>LPNX010415169.1:28537-220758 GCA_001517045.1 Pseudotsuga menziesii | reverse complement strand
GGAATGAGTTGTTTCATGGAACAATTCAGTGTTGAATTTTTAGCATTAGCATGAATACTTTTAAAATTTGCAGACTAACATAAACAAATGACAAGTGCAGTAAGCAACCTCAACACCTCAACACAAGATTTTTCACGGGGAAACTTTTAAAGGACAAAACCCCAAAAGCATTAGTAATTCATCTTGTAAATAAGATGACTGAGTTCTTCCAAAAATTGCACAAACCCTAACTAGGCTTGTACCACAATTACAGAAGATCATTTTTTCCAAAAACGCCAAAATGGCTTTTTACTGAGTTAGGGCTTTCTTCTCTAACTTTCTTTCTCCTGCCCAAATTAGCAGTCTGCCCAGATCACTAAGTTTTCTGCCCGGATCTGATTGTATGGCTGCCCGTACATTGTACCTGCTTCCTTGTACCTGTCCGTACCTGCCTGAATTTTGCTGCCCTATCTACTGCCTACTACCCGGCTGCAGCTGTGCTGCTGTATTGCTGCCCAGAGGGCAGACACACCCAATTGAGGCCCTTTATGGATGGTCCGTAGGCTTCCTGGAGGTCTGTACAGAATCGGCAGCCCTGCGGGCTGCTGCAAGACCCTCACGGGTATGCCCACAGGCTGCCCGGAGATCTGTGTGGCCATGGCATCCCTCACGGGTCTGCTCGGAGGCTACTCCAGGGTTGGCCATAGTCCAAAACCCTCACAAGTATGCCTGTAGTAGGCTTCCCAAGGGTGCAGGAGGAGGGCCAAACCCTGCCTGAAAGAAGCGAGGGGCAGACCAAAGAGAATGGGGCTGTCCACGAGGCTTTAGCTGCTGCCCGATGGATTGTGGAAACTGCCCGTAAAGGTAAATAGTTGCTCGAAGATGAAGAAGAAGTTTAGGGTAAAAACCTAGCTCACAAAGACTGAAAAGAAATTGCAGCTGCAAAAACCCTAGCTTAAGTTTTGTAGAAAACAAGTGTGAATGCCCTAGCTAGACTCATCCATGCTAGGGCATCACATCAACTTCCTTTTCTTTAATCACCTATGAAATATTCAGTTGGAACAGCTGTACCTGTGAGTGCAAGTGTGTGTAATAATGAAATGGATTGATCTTCTTTTATATCCTTTGTGTCACCTGTAAGTGGACCAAAATTAGAAAGATCAAAATAATATTATTTTATTCTTTTCTAATTTTGACTTTTTCCTTTAGTGGTACTATAGGTCTTTTTGCACTTTCACTTTTACACCTTAGTGGTACTAAGGGTCTTTATGTATTTTTTTTACTTTTGCTTTAGCCTTCTTCGAGTGCCCCTGTGGTCAACACATGTGGTCAAGGGGTCTTTCCTCACCACTCAAAGAACATCATCATAAACAAAGAGAATTACTAATTCTTTTATCTCACACTCTATGTGACACCAAGATCGGGTACTAAGGTCTTAACCAAGGGTAGCTAAGTCTCGGAGAAGATTGCAAAGCCCACTGATCAAGGGTTAGAGTGTCACACATGCCTAGACCTGGTCTAGGGCTTATAGTGTCTTTCGGGTAACAGACCAAGTGCCTTAGCTATAGGCTGCATAATTTGACACTAGGTCAAATACTTGGTATCAGACCAAGCGGCTCCATTCTCTCGGAGAATGGTCCTCAGCCCTGGGATGAGTCCCGAGTCCCGTACCAGGTGAATTCTTGATAACTAACCAGGTGCCTCCATTCAAAAGAATGGATACTCAGATCTAGGCTACTGGGTTCTTCGAAAGCTTTATGCAACTCTGATTATCGTAATGGATGATCGTTGAGTCAAGCTTTCCCCCAAATAGATCAGATATAAGTTTCCTGAGCCAAACTGGTTCCTTGAAGGCATCACTTGTAGCAATATACTTTGCCTCAGGTGTACTTTGAGCTATGGAACCTTGTTTCCTATTGGACCAAGAGATCATTGTTGATCCCATACTGAAGCAGTAACCAAAGGTACTTTTTCAGTCTACTGCACTGCCGGCCCAATCTGAACTTGCATATCCAAATAATAATACTCCACTGCTGGAAGTATACCTGAGCCCATAAGTGATAGTACCTCACACATATATGACTACGTGTTTGGAAGCTACCAAGTGTATCTGCTTCGGATCGAACATGAACTGACTCAACGCATTCATTGTGTAACAGATGTCCGATCTCATATGCACAAGATACATCAAGGATCCAATGAGCTGTCTGTACAGGGTAGAGTCCACACTCTACGTACTGGTAGTTGTGTCCCACAACTTTGTCAAGTTGGTAGTCATGGGTACGCTCATGGACTTGCAGTCTTGCATCCCATATCTCTGCAAGATGTCCACTGCATACTTTCCTTGTGTCAGGAAGATCTCGCTTGGCTTTTTCCAGACCTCTAAGCCAAGGATGTAATGCATCAACCTGAGATTTTTCATCTTGAATTTAGAGGTAAGATCCCTCTTACACTGTTCTATCAACTGTTCATCACCTGTAAGAAACAAGTCATATACATATAGAACAAGTCTCAAGACATGATTATGAACAACCTTAAATTACAAGTTAGAATTAGTTGTACTTTTGGAAAACCCCAAGCTGTGGAGAAATCCATCCATCCTTGCATACCAGACTCTCGGAGCCTATTTCAGTCCATACAAGGATTTCTTCAGTTTACATACATGGTCTTCTTCCCATGAGTCACAAAGCTTTCAGGTTGTTCAATTTAGAATTCCTCCTCAATCTTGCCATTAAGGAAGGTCATCTGTACATCCATCTGATGTAACTTCCATCCGAATACTGCAGCAAGTGATATGATGGTTCTAATGGTAGTGTACCTGGCAACAGGAGCAAATGTCTCATCATAGCCAATGCCTTCTTTCTGAGTGAAGCCACGAGTTACGAATATGGCTTTATACTTCTCCACACTGCCATCAATAGCATGCTTGATTTCATAAAGCCATCTGGATGTCACCATTGACTTTCTTGTTGGTCTGGGAACAACTTCCCACACATCATTCTTCATGATTGAACTGTACTCTTCAATCATGGCATCAAACCATACTTGTCGATTTGCTGCTTCTTCATATGAGGAAGCTTCTGCACTTATAAGCTGGCTCATAAGACCATAGTACTTCTGTGGTCTTATGATTCTCGCCTTCTTGTACCGTTTCTCTCTACCAAGCAGGTCTCCTTTTGGAAGGAGGAACTTTAAGTAGTTCTTCTGGTGGACTTTCAACGTCCTTAGGTGCATCTGGAATTTGATCCTCAAATTCCTCTTTTTCCAGTGTTTTTGCAGAGGTTCTATTCAACCAGGTTGGGTAAATTTATTTATTGGTTGTAATTGTTCCATATCTTAATATAAATTTGATATATGGCTGCTGCATCGGTTTTCCCATCTTGGGTTTTATCCGAGGGTTTCCATACCCCAAATACTGTGTCTATTTTTATGTGATGTTGTGGATGTTTCACAGTATTTACTTTCCCCTACAATATTAGTAAAAGAAATTCATGTGTGGTTTCCAGTAACAAGTTAAACATACTGTTTAGCCCTAGTTTGGATTTTAAAGGAAAATTTACACAAGTTTGATTCTATGTCCCCAAAACGTCCTTCCACAACAAGTGAAACAATGTTAGCAACTGGAAAAACAAAATTTCAAAAGGCTATAACAAAACTTACAAATGATTGCAAGAATGATAAAGATGATAACTAATTCATAATATGACAAAATTTGCTGATCAAATTATTAGCAAAAACTCCCACAAAACGTGATGCCAAACAAAGGGTGGTCCTACCACCAATTCTCTTACCTAAGACACCCTCCCACAAACAAGTAGAAAATAATGCTAGTTGGGATAGATAACTCAAAATGTGGGTAATGATTCTACTTGGAAGATTTCACAATCACATACATAAAATTTTTGCACAAGACAATCAAGTAGAGCAATCTCTCTATTTTATTTCTCAAAGAGCCAAAAGTCCATTACATAGACCCAAGCTTCTCTTAAATAGAGAAATGGCCAACAAAATCCCTATCACAAAGTGATGGAGGGCTGAGATTCAATATCATCAATCTAAATCAATGGTCAAAAACAATCCGTACAAGTACATCATAATCCAATGGGCGGGTCCCCATCTTTGGATGCGTCCCCCCCTAATACATGCAAAGTACAAGTGATAAATCATAGGGGTGAAATGGGGGGTCACCTAGGGGCTATAGTTTTCCTAATGAGCCCCCTTTTCAAGGTTGAATGTTATATCAAATGGTGGGTCACATGCCGCCCCAGCAAATGTGCCCCTATGGAGGAAGTGCGATCGCTCTAGGGTCGAACAAAGTGTGGGCCACAAATCCTCATAAAGGCCTCAAACCAAGGCTTAAAACTATATCATAAACTCATATAATTCTCTCAAATCACAAATTGCCCCACATTACTCCATTTTGATAAAGTTACTAAGTCAATGATCATTTAGCCAATTTAATTTTTGCTGGTGTAATTTGTTGAAGCTGTAATTGGGAAAAAATGGTCACTTCCCTTGCTCGGATGCCCGGTTTAACTGTCCCAGTGGATCTGTAGACCCCAAATCCACTAATGGTGGTCACAAGAACCACCCAAATCCATCAAATATGCTCAATATAACTCAATCCATGCCAAACTAATAAAATATGGCCTTGGTAACCAATAATAAATAAAAATCTTATCGACCGAGCCACATCATGATGCACTGAAGTATGGAATCATGTAAGGGGTCCAAGTAGACTCTAAAAACCAAAAATCACATGTCCGAATCCAGACTTCCCAGGACCCCATTTTTTGCTTGGTCAAACTAGTTTGACCAAATCAAACTTGTCAAATAATAGCATAAATGGAGCCATGAAGACCTGTATGCACAAGGGGATGCCATGATGATCCCTTATTTATGTTAGTAAACCAACTACAACTAAGTAACAAGCTATAATGATACATCAATCAAGTACCAAAAGAGACTAGGCTTAAATTTGAGCAGACTTGTTGCCTTTTCATGAAGCCTCCAATGTATGCACACTTACAGTCTTGGTCATCTTGCTAGAAATGGGTGAAGTGATAAATCAAGGCTGAAGGTAAGAGGAGGACGTGCACTTTGATGTTGACATCCTTTGTACAAAACATGGGAAAAATAGGGGCGACAGTGAAAAACATGCTAGAAAACAATAGGGAATGGTATTGTCTCACAAATGAGATAAAGTGCTTAGGGAACCACCGCTAGACTCTAACAAGGTGCTCTGCGGTTCACATCTGAGCTTGCCTCAAGCTCTATGAGGATCTTTTCTAGAACCCTTTTGATGAGTTCACAGGTGATTGTAATGCGGTGAGGTTATAAGGGACACCTAGAATTAGCTATCCCTACTCCATATCATGTCCTAGGCTCCATGAAGTATAATCATTACATTTATTTCATTCACATGTGGCCAAGTAGTCATTTAGATTTGGCATTTGTTCCTCATTTGCTTGGCCTTATTCACTTTAATTTCACATTAGCCTTTTTGGCTTGATTTAATTTTCTTTAACCTTTTGGCTTGAATTTCACTTTCTTCAAATACATCATGATACATATATATACAAAGTAATGATAGAAATATCACATTGCTTCGAGTACTAATGGGATGACATCATGACACCCAATGGAAAGCACAACTCTACCCACCACTACAACATCAGGGGAAACTGACAAGGAAGTATATCCACGGTTGAATCTACACTCCCACACACTTCAGAGCCGAGACACTGATAACATGGGTTCCAACATGCATAGGGGTCAAAGGGGGAGGTCCTCTAGATCACACAGTCCAAGTCAAAAGTAAGGATCCAACATGAATGTGTTAGATGGTTGGAGATAGTGTAAGGTGATTCCAGAGCTAACTCAATAAGGTAAGGATAACTAAGTCTATACCAGAGATGGGGAAGGAACCAGTGTGTATATAGAGGAGCCTTGCAATCAAAGGATTATGACCACTCAGAGTGTCAGCGTATGTTAATAACAAAAGGAAAAGGATCATATATCTTGTCACCCAAAGTCAATTCGGACTACTAATATAAATAAAAGAGACAAAAACATGACATCAATGTGCAAATACCATATATCTGCTCTGCCATGTACCTGTTATGCTGCCTAAATCCGGATGATGATCTCTGACACTATTGGGTAAGGGAAAATCCAATACTGATCTCTGCTGATATCCCAGGGAATCGTGATCCATCAATCGCATCTCCATGGGGTCAATGTGGGAACAACTGTGACAAGAGAGTTTAGAGTATGCATGTTGTTGTAAATGTAACTTCAGAAGATATTCTGTTGTATATTATTATTGTATTTATTGTACCTTCGTTGATGATATTTTTTCTTTGTTCGGGATGTCATTATTATGTTTAGTCATTGAGGTAAAACCTCCATTGTAAGTCAGGGCAATAGTCCCCAGAATAAATAATGTAAATTATAAAATGTATTTTTGAGTCTCCCAAGGGAGAGGTCGGCCCTACTAGGTCAGGAGGTTGGCCTAGTTAGGTGTTAGGTTAGTCAATTGAAAGGTATAAATAGGGAGGCACCCTCCCTCATTTATAAACATGCCCACTCACTCAAGTTCACATGAGGAGAGAGAGAAGACAAGTTCTCTAAAGGAGAAAGAGAGAGAGAGCTACATAATACTTCCTATTTTTGGGTTTTCCATTTTGTAATATTGTATTAGTGACGAATCGATCTCTGAGGAAGTTTGCGAGGTTTTCTCTTTTATGGTTTCCTCGAGGAAAAACTTTGTGTCTTTTGTGTTTTATTGTGCTTGTTATTCTTTCAGTTAAAGATCCTAATCAAATTGAATTAAAGTGAAAACTCTAACGTGGTATCAGAGCTACTATGAAAGAAGGTGTTATCACCCTGTAATTTTCCTATTGTTGTGGTAGGAAATCACAGGGGTAACCATTTCAAACCAATATTTAGACTATATTCTAGCCAATACAGTCAGAGAGGGCTCTCTTTTGTCACAGAAACATTCACATATACATATGGATTTAAGCAAGCATTCAGAAGGCTAGATTTCTGAGGGAGACAGGATATTTGCAGATTTAAAGATGGTGAAATAGATAGACAACAAATACGATTGGGCAATGGAGTTATAGCTTGACAATCTTCAAGGGGCTTACAACAATAATGAGTGGTGATTTTCCTATGAAATCTGAGGCAACGTGGCTATTATGTTCAGTCAGATTATCTTGAAGTGATGACAGATGGAAATGAGGAAAGAGCCCAGTGAAAACCAGAGGCATCTATCAAAGGATGAATCTCTAGGAACACGTTTAGCAGAAGTATAACAAGGGACAATAACTGAAACATAGCACCTATCTGTGGATGAATTCTATCACAGTCCTTACCAACACATAACAAATATGATTTTTGATGGAAGGAGCATTATCAAAAATGAATTCCTTGCATACAACCTAGAAATGTATTGGCAGAAAACACACACATGAAAATGAAATACAGGAAACACAGACTAAATAGGAAACAACTTGATGAATATTAGAAAGCTTAGAACATACTCTTCATTAAAGCTTCCAAGAAAATAACGGAGCTACAAAACCCGAGCGCTAAGGATTTTGAATGAAAGTTATCAACCCTTTCTTCCTCTTTTGAGGGCATATTTAAAGAATCCTAGGCTCCTCAGACCAACCTTGAAACAAAGCCAAATTCATTTACCCTAATCAAGAATCACTCCTGCACACATAAAATCCTATCAACTTCTGCTTTGGCGGATTCACCATGATTACAAAACCAAAATAGGAAAGCACACTGGGATGTGTGTGGTGGATCGTTTTGGGAAAACCAGACACTTGGAAACCACGCCTGCTGGATGAAAACAATGGCTCAAAGCATCTTCGGTGGTCTGTAATAGCTTCACCTCTCTGCATGCGTTTTCACCTGCGAAATTGCTTCTGAACCGTAGATATTCCCTTGAGATTCATTCTGGGCCGTTGATTTGTCTGCGGGAAATAGAAAACGGGCCAATAGCTCTTTGGAGGTTTAATTTGGTCTTTTCGATCCCGCCTATTCCTCTTCTTTGTTTAGCTTTCCGCACCATCGATCTCTGCAGGATTCATTTTTAGCTGTCGATGTGAGACCAAGCTATGGAGGGCGGAATTCAAAATTCTGACTTTTCATAATAAAGACTTTACATTTCCGCTTTTCTGCTTCCACCCTTCCGCTTCTGCCTTTAGCGGAAAACAGAATGCGGATCTTCAAATTTTCTTCATCGAACCTCTCTTCTTCCTCCTCCACATATTCGCTTCCGCCTTTTGCAAAGAACGAAATGTGGAAAATGGACTTTTAATTTCTTCGATGCTCGTTTTTTTACCTTTCCGCTTTTGCCTTTCTGCTTTTGCCGTTTTCTCTCCATGCCGTCGATCTTTAGTGGAAGTGCTCTGAGCCGTCAGTCTGGCAGATCACGAAACATAGAACTTCAACTTTTTATAACCAGAAAATTTGTGCTTTCGCTTTCCACCCTTTGACTTGGGGAATCCTCATGGACTGTTGATTTTATTCGGAGATTTTATGGACCGTCAGATCTCAGATCACGGAAGGCGAAAATTGGGATTTGAACTTTTATGACTGAAACTTTATCTCTTCCGCTCCTGAACTTTGCGCCTTTCCACACTGTTGATCTGCACGGGAGTTCTAAGCTGTCGGATCCCGGATCGCGGAAGGCAGAAGTCAAAAGATGGGCTTCCTCTTTTCATAATCAAATTTTACCTCTTCCGCACTACCGCTCCCGCTTTTCCTTTTGGCAGAAATGATTTTTTGGCCCTTTGATCTCTTTTGTGGGTTGGATATCCACTGTCCGTTCTTGCCAAGACCTATCCCTGATCGGATGTTTCATATCAGACTCATTTCCAATGTTGCGGCTAAGGATTTTTTACTGTTTTGACATTTAGGATTAGGAATAAGCCTCCCAAGAAACTTCAAACCCTTCTCCTGTATACCTTTACGAGCGACCCTTCTGTACGTTGTGCGACCCTTCTGCACCTTGTTGTCCACCAATTGCACACCAGTAGCAGAAATCTAATGAAAGCTATCTCCTCACTTGAGAAAGTGGGAGAGGTGTGGCCTTGGGGGTAAGCACAGAGCCAGGTACTGTCACCTACTCCTAGCTCCTCCGTTTAGGCTAACTCCTAAGGAAACCAAGGGGCTCGTCCCTAACAAAGAGTTTTCTATGGCTCAATGTGTTTAAGTGTTTTTGATGTTATGATGTGGATGGGTGTTTTTTAGGAGTTTTGAATGATTACAACTTTATAATAAAATGAACAATCCACGTTGCAATTACAAAACAGAAGATTTGAGATGAACAATACAAAGATGACTTGGAAATTAAAGGCATCCACAGATAGATAATGATTTAAGCAAACATTAGAGACAAATGGTCCAGATCAAGGCCATGCATGGAAGTTTAATACCAGTGCCAATATGGAGTCAAAACATGCTTGTGAATGCTAGAATACAAGTCTCAATAGTAGTGTTTGTGAAATCATTTTGCAATTGTTCTTGGCTTATTTTATTGTAAATTTTAAAGATGATCTTGCTTAAGGTGTCTAGGATACCTAACCGGAAATAATTTCAGTGGCTCCACTCAAAGACATGACAGACCTATCTAGAATCACAAGCTAGGTGTTCAGAGAATTTAACCAACGAGTGTCCAGATTGGGTTGCTCGACGCCCACACTTGGAATTTTCCCACTACTTGAGTATTTATTGAGATAACGCTGGTGCGTTGGTTACGGGGTGAAAGTTTTATTATGTTGTCACTTGCAAGATTAACAAATCCGATCACAGTTCTGAGTACGAGTCCAACTTTTCAGGATAGGCAGAGCATACTAGGTGAGGGATAGCAACGAGGTGAATTTTAAGTGGGGAAATGTGAGTTGGAAAGATTTTATTATTATGAGCACACAGTTCAACTCTCTGACATATAGTGCTCTTGAATTTGTCTTATGACAGAAGTTCAAGAGAATTTAATTAATCTATATGCTTGATGCAAGGATAATGCAGTGGGAATGCTCTCCGACAGAGAGTGCTCTCGACTTGGGTTATTGCAAGTTCAAGAGACTTTGGTTCTTTTTATAAGACAATCAACTTGTAAATTGAAACCACATGATAGCTCAACAAATTGTAAACCAACGAAACAATGTCATAGCAAAAAATGATAAACTACTTGCAAATGAAATAAATGAGAAACTAGTGTTCTACAACAACAAGAAACTAATCTAGCAAAGAGAAGTAAAAAATGACTTAAAGACACATTGTCCCTGAAATTTCCAGCTAGCTGGTCATACGCAGGAAGACAATGGGGAAAGAGAGGTAGCACACAATGTCAATGCGGCACTTGGGACGAAATCCCAAGGTACTTCTCAGGTCAAGACTGAAACAAATAAAAAGTTCCAAGTACAAAATTAAACTACTCTAAGCATGCAAAGTAAATCTGAGCTAAGAGCACAAGACACTCTTCCCCAAATGGGGAAGAAGAAACCAAAATATGGGAGGGCCTATCCCACTTTTCCCCTTTTATTAAGAGAGTACAATATTTAGGATTTTCAACCTTAGAGAAATAAAAAGAACTTGGAAAGACAAATGGAACAAGCCTCAATGGCTGTTTTACAAAAGGAGAGTAATTTGAAATTTTTTGTCTTCTTTAGTTCAAATCCCAAGTATTTGGATCTTCTTGGTTTTGGTACTCAGTTTCTACTCTTCTCTTTGGTATTTGTTCTTCTTTGGCTCAATCTTCAAGTCCTCTTCGGATTTGTTTGTCTTCATACCTGCACACAACACAAATCAACTCAAAGCACCCATCAACTGTTAATTAAACCAAATCAAATATAAAATAATTCTAAGAAAGAGATCTACAAAAATAAAACTAAGTGCAAGATCTAATTTATGATATGAAAACAGCAATATAGTTGGCTGCAAAAAAGTGAGAAATCAAGAAACAAACAGCAGTATAGAGGGCTGAGAGGGCAGCGAAGGAGGGCTGCAAAAAAGGAGGAAAAGAGGACCAAAAGGGGGCAGCGAAAGAGAGGAACGAATGCAAGAGACCAAGACAAGCTAGAAAAGCAAGATGGCAAGCTTGGTGGGAGAAAAACATGAGGTAGGGCGAGAGCAAGGGTGAGAAGGATAGCAAGCAATAAATCGAGAATATCAAGGAGCAAACAAGAGAACAGGAAGAGGGAAGTTCGTAGATCCAGGTAACCAAATGTGTTTTTTGAAACTTTGTTGATGGAGGGAAGGAGAAGCTCTGACTGCTATGTCTCTTTCTTGGATTGGGAAGTGCTTGGAAAGTCCTGCAAAATGAAAGAGTTAGATGGAAAAAACCACTGGTTCATGAAGAAGAGCTTGATCTCAAGCTTGTTCCTCACCTCTAATGATCCCTGCAAAACCCTTACAAACAATATCAAATATGAACAAAATACTCATAAACTATATTGTTAGCCCTTCTAGAGTATATAATGAAGAATGATTTAATGATTGAAAAGCAAGGTGAGAGAATATCACCAAAGACAATGTGAATCCACAACTCCAATAACTCATGCACGGACCTCCAATGTCACAACTTTATTTCAACTTCAAACAAATATTACAATAATTTTGGCAGAGTGTTCATGCCAAAAATATCCATCTTAATAGAGCTCAAAGAGCCTCTATTTATGCAAAAAACCAAGCCCCAGGGGCCTTTAATGAACCAGAGATCAAGCTCAGTTAAGTAAGCTTGAATTGAGCTAAAGTGAATGCTGAACTAAGGATGAACTGCCAACACACCCTTTCAGTTTGGCGAGTCATCCCTTTCCTCACCAAAGTCCATATGCGTGAGTCGCTGATGCGATTGTATGGAATCTTGGCGTGAAGTCTTGCATAGTCATCCAATTGAAACACTTGTAGGCCATGGTTTATTTTAAATTCAATGCATGGGATGGGTCCACCCACAACCCAATTGCATGCATGCAAGGGGTAGCATGAGTCCATGTTGACGTCACCCTCCATCTTCAATTAGAACGTGATCTCTTCCATTCGCCAGCATAAACTTTGAGCTTCAAATAAATCGCACGGGATGTACTAAGACATGGTTGATTTTTTAACTCATACATATGGGGGGTCCACCCCATCCAACTCACCTTCACGCTCCATGCTTTGACGTCACCTCCCATTTGAATTAATTCACATGGAGTGCCATATTAGATTATGGTTTATAACTTCAATTTAATTTGAAAGGGGTCCACCCCACTCCCACATACACCATCTCTCCACATAAGCATGAACCATCTCCTCACCCTCACGTAACTTTCTTTTCATGAAATAATTCACAACTTTAAACTTGAACCAAAGTTTATGCCATGTCATCTTGAAGAGGATCGTAACTCACATTGGCCACATGCCAAGTCACTTTCACCCATTAAAAAATCAATTTTGACTTTGGTTTTGACTTTTTAAATAATTTGACCAAGTGCCAAAATGTCCATTTTTAGCATTAAAATGCCATCTTGATGCATTTTTAGCCAAATGCTGCCTTACAGGGTGCTCTAGCTGCCCGACTGATGGTGAAAGTGGCTCCTGGGGTAAATCTGCTGCTCCTGGCTTGAAAATGAGCCCAACCATGCTGAAAATGGACTCCGGATCAGCCATTTATTACATTTTGAAATTTTCCATTTAAACCATTAAAAAATGGCTTAAAAAATGGAAAAAAATATTTTTCTCGGAATCCAACGAAACTTTGATGGGACCTAGTACATGTTCATACGACTCAATCAAAATGCTCAGCATGACAAAAAACACTGACACGAAGGCTCTAATAACCTCCCAAGGCTGAAACAACAAGACAACTACCCCAGCTTTGGAGGAGCGAGTGAAAAGCTCAGAAATTATTGGTCGTTTGTTCAACAACCAATAACAACCAAAGGAAAAAACACTCTAGGCTAGTCGACTTGATTCCCAAGTCTGGGAAGACGAGCCTTTTATAAAAAATTAAATGCTAGGACATTTTTTACAATCTCCCCAAGGGGGTATGAACATGTATTTACAAAAAGTTCCGAACAGAGTCCCACGAAAAGGTTCGCGGATTTATGAATTTTGATCACGAACAAGTGTACTTGTTCAATGTTCTGGCGGCTCACCGAAAAATACACTAAGTGAAAAATTAGTGTATAACATCTGGCTCCAACTGCGGTATGTGTGCTCGATCTAGTCTCTTATGCAAGGAGAGCATACGAGAACACCAGAATTTCTGGTTTCCACATCCTGTAAAAACATCTCAACTTGACAAGAAAAACTTTAGTAGCACAAGTTTTATGAAAAAGAGCCAATGGTCCAAAAGTTGCTTTATTCAAAGGAATGACAAAACTTAACTGAAAAATTTATCTATTTCTAAGTACATAAAGAAAATGCTCAAGTAAACGCTCACTTTAAGGAGCCTATTTTCCTACTATAAGCATGATACACAAAAGGTTAGGTGTAATCATAAATCCAGAGTATCCAACTAAGCATTTTATTAATATAAATTTTTTTTGCCTTGTCTTTGGTTACCAGCCAAAGTAAGGACACAATTTCCAAAAAATGCAAACCTGCGTGATAATCCAGAATGGGAGGGATGGGAGGGGAATCATAGGCATGAATAATGTCGTCAAACTTCTTCCCAAACTGGTAGGTGCTCGCGTAGGCTGCTTCTATCCATGTATGGATAGCGCTGATATACAAATCGAGATGATGCGGTAGGTCGACTACTCCATCATGTTGATCATCAAGGCTTGTCAAATAATAACTCGTTGTATAAGCCCTAAGCTGCTCCAAAACATAAGTAACATCTATATGTGAAGACGATGGTTGAGAAAAAACTTCAACTAGTTGTATCCCATTTGATTCTTCACCGCACTACTTTTTCAAGTCCTTATTATAGATACTCAGATACAATTCTGACTGATCATATGAAAACTCTAACTGTTCTTCTTTACAACTTTCATAAGTCTCAGAATAAACACTCCCCTCGCTGGACACATCATAGATGAGATTCTCAAAAATATCATAGGTTGGATTTTCAATAAAAGTCCAATAATCATCATCACCATCTATGTCGGATATGAGAGATGCCTCATCACTGGTATCAAGTCCCTGGCTACACTCCTCATTCTGCTCAAAACAATATTCTTCAAAAAGCTGGGATTCAAAGATATCACATGGGACCCAACTTTCTAAATATTTGTCATCCGATGGAGACCATGGAGGAATCTCATCACATGAAACTTCTAAGATTATATTTTCAATTAAAGTCTCGTAATTGTCATCCATCTCAGAAGAAAGGGATTCTTCATCACTTGTATCACATCCCTGGCTATATCCCTCTTCATGATCATAGTCATCTTCTTCAGAAAAAAGTTCACAAGGTAGTAAACCTTCCAAACTATCATCATTATGCTCATTTGTAGGATTAGTACCAAAGTTTTTAGTGAGGTTATCCAATTGTTGACTATAATCTTCGACTTGACACCGGGTTTCTGTGGTGATAGGATGAAGTTGTCCAACTGCGTTAATGTACTCAGGCTCTCTTGAATATTATTTTTCCTCTCTCCAACTTCCTCCGGAAATATCATGCATGTCATCTACATAGTTTATGTACTCAGGCTCACTCGATGATGCTTTAGGACCACAACCCTCTGGAAAACCATGCTCCTGAATATAGCATGCATAATAGCAAGAATATTCATTATGGAAATCCGTGCATGCCCTACAGAATGGTTTGTAAGGCTCAACCACATTAGTAGCCTCTAGTTGATGAGGAGGCCTCTGCTCATGGTTGGGATTCTTTCTCTGCCATGTTTGCTTTGCAGGGAAAGTTCTAGGAGGTGGCAGAGGTTGAGTTCTTTCAACAATTATGACCCTATTCTTAACCTCTTTAATCTGTGCTAAGTGCTTCCTTTCCATATCTTGCATTTTCTCTGTCAGTTCCATGAGATTCTTCTCATATGCTTCGTTTGATGACTCCTTTCCTTTAGGTTCAATAGTTTTTAGAGGAGTTGATGATCTGGAGTAACCCTGGATGTTTGACTCTCCTGAAGAGTGCATATTCTTATCAATTTTAATGGCTAAATTCTGAGCTTGAAGCAGTGTGGTTGGCTCCTTGTCTCTAATCTGGTACCGGATCTTGCCACTTAATGCTTCTATGTAATAATCCAAAGTGGAAGCTGCAGGAGGAGCATGAGTGGCAGAGATGGAATTTGACAACTCTGTGAACCTATTGTTGAACTCATCCATGGTTTCTGTATCAGACTTCTTCATACTAGTTAAGGCTACCACTAGATGTCTAGGTTCCTTTTTGCAGCCATATTTTCCAAGGAATGCAACCTTGAAGGCTGCTATGGTAGAGAAAGAGTTGTTCAGCAAGTTGTCATACCAGTTTCCAGCCTTACCATCCAAAGATAGAGAAAAAAGGGTCATGTATACATCTTCATGTTTGTCAGTACCCCTGACATAGGCACCACAGTGTTTTGAAAAATATCTAAGATGTTGCTCAGCAGAGGTAGAGGCATCAGTGCCTGTGAAAGTGACAAGCTTATCAATGGCCTTTTCAGGAACCTCATGGGGTTGACCTACTATCAGAGTGAAGTTGAGTTGAGTAAAAAACTCAACCATCGTATCAAGGAAACACTTATTGTTTTGCAAATTTTGTAAGTTTTCTGGAAATAAAAGGTGGATGTCTTAAACAGACTCAAATCCAAGTTTTGCAAGGATCCTACGAGAAGCTAGTTTGTTCAGTCTCCTCCTATAGACTTTTTTAGGGTTAGGGATGAAATTGAACAAACCTTCAGAGTTTCTTCTAGTCGAATACCTTGAGGTGTTAACTGACAATCGAGTCGCCAGGTGGATACAAGTCTAATTTCAGAGAGTGATTGGACTAAAAATCTACCAAAAAAGGGAAAAAAGGTAAAAACTAAAAAGAAACAAAGGTCATTCAGGAACAAAAATATTTGTCCCCAGCAATAGCGCCAAAAGATGTTGTTCACCGATTGCACACCAGTAACAGAAATCTAATGAAAATCTATCTCCTCACTTGAGAAAGTGGGAGAGGTGTGGCCTTGGGGGAAAGCACAGAGCCAGGTAATGTCACCTACTCCTAGCTCCTCCGTTTAGGCTAACTCCTAAGGAAGCGAAGGGGGGTCGTCCCTAACAAAGAGTTTTCTATGGCTCAATGTGTTTCAGTGTTTTTGATGTTATGATGCGGATGGGTGTTTTTTTAGGAGTGTTTGAATGATTACAACTTTATAATAAAATGAGCAATCCACATTGCAATGGCTCAATGCGTTTAAGTGTTTTTGATGTTATGATATGGATGGGTGTTTTTTTAGGAGTTTTTGAATGATTACAACTTTATAATAAAATGAGCGATCCACGTTGCAATTACAAAACACAAGATTTGAGACGAACAATACAAAGATGACTTGGAAATTAAAGGCATCCACAGATAAATAATGATTTAAGCAAACATTAGGGACAAATGGTCCAGATCAAGGCGATGCATGGAAGTTTAAGACCAGTGCCAATATGGATTCAAAACGTGCTTGTGAATGCTGGAATACAAGTCTCAATAGTAGTGTTTGTGAGATCCTTTTGCAATTGTTCTTGGCTTATTTTATTGTAAATTTTAAAGATGATCTTGC
The DNA here is from genome assembly GCA_001517045.1 of Pseudotsuga menziesii. Lineage (NCBI taxonomy): Eukaryota > Viridiplantae > Streptophyta > Pinopsida > Pinales > Pinaceae > Pseudotsuga > Pseudotsuga menziesii. The sequence goes on along the minus strand of LPNX010415169.1, from coordinate 204,085 downwards.
TTAAGGTGTCTAGGAAACCTAACCAGAAATACTTTTAGTAGCTTTGTTCGAAGACATGATGGACCTGTCTGGAATCACAAGCTAGGTGTTTAGAGAATTTAACCAGCGAGTATCCATTTATTACATTTTGAAAATTTCCATTTAAGCCATTAAAAAATGGCTTAAAAAATGGAAAAAAATATTTTTCTCGAAATCAAACGAAACTTTGGGGGGACCTAGTACATGTTCATACGACTCAATCAGAATGCCTATCATGACAAAAAACATTGACACGAAGGCTCTAATAACCTCCCAAGGCTGAAACAACAAGACAACTACCCCAGCTTTGGAGGAGTGAGTGAAAAACTTAGAAATTATTGGTTGTGGGTTCAACAGCCAATAATAACCAAGGGAAAAAACACTCTGGGCTAGTCGGTTTGATGCCCAAGTCCGGGAAGCCGAGCCTTTTATAAAAAATTAAATGCTAGGACATTTTTTACAATCTCCCCAAGGGGGTATGAACATGTATTTACAAAAAGTTCTGAACAGAGTCCCAGGAAAATGTTAGCGGATTTCTGAATTCTGATCATGAACAAGTGTACTTGTTCAATGCTCTGGCGGCTCACCGAAAAATCCACTAAGTGCAAAATTAGTGGATAACACACCTCGTGCTCGCGTGAGCCCTCCTCCGCAAGCCATCTCCTCTGTACGTCCGCAAGCCCGCTGCGCGAGCTCTCTTGCGTGCATCTGCTGCTCCTCTGCTCCTGTAGCCTCCTTTTCTCTCATGCGGATTCTATAGCATGCAACCCCCCCTCTCCCCACGAACCCTCCTCTATGTGAGCCTTCCTTCCTCGCGCAACCTCTTCCTCATCTCCCTACTCGCACATGACCCTTCATGGATGCGACTTCCCTTCACTCCGCTTTCACATCTGCTACCCCTGCATGCAGCTCCCCCTCCGCCCACCCTTCGATGGCTTCCAACCTGTGCAGTCGCTTGTCTTCCCACCTGCGCACGGTTCGCATGACCGCCGCTTGGGATCCTGACCTCCTCTACACACCTCCCCGCGACCTCCACTTCCCACAGCCCTTGCATCTCCCCCCTCCCCCCCTCAATATTATCTCCTTGCTCACTAGGCTTCACCCCCATCTCCTCTGCTGCCTGCACTTGACAGTTCATGGAGGACCAGAAAAAAGACCAAGAGCTAGAAGGAATTCCCAAAATGCCCATTTGGGACTACAATTATAGAGGCCAATTTCAATACCTCAGGCAATGCCAAGGTAACCCAGAATTTTATAGCCCCATGGACATTGCACTAGAGTTAGACTTCGCATTTTGGATATCTCAAATTAAACAAATGGTCAAGAAACTGGAATCTCTTGAAGCCGAGAATGGTAGACTCCACTTAGAGGTGGGCTCTCTCACTACAAAAGTCTCAAAGGTTGAAGGGGACAACCTATCCCTCAAGAAAATGATAGAACAGGGCTCCTCACATCCTCAGAATGAAGTACTTCACGTAGAAATCTAGGACCTTAAGACCAAGCAAAAAGAAATCAAATCCCAATAGGCCTCCTTTAAACAGGAGACAGAGACACATGTCAACTCATGGGAACAAGTAGTTCAGGGGGAAAACAAAAATCCCTTCACAGTTGTCAAGGAGGTTGTACAAGACAAAATTGTCGAAGAACATACCAGACGCACAAGGGAACTGAAAGTCAGAGGCCTCCCTCAGCCACTTCCTTCCGCAGACCCTATGGAGGTAGGAACCCGGCTCCTGAGAGATACCCTCGGCCTCCCAGACTTAACCTTGGATAGAGATTGGGTGGGCCTTGACTCCACCCTCTTTCTTAGATTCCACAATGCTGCAGACAGGCTTTGTGCCCTTAGAGATAAACACAAACTGTTCTCACTCCTCGACAAGATATTCCTTGAGGAGGACCTTACCTGAGCACAGGTTGCAGAACTAAAACAGTCCAGGGAACAGGTCGCAGTAGCAAGGAAAGCAGGAAAATGGGCAGTAATCAGGAACCTTCGGGCATTTATTTGAGATTACTTCCCCCCTGTATGGACACCTCGAACAGGAAGCTCTAAATGATGGGGCCAGATGGAGAGACACCAGGGTGCAAGTATCATTGTCCATTGTTGGAATGGAAATGGGTCCTTCTGATCATCTCTAGGTCTCTTGTATGACACACTCGCATCAACGGATATCCTCCTTGTGACTGAGATCAATGCGAGCCCTATACAGCCTCTCTTGAACATCACAGGTTACCATTGGTTCTCAATCTACAGACAAGAGACAAGGAGCTCTGGTGGAGTCAGGGGTTCAGGATGAGTTGCTTCCTTAGTCAAAGACTCTCTCAGGAAGAGGGTCTCCTTGATGGCCTTCGACGAGTGTGCTAAATTCATGTGGATTTGGATCAGAACCAATATCCCCCCTGGGACACATCTACCTCGCAGTCTGTTACTTTCCACCAGCATCCTCATCATTTTCCATTCACAACGGAGCAGACAGAGACCTTTTCATGGATCTATACACCGGAATCACCCAGTACTCTGCTAACAGAGAGGTTATACTTATGGGGGACTTTAACGGCCATACTAAAAACCTCCAAGTTCCCCTCCATGATAGATCAGAAGATGTGTTTTGCACTACAGGGCCAGACCCCACAACAGTTGGTCTCCACCATATTTCAAAAGATGCCTTGGGCCCGACTACAGCTTATGGCAAACACCTCCTGCATTTGGGGGAATCACATGAGCTGCTTATTCTGAATGGCCTCCCTTGTTTCCCGAACTCTCACATCTTCACGGGTTGGCCTCATGGAGGTGGAGCTAGTTTGGTGGACTACACTTTAGCCAGTCAAAGCCTACTCCCCTTCATTCGGGACCTTTAAATCCTCCCCATCCCCTTAGCTGACCACACACTTCTTTCTCTTTCCCTCCAAATCGTTCCCCCTCCTCCAACACCGCCCCCCCCCAGAAAACACCCCTCAGACCACCTTTCGTTTTGATGAGGGCGACCTCGACATATTCCTTTCAGACCTCCACCAGATCCTTCCACCTGAAGTCCATTTCCCCTCACTCAACTTGGCCATCGCCAAGTACCAATGTCTCTCATCGGAAATCTGGAAAGCAGTGCTCAACTCCTTCCCCCACTCCACTCATACTTCCTCGGATACCACTAAAATGGCCTCCTGCCCCATGGACAAATGGTATGATGAAGACTGCAAATCACTTCACCAAGAAATCTGTCATGCCTTCCTCCACTCCTATCCTACTTACCCCAACATACAAAAATATTATCATCGTCTCCTTCGCCAAAAGAAATGACACTTTATCTCCCAGAGAAGAAGGGAACTCTCAACCCTTCTCGTCCACTCCTTGAAGCAGTTCTAGCGTACCATTATTTCCCGATGCTCCCCTTTGTCACCTGATCTTGACCTTGCTTCTATGTTCTCCCACACCTCCAAGCTCTATGACATTCCAGGATAGGCTGATATTCAAGTGGCCTCCCCCCCATCCTCTTGCATCCTTTTCACTAACAATGATGTCACAGAATAAATCCGGACGATGAGTAGCAGCAAATTAGCAGATGAGGAAGGATACCAAGCAGAGTTCTTCAAACAGGGTCTCTCGTTTTGGTCAGATACTTGGTTGATCTCTTTAATCATGTAGTGTGGGAAGGATTTCTGTCACCCTGTTCTCATCATATCATTCACCCGATTCACAAGTCTAGAGCCACTTCTGAACCTAACAACTACAGAACGATCATGGTAAGCCACACGTTCTCCAAACTATATGCTACAGTTCTTCATATGAACCTCTTTAGGGACTTTGAATAGAAAAATATTAGAGCTCAGGGTGAGGCAGGATTCAGACCTGCACACCAGACTATCGATCACATCTTTACTCTCTGAGCAGTTATTGAGGAGGCTCGCCACCTCTCCTCGAAAGTCTATTGCTGCTTCATAGACTTTTGGAAAGCATTTGACTCAGTTTCGAGAGAGGATTTACTGCAGGGACTTATAAAAATTGGCATCTCACCTATCCTTTTGACAACCATTATGCGTCTATACGAGTCCGTTTGGGGCCGCTTTCACACAGCACAAGGGCTCTCTGAGTTCATCTGTAGCACCATTGGGGTGAAGCAAGGGTGCCTGCTTTCCCCCACTCTGTTTGGAATCTACATTGACGAGTTGGAGGCCTTCCTCCAGGAGCACACATAGGAAAAAGATGGATTCCTCCTCCACCAGGTCTTGATCTCTATCCTGCTTTTTGCGGATGACATTGTACTCATTTCTTCCTCCCTAGAAGGCATGTAAAGACAACTTGATGCTTTAGCCCTGTTCTGTGAACTCCTGAAGTTGACGGTGAATTTGGGCAAAACAAAGGTTATGATCTTCAATGGAATAAAGAAAACCTTAGACTTTCATTTCGTATTCAAGGGAGAGGAATTAGAGATCACCATTACCTATACGTATTTAGGGGTGCAGTTTTTCGGACCCCGTTTAAGTCTTCAGCCAACCCTCCAGCCTCGAATCAACAAAGGGTACGAGTCTCTAGCCCTCCTCGAGAGACAGTGTTTTCGTCACCACTTCCAGGATATCTCATCCAAAATGGACCTACTAAATACTTTGATCCACCCCATTGTTCTATATGGATTAAAAGATTGGGGACCCTCCTTATTTCAGTCAGATTTGGCATCGGCTGAAAGAGTTCATATTCTCCTTCTCTGGCGTATTATCAGGTGCAAGCAGACAGTGCCACAACACATCATCCTTGCCAAGTCTGGAGCCCAGCCCTTTCGCCTCGATACAGTTTTCAGATGGGTCTCCTTCATACATCGGATCCGAGGACTATCCGACTCTTCAAAAGGCCGAGATAGATACCCGTATTTAGCTTATTGCTCAGCTCAGATTATTTCCAGTGTTATCCACCTGGGTAGGGCCAAGTGTTGGTTCACAGGGGTCTCGAGCCTCCTTGCTTTAGTGGGGATCCAGTTAGATCATCTTCCCCAATTACAGTACTCACTAGATGCCCCGGGTCACCTTCTTCCTATCTAACAAGAGTTGAATAAGATCATCAGAGAATATATTTACAAGCAGTTTGTTCAGGTCCCTTGGATCAACCCTCCGCGAGGGTTGCACCTGAAGATGGCCTTTTATGCTGGACATTTCCTAGAGATCAGAGATGGGCTCATTGTCCAGCCCAAGTATACGTTTCGTCATTGGATGCATACTCTTTGGATCCCTCTCAAACAGTTCAGGGTAGGATCACATAGACTCCGGGTAGAGTTAGATCACCAGATCGATAGAGTAGATAGGATTTTCCAGCTGTGCCACCTACGGGAAGTGGAAACCGAGTCACATTTTATCTTCAGGTGTCCCTTCTACTATTAGATTAGAGGACGTTTCTATTGCTTGTTTAGAGGGCCCCAAACTCTAGCCACTTTCTTCAGATACACCGATCAGAGATGTCTAGCACTCTATATTCAAGAGGATCTCAGGTTTTGAGCCTAGATCCTCCAGCCTCCCACTAGACCAGACATCACTCAGTGGATCACCACGGTCTTCGACATACTACCGCCATCCAGGGGCACAAAGAGATCCACTGGTTCTGATATCAATCCTACCCCTAGATCAATAAAGGTTGGGGGCTCTTGACCCATGAGATCTCAGTGGCGGCCCTGCACCAAACCTCTCCCCGAAGATGCCCAGGACCTTCCAGATCCCACCAACAACATTCCAGAGGGTGACCCGCACCTACCGGCCCCGATTCAGGGCAACAAACAATCTTACAGTTCACTCAGTTTTCTTTGTTCAGCCTCGGATGTTAGGAGTACCATACCTTCCTCGGCATTCTCGGCTCCTGGATCTGGTCCACTTGAGCTCCTTCGCCCCTGTATAGGACTACACGACTAGAACCAGAGCATGACTTCTACCATGCTTTTGCCTAGCTCGACTGGATTTTCTTTACCTCTGTTTATTTCATTTTTTATATTGTACTCTCTTTAAGGGAGATCGTTTGATACTCCCACATGCATACCCTATCATTGTAACCAGCAGTCCTGTTGACTTACTTTGTGGTCATTAGTGGACATTAGTAAAATTATCTTATCTTATCTTATCTTATCTAGGTCATAAGACATGGAAATTTTTTGGCCCTACCCTCATTTTTCACTGGTCCGGACCTTTGAAGGGGAAATTAGTGCAGATGCCTTGTGTAGAAGTCTTCAAAATTTAGCACAGGTGCTAACAATAGCTCCAACTCGGGGATGCTATCCTCTTTGTGAGGTAGCAAAGAACCACATAGACCAAGTGCCTTCAACTTCAAATTCACCTAAAAAAGAAAACTAAATGACAGCCCCTGTTGGAGACCTTACTGGCTTCACCTCGAGCTTTAAATCTAATAGGGGGGCTATCCACACATGCAATGTTAAAATAAAATGGTATATACAATGAAAATTGAGCTGAACTTACTTTTACAGAAAATAGTGTTTGAGGAGCCTCCCATTTACAGGAGCTCCAAATACTAGACCGCCCTCCATCTCATCGAAAACATAGGCATTCTTTCCTCTGAAGGCTACAATCTCAATTCTCTCATAGGCATGGATCAAATTTGTGTGCCAAGATTTCTTATTATCCTGCAATAGCTTCTTGATGATTCTCATGAGGCTCTTGTTTGAAGATTCAGCCAACCCATTTCCGTGTGGGTAGTAGGCTGTGGAGTTTCCCAATTGTATGTGATATTTGGAACAAAAATCAACCATTTTCTTTGATTTTAAAGCAGGAGGATTATTAGTGATTATATTCTTGGGGACCCTAAATCTTGACAGGATATGCTCCTCCAGAAACTGCATAATTACTGTCTCGGTAGCTTGTCTTCTGGGGATGGCCTCAATCCATTTTGTGAAGTAGTCAGTGGCAATGAGGATCCACCTATGTTGTCCTGAGGAAGATGGATTTATTTCTCCAATGAAATATGTCCCCATTACTGGAAAGGGGCTTCAACATGTATGGGTTTCAAAGGAAATGGTAATAACTTCCTTCTTCCCTCAAAGATCTGACATTTGTGGCAGGAAACAACTTTCTTATGAGTGTCAGAGAAGATGGTGGGCCATTAGAACCCTTCCCTCATGATTTTGTTTACAGTGTCCTTCCAATAGTGATGGCCTCTGCATTCTTCTGTATGGAATTCCTCAATGAGCCTCTTTTCCTCCTGCTCATCCACACAGTTCAACAGCACCCCTCCTAGCTCCTTCCAATACATTTTTCCCTCCAAGACGCAGAACCTAGATGATTTTTGCTTGAGAAACCTAGCCCTTGTCCTGTCCATACCCTGTGGGCCCTGCAGATGTTGTAACACAAAAATGATATCAATGTACCACGGGGATGACAGAAAAGCCTCACCTACTGGGGTACCTGGCTGTTTCTGAGGATTTTTCTCTTTTGCTGACAACTCACCAATCATGTGAAGGCTAAGAATATCACAGCTGGATTGGGCCATAAGCTTGTATATTCCTTGGCCTTTAATCAGCTGTGTGGGCTTGATCTCCAGGTCATACTCAAGCATGACTGGTATCCACTTTCCCCTTCGTCCCTCAGGATCAGGATCAGGTTGGATCAGAATATCCTTTACAACACTGGTGGGGACATGAGCAATGATATGGGAATGTAGGATGTACAATCGAAAATCCTTTAAGGCCTGCACTAGGGAATAAGCTTGCTTATCCAGGATATTATACTTCAGGGGAGCATCTCTCAGAGTCTTGCTATAAAAGCAATGGGCTGTTCATGTCTCTCATGATTCTTCTGCAACAATACCCCTGCCACTATGTGCTCTAAGGAAAATGAAAATATGAGGAAGTCTTTAGAAAAATCAGGGCTTGCAAGTATAGGTGCTTTAGATATGGCCTTCTTTATGTCTTCAAAGGATTGTTTGGCTTCAAGATTCCACTTGATTTCTTTATCCTTTCCCAGCATATCAGTTATATATTTCATTATTTCAGCAAAGGCAGCAATAAATTTTTTCAGAAAATTTACCTTTCCCAGAAAGGATTGAACCTCCACCTTATTTTGAGGGAGCTCAATTTTGCTGATCACCTCAACCTTCTTTGGATCTATCCTGATGCCTTTCTAAGAGATTATATGGCCCAGCAGCTTCCCTTATTTCATAGCAAATAATTCTTTCTTTGGATTCAGGGAGATGCCGAACTTTCTACATTTTTTGAACATCCTCAGCAGGTGTGCAACATGTTTTTTATCGGATTTGGAAAAAACAATGATATTGTCTAGATAGATGACCATAATTTTGTCTTTTTCATCATCGAAGGCTATTTCTGTGGCCTGCTGGAAGGTTTCCATTGCATTCATCAGCCCAAATCGCATTTTAGCATACATGAAAGTGCCCCAGTGTGTGGTGAAGGTTGTCTTCTCTTGATCCTCCAAGTGCATCACGATTTGGTTATAACCTGAGAAGCCATCCAGAGTGGAGATCCTCTGTGAACCCACTACTCTCTTCAAGATATGGTCCATTTTGGGGAGTGGGTAATGTTCCTTCAAAGAGACTCTATTCAAGTTCCTAAAGTCAATGCATATTCTTATTTCCCCATTCTTCTTCCTAACAGGGACCAGATTTGCCACCCAGCATGAAAATCTGAGGGCCACAATGATCTTGGCCTCAAATAACTTCTTGATTTATTTTTCTATCAGGGGCAGCAGTTTGGGATTCATCCTTCTCAGCTTCTGTTTGAAAGGCATCTCGTCCTTCTTGATTGGTATGGTATGTTGGATTATGCTTGTATCATATGCCTTAAGGTCGCTCTGGCTCCAAGCAAACACATCTGAGTATTCTGTCATCAGTGAGATGTATTTTTTCTTGGCTTCTGATGAGAGGGTTCTTGATATCTTGATGGCATTGGGCTGATCTTCTGTCCCAATATTTACATCCTCAACATCTTCATAGATTGGGACCAATTAAGGTTCTTTGGCCACCGTCATTAGGATCAAATTTTTTTTTTAAAGGAACTAGGCCACTGGGGATAGAGTTACCTTTCAGCTGCAGGATCTCTTTTCCAGAGAGGGTGTTCACATATTCCTGCTGTCCATCAGCCTCCTGCAACTCTGGTTCCCAAGCTTCTGAAGTTTCTCCACCATCATCATCATACATATCAAATAATCACAGGGTATAGGATAGATCAAAATTCAAGTGAGTTATTCAATATCAAATGTAACCATCCATATAATAACGTCAAGGCACACAATTTAGTACAAATTGCAATATGTAGGATACACCATTTGCTGCTAATGTGAGGCATTGTCAGCCAAGATCCTAATCATCTGTCAAATAGTGGGAAAATCTACTGTAACAAAGGTTCTAAAATGTATGACAAGGGACCCCAAAATCATGCTAAAATATCATTCTGTCCTACAATAGAAGAGATAAAAGCATAATATTCTTTGTTTTGCTAACAAGGGATAAGTTTTCATCACCTCCTCCCTGTTGCTTGGCTCTGTACTCCTCTTGAGTCTCCTTCTGAATGTAGTCTCTGCTAGTCTGGTATGTTTTCCTGTACATAGATCCCTTTCAAGAATGGTCCCCAAGACGTAGGGAAACCATTCAGATCCATATTCACAAGTTCTGTTTCAAGGAACTTCTCCCTGACCGTTGCAAGTTGATGACGTATCTATGTGATCCTCATAAGGTAGCTGGTAACATTATTTTATTTAGTCATTTAGACATCTCTGAGCTTATTCCTTAAAATTATTTTTTCTGTTTAGGTTATCACTCTTGAAGATACTGACTAGGGAATCTAACATATCCTTTCCCTTGGTCTTCTTTTCCACATGCGGGTTCTAGTGATCCTTTACTACATTTGGGATTTGTCTTTGGGATTTGATCCCCATTTTCTCATGTGCTGCCTTTAGTCCTTCATATGTCGGTATGTTCACAGTCTTATCAACAATATCCCATTCTCATGCTCCTTTAAGAGCAATGTAACCCTTTCCTTCCATGACAAGAAGTTAGATGCCCCATCTAGCCTGTCATTGAACCATAGACTGTTAGCTGCCATGCCTGGATCTAATGAATAAAGTTGTTGTATGCTTTAACACTCATTGGAACTGCTGATGAGATCTCTGGATTTTATAGATCTACACTCAAAACATTTGGATCTACTTTCCCTATAGAGCATAAGCTCTAATACCATGTTAATTTCTTAAAACCAGTGCCTAGGTAACAATTTCAGATATGATATTATTATACTATTTGGAATAAATTAATTGATAATTTTTAGTGGAAGAAAAAACTAATAAAACAACTCCAACAAACACACAGTGATTTCCTGGTCTTCAAACCAGTTCATCTTTGAAATAATTTCAGAACTTACAAGAGCTCTGAGACTCGGGAAAATGGTTTGAGGAAAAATACTAGTAACACAACAAATTTGCAAATTTTCCAGGTCTTGAAATTCTTCTTGGAAACACCCTCCAACTAAGTCATACGGTCCATATGGCCTCTGCTATATGATCGACACTATAACTCTGCTTGCAATCTTTGCTGGCTCACACATGCGGATGCTACAATGAAATCCGTACACTGTATGACCTGTACAGATTCTACTGTACAGCTATATTGTACGACTTGCTTCTCTTCTGCTTGTTGCTTTGTCTTTTCTCCTTGCCAAAGTCTGAAAATCAAATGGCCTTCTTTGATTCTCTCTTACTCACAAAACTTGTGAATTATAAATGTGTGTTGTCTTATTCCATGTTTCCTTTTTATAATTTTTAGTTGGGCGAAATCCCTAATCTCAACGATCAAGATTAAATCTAATTTTGACTTGAGATCAATGACTCACATTTAAAGTCATTAATGCGTAACCTTAGGCACTTTTTTCAATTAACTTAAACTCACTTTATAAAAAAACATTAACTTAATAAAGTAATAAAGTAAAATTCCATGTCTAAGAAACATTTAATGACAATTTCCATGGGTTAGACACATCCCACAAAATTACTTGTTCGAGCTACAGTCATCAGCAATTTGGAACTACCTTTTTCAGCTATGGGAGATTAAGTATTTAAGTTAAGTTCCGTTCAATGTGAGGTAGACTTTTGTCCTTAGCCCTCACATTGTCTTAGATATAATTTTTCTTTTCTTTATGAATAAAAGTTGTGTTTGAGGACACTTTTCGTATTTTTGTGTCACAACCTGAGCATCATCATGAAAAACATGACAATGCTCAAAGATACTTGAATTTGAGGGTCACAATATAACTTCCTTTCTTGTATATCTTCATATTCTTCCTATAGTGTTGATACATTCAAACTCCAATCTATAAGAGAAACATAAAGAACTGAACTGGGTGTTTATTCAAGAGAAGTTTTGGATCAAAGGGGGGAATGTTAAAAAAGTGATCCGAAAGTTAAAAAAATTAGTTTAGGAATATGTTACACTTGTAAATCGACACTTATCACTTCATGTGAATATGTGATTGGGTGTCAATGATTAGTTATTTGGAACTACCGTTTTCAGTTACAGGAGATTAACTATTTAAGTTCAGTTTTGTTCAATGTGAGGTAGATTTTTTCCCTTGGCCCTCACATTGTCTTTGATGTAATTTTTATTTTCTTTATTAATAAAAGTTGTGTTTGAGGACACTTCCGTATTTTTATGTCATAATCTGAGCATCATCATGAAAAACATTCCAATGCTAAAAGATATATGAAATTGAGGGTCAAATATAACTTCCATTCTATGATTATGCTCTATCACCTTGTCAACTAGATAAAGAGTGGATGTTGCAAATGCCAAAGCATATGCTTGAACATTGTACTCGATGCACAGTTTCTAGTTATTTGGTTTAGTGCCAATGCATATTTATGGGTATAGTGGATGAGGTGAAGGCTAAAGGAGTAAGGAGGTATGTATTATTCTATGTTAGTTGAACTTAACTCATTTGTTGTTACATCATTATATCATGTGTTTGTTTTAAATGTAGAGGTAATGTAGTGTAGGTAAAAGAAGGTGGATGGCTACTAATGAAATTGTTGAAATGTCTTGGTGTGAGAGATATGGGTTAGTGAGTAAACACATAGGAATATGGTGAGTTCTCTTTTGGTGCAAAACCCATGTATTCTCTGCTATGAAATCAACCTTGTTTAAAATTCAATCATTGTCCTCCCTCCTTAGCTAGTTAGCATTTGCAATTTCGGTCTTTGCACAATATATACCTAATTTGGATGTTATTTTTTCCCTTTGTTTAGTATAATATTTCTCATGAGTTTTTAATGTATTTTTCAAGGTTTCTCATGGTATTTTTTGGTCTCTATCTAATATTTTGTGGTTTAGTGGTTGGAGAAATTAAGGCTTGTCCTAACAACCCATTTTGTCGATATAGATAAGTGTAGTGAGTGAAGGTGAAGTTTGAGGCGGTATGTATGGTTCCATGTGTGTTTGTTAAAATATAGGCATCTTACATTATTTGTCATTTATTCGATTATTGAGTGCAATGCTATGTAGGTAAAGGAATGTGGCGGGTCATGGATAAAGCTATTGAAACATGTATGTGAGAGAGATTGTAGTATACCATGCAGAAGAAAACGCAAAGGTGAGTTTTCTTTAGGTTTATATTTTTTTTTTCAAGTGAGTACTTCGATTTATTATTCCATGATGTAATACCTCCTCGTAACATTTTGTTTTAAGAAACTTTATTTAAATTGTAATTGTGTGATGGAAACTAATAATTTTGGTAGAATTTATTCTTAATATAAATATGATCTGAATACGGAAGTTAGGTAGCCATGCAGTTAATTGACAGAAAGCTGAGTTTACGACAGTAACTAAATCCTCAACCATTGTTACAAAGAGAAGTGGCTAGTCTTGGAGGGAGTTAGTTATTAGCTATTAAAATTCCTAGGCAAGTGAAGGAAGGGAATGCAAAAGAAAGAAACAAGAAAAATGAAGAGTGCTGTCAGAGATCACCAAGTGTGGTGTAGGCTCTAAGAAGAATACAAAATAGCGCAGAGCTGCCAATGAACATCTAAGGGATGTCAAGATCTGAAATAGAACTGCCAGTGAGCTCTTGAAGAGCTAGGTTATGAAACAATTAAACTCTATCCATTTAGATTGGTGGAAACTTGGATACAAAGGAAGTGAATCTAAACTTAGGATTCTGGGCAATGGGGTGGAACTCTTGTAGACTGTAAAGTTTCGAGATTCCTAAGGCTGGGCGTTGCATCGCTGTTGATTTCCAAGTTTCAGACAGAGTTAAGATATGTTCACTAGAAAACCAAATCTTTGTTTACTTATAATCTAGAAATTATGTATATCTTAGTTCTCTGTTATGAACAAGGGTTTAATATTGATGATTTTTTAGGAAATCTTACCATGGTGAAATATTTATAAGGATGATTGAATTTTCATGAATAGTACTAGTTAGTACTACGAATGTTTATCATTTTAGAAGGGTTTATTAATAGATAAATGTATGGATGGAAAATTAACCAGTACAGATATTGCATGAAACACTAACCTAAATCAAACCATAGACACCATCTGGTGGCATTCTTTTTAAATTAAAGAAAAATCCCATGATTTATACAAAGAACTAGGGTTAATCTAATTGTTGAATAAACAACTAAATTTATTTAGATTCAACTATCACTCAGCTCGAAAAATATTTATAGCAGAACCATGATTATATAATCTTAAAGAAGTATTGCTAATATAACAAGCACAGTTACAACAAATCCGCATAAATAGTGAAATACACATGTCGTAAACGATCCCACAAGCATTTACGATTTATAGCAGAAATGTGATTATATAGTCTTAAAGAAGTATGGCTAATACAACAAGCGCAGTTACAACAAATCCCCATAAATAGTGAAATACACAGGTCGTAAACGATTTACCACAAGCATTTACATACTCAAGGAAGTATCACCAGTATAGTTGAATAACCTTAAGAGAAATCCATATGAGAATGGAACTACATAGGTTGTAAGGGATTATTAATAGAAAACATTTTTATGTATTTAATTAATGAAGAGCCTCCATTACAGGCAGACAAGTAGTAGAATCCACATATGCTTCGAACTGTCATAATTGTCCCAAATAACTCCTGACACAACAACTTTAATATCTTTCTTTTAAACCATAATTAAAGAAAAATGCTTGCAACACCATTATCCTCACCAAAATTACAGTAAGAAAGAGAAATGTTAACTTAAAAATCCAACTTTCCATTCTCAAAGGTGAACCCGAAAACATCATTCTTTACCATGATAAACATCAGCCGTTGCTTCTAGCTTCATGCCACCATCTACTCAAATCACATGGGTAAGACAAAGAGGATAAACAAGGACTTACTCTGGTATCCTCTATGTATACTACCCAGTAAAATCCTCAAGTCGAACACTGTAACAACAGATTGGTGCACACAGACATAGCAGTTAAGCGATGAACGAAAAATAAAGTACACACCTAAAAAGAAATTAAAATACGCAAGGGTAAAAAGGAATTGATACCTAGAACATCGATTTGAGGGGGAAGAATTTCCAGATACAATTTTGAGAAGACTAATTGTAACCCTAGATCCATGAGCTCTTCTTCTTTTAACATTTACATGAAGTAATTACAGAATGCGTAAGGTTGTTATAGTCCCTTACCATTTAAGGAAACAAATCCTAAGTTTATCTAAATGATGGAACTAATAGTTTCCATCCATTAGTACTTAACGTCGGTTTGTTACCTTGCCCTCCCATGGCGATGTGGGCACAATATAACCACTATTGCAAAGTTGAAACATGACAACCTCATGACCCTTGTCGGCCTTGGAGCAAGTTAATCCTCACTGCCCAGTCTAAAAAAGAACTCGAAAATGTGATTTGGTAAAGTAAAAACCCTCGTCGTGGTCCGAAAAGTGAAGAGCCAGCTGTAATCCACCTTAGCCTCGGGATAATCAAAATGGTTTGGGATCATAACTTTAGGAAAGCTACTTCTCTTTTATGTTTAAAACTATGGGTTGAAGGTAATATGTAATGTCCTCTTCCGATTAGGCCTTGAGGCCCAAAACCGCTAACCTATGTGATTCCTATGGGTTCGAGAGGTTACTGACAGTTAGGGAATCAGCTAAGGACTGATGCCATCCATAGAAGATCTAGGGAATCATCATTAGGTCAAGAAGGGCCACTGGGGCCAAATTCCACCTTCGTACATGCCATCCAAGCATTATTTAAATGATGCATGCACTCTTTAAGTCTCCATCCACATGCATGCAAGTCAACTGCAAATTAGAAGATAAAGTGACCTAATTAGGTCAAAGATTAGGGTTTTTGTAGTTGAAAGTTATAAAAGAGGGATAAAGCGAAAGGAGACTTCACTTTTTGATGATTATTATTTTGGGAGCTCTTGGATAGCAGCACAGCATGCCGCACAGTAGTTGTGGTTGGAGACGGAGTCTTCAGCTAATGGGATTTCGGCAGTGAAACATCTGTACTAGTCTCATTCAGGGTAAGCCATACAGGTTCACCATTTGTTCTTACATTCATTCATAAGTTATCCAGTATATGGTATAGATCGTTGTAGGGACACGTGTGTAGCCGTAAGGGGGGGTTTTCAGCCAGAAATCCCTAATCAGTTACTGGGCCTTCAGATCTCAGCTTTACTTCAAAACTCAGGCACCATTCTCATCATTAGCATCATACTCCGGCACCCAGTGATTATCAGATATTTCTGTGCTCACCCGGAGTAGTTATCAGCAATTTCAGGATCTAGGGGGCGTGAGCAACTTTCTCTCGGGAGAAAGTCGCTATCTTGCCTAGAGATCTCAGAAATCCCGCATGTACCAGGCATTCTCTCTGGCACGGGAAGGCTATCAGTCCTGCAAATCGGCAGCATCATCGAACACCTCCTTCAATGAAAGTGTCGCCCTTTTCTGACTAGGATTCTTGCTGCTGGGGGTTCACCGGAAGCAGAAGAGATCTACCCATCTCCGATCCAGTTCTCGGTGCTTGCATACTCTCTCAAAAGTAGTCTAGCTGGCTTATCAGTGGTAAGTGTTCATTCTATCCCACAAACCCTAACCCTAATTTTTTCTATAAAATAGGGATTTTTGCATGGCAGTTTGCATGCCCAATTGTATCAACATATTTGCTTAGAAATAGAAAATATCAGGATTTGGGATATTACAGTGGTATCAGAGCTATCTTCTTGGCTAGCTGTGGGCTTAAGAAATGAAACGTAGATGAATACAGGAGGAGACCCTTTTGTAACCTATAGGAGGAGGAAGAGTAGATACATAGGGGAGTTTGATGATATCCAACTAGAAGATACCAATTCAGATATGGAACAAACATGTATACACTCAGATAGGGGAAAAGGAATGGGAGAAGAGGAGGATCGGATGGAGTTTTGTAGCTTGGTCTCTGCATTGCAAGACTTAGCCAAAGGACAAAAAGATGTACTCAATGCAATCAACAGATTATCAGCGAAACCGGAAACAGGTATCAACAGTACACCTCCCTCACCGGTAGATCAGGGATCTACAAGCAGTAGTGGAAAGATAGCGTACGCTAACATTCAGAATACTCTGCATATATACATCGGACCTTCTATTAGGCCTACCATGCCTCACTTCTTGGAAGATACAGTAGGGGGCCCGGTCATGCAGGTAGAACCTAGCGAGCCTTTTGGGGCTTATTTATAGGAGTATAGAGACTTAGGGGATGAATTTCATGCTGCCATGTCTTTTTCATATTTCTGCAACATGAAAAGTACGAACAGGCCCAGGAATTTCAACAAGGGTTTCAATCACAACTATGAGCCGCAGAAGACCTTGGGCAGGTTGATCATCCCAAACTTTGATGGGACTCGCAAAGGATCAGGGAGGATATGGGTTCAAAAGTTGGATACCTATTTCCAACTCAACCCCATGATAGAGACATACTCCATTACATTAGCTACACTTCACCTGGATGGAGAGGCTCACGAGTGGTGGTACCATGGATTGGTGACATTGGGTCACAACACCATACATTCCTACGGTGAGTTCACTCAGAAGCTCATAGAGAGGTTTGACAGAAAAGATCCAGAGGTACATTTCAGGGAGTTGGATCAACTCAAATAGACCGGCAGTGCAGAAGCTTTCATTTCAGAATTTCAGAGGATAGCCGTTATGATAACAGACGTGTCAGAGAGCAGATTGACTATGTTATTCACTGAGGCCCTCACTGAGCCACTACGGGGATGGGTGAAATCCTAAAAACCCCTCACTCTGTATGATGCCATTAGCAGAGCAAGAGATCTTTAGGATTCAGTCCCCAAAAACAAATTCCCATTGAAAACCAATTTTCCTGTTAGGGACAAGGACAGGAAACCTTTCCAGCAGGATGTGCCCAAGAAAACCTGGTTAGACGAGGACACTAGGAAAGATTTGAGAAGGAAGAAACTATGCTTCACCTATCAGGAACGATGGGTACCAGGACACAGGTGTGTAGGGAAGGCGAGGGCTCACTACATTGAGGTATATTCAGACAGTGATGAGGACAACTATGAGTATGAAGCCACAGAAGAACTACGAGTAGCTGAGGAGGAATCACACTAGGGTGATACACCAGAGGGGGTCATTGCTACATTATCTAGAGTGCCAAGATTCCATACTCTCAGGGCCAGGGGAGTAGTATAGGGTCACAGAGTAGGAGTATTGATTGATGTGGGAGCCACCCACAATTTCATTGACTCCGCTTGGGTAGCCAAGAGAGGTATTCAGACCGAGAAGTTTGAAGGATTCACTGTAGCAGTAGCCGGGAACTCTAGCATGGAGTGCAACTACTGGATCCCAAAATTTAATGTCGCCTTAGGTAACTATCAGATGACAGGCTCTTTCTATGTAGTGGATGTGGCAGATACTCATGTGGTATTGGGTGTTCAGTGGCTTTATTCTATAGGGAAATACACTACAGACTACAGGGCAAAGGAAATGGAGTTGCAGGGGCCAGATGGAAAACAGGTAGTTTTGAGGGGCATGAACACTTATCCCCCAAAACCAGTCTCATCACAGAGAATGGAGGCAGTACTCCGACAGGATGATATAGAATGGGCTACAGAATGTTTGGTCACCTTCAAGAAACCCCCAGATACTAGCACACAACACCCAAGTGACATTCAAACCTTGCTACAGAAACATGAAAAGGTTTTTTGGGACCTTCCATCAGGTAGACCACCAGATCGAGGTTTTGAACACATAATCGAGCTACAGGAGGGGACACAAGCAGTCATCACCACTCCTTACAGGCATCCCAAAAGGTACAAGGATGATATTGAGAAAACAATCAAAGAATTACTGGAGCTTGGATATATTCGGCCCACTTCTAGCCCCTTTGCATCCTCAGTAGTACTAGTTAAAAAGAAGGATGGTACACTGCGAATGTGCATCAATTATCGAGCACTCAAAAAAAATACCATTAAGAATAGGTATCCCATTCCCAGAATTGACGAACTCATGGATGAGCTTCGGGGAGCTCAATACTTCTCCAAGATCGATCTTCGCTCGGGATACCATTAGATCAGGGTAAGGGACCAGGACATCTCCAAAATAGCTTTTCGCTGTCACTATGGTCATTATGAGTTTTTGTTCATGCCCTTTGTACTTACCAATGCTCCGGCCACTTTTCAGTCATGCATGAACCACACTTTCAGAGCACAGCTACGTTAGTTTTTGCTCGTATTCTTTGATGACATCTTGATTTACAACAAAACATGGGAAGAGCATCTGAAACACCTGGACGAAGCATTGAGTATTTTAGAAGAACATTCGCTTTATGTGAAAATGTCCAAGTGTGAGTTTGGCATGAAGGAAATGCTGTATTTAGGACACATAATCAATGCAGAAGGAGTACAGGTTGATATGGAGAAAATCCGAGCTATCAGAGATTGGCCCGCGCCAAAAATAGTTATAGAATTGAGAAGTTTCTTAGGTCTGTGCACTTATTATCGACGGTACATTAAGAGATTCTCCCAATTTGCAGCACCCCTCACAGATCTCACCAAGAAAGGAGCGTTCACTTGGACAGACTTAGCATAGAAAAATTTCGAGAAAATGAAGGTTATTATGAGTTCTTGTCCAGTTCTAGCATTACCAGACTTCTCTTTGATCTTGATTGCCACAATAATTGAATGGTGAGTCCACTTCCTTCATCTCTTTTGATGGTTGGGCCACTTAAACCCATGCCTTGCATTTTTCTGAATACATTATGAGTTACCATCAACCCTCTCCTTCTTTAACAAGTGGATTGTAAGCTAAATTTCTAAAAGTTGTATGCTTTGACCTTTAAATAAATTTCACCCCACCAAAACTCTACAAGTATTTTTTTTATGTCTCTTCACATTATTATAATGATGGTATGGTTTTCAACAAGGTATTGAAGTGGTGATTTTGAGTTTAAATTCGAGAGATAAAGAGAGAGTGTTCTAGTTGGGTGATAGACGATGCAGTTGTCTTTTAGGTGTCCTAAACTCCTCCCTTAGAGACCTATCCTATATTTTCACCTCTTTGACCTTCCTTTCCTTGCTTTGCAGGGTGATAAACTCAATTCCTGCTTCAATATAAGAGTCATGTTTGGCAATTTTAATCTTAAGAGGGCAATTGGGCATGTATACTTGTTGAGGTTTTAATGATTCAAAAGGAAATTTCGTTGTCATGTTAACTCTAGGCATAGCTTTGAAGCCTAATGTCCTTTTTTTTATATTTATAATTGGAGAACTTGATTATAAGCTTTTCCATCGTCATTTCATGGCTCACTTTGCAAGTTGATTCGTTTTTATCACATGGATTTTGTTTGACATATCAGGGGAATAATTCTTCTCTCGATTTAGCACCCCAATTTTGTCTCCCCTTTTTTATGATGAGTGATTGTTATTGGGTTATCTCTTTAGGTTAGGTCCTCACTTGAGGTTTATGGTTAAAACAACAATCACTCATACTTCCATTTCCTTTCGAGATAATTGTATTGGACAATACATCCAACATAACCATGGTTGTAGGGATGCCTTCACATTGTTATAATGATGGGGTTCTTTTCAATCATGTATCAAAGTTGTGATCTCAAGTTCAGAGTCAGGATTTATAGAGATATTGACTCAATTAGGTGGAATGGCATTCAATAGTCTTTTAGATGTCCTAAAATACACAAACAAAGAGTTATCTTGAATTTTCACTTCCTTTAACTTCTTAGCCTTAATTTGCTTGGTGGTAATCTTAGTTCCTACTTCTATATAGGTGGGTTCCCTTCACATTATTCTTTTTTGAGTTTGTGTAAAATTGTTATGACTAGTGTCTACTTTTTAGAAGTGGCAATCAAATCCTATTATCTTATTTTCTTCTTCTGTATGCTTTTTTTTTGGCATGCTTGATTAAAGGTTCACCCTTGATCTAGTCACCTTATTGTTCGACATTTTTAACCTTGTGACATGTATAATCAATTGTAGGTATCACACCCATTTTTTTTTATTTTTGTTGATAGTTTCCTTATTCTATTTTGTGTTTAAACGCTGAATTTATTAGTTTAGCTACTATTGATATTTAGTAATTAGATTTGTTTTTGCTTTCTTAGGCTAGTTCTATTACCTTCAATGCATAGGGATGTGATAATTCTATTTGCACTAATGATGTTTTCATATATTTGTCAACTCAATTATTTCTTGGTTTACTTATTGTTCATTGTAGAGAAATAACCTTACATGTCATTGCAGTTAGCTAATCCTATCGTCATCTCATAGCTAGTGGCCAACTAGATCTATCACTTGATCATATTGTTTGATTAATTATTTCATAGATGCAATGCGTTATTATACATATTTTGCATTGACTTGAATCATTTTTGTAGGAACTCTACCAAAACAACCTTGGTGCTATGGCATATGTTGAGACGATCAACCCTTGATAGTATTCAACATGCATTGCTCGTCCAACCTTTCTCAAGTAGATTCTCAACCATCCCTTTTCATTACTTTTGTTTTAATTCATCGAGTTTCTTCCTAGATTACATAATATAATTCAGAAATAGATCTACTAACTTTTCTAATGGCTATTTCAATTACCTACATGTAAAGGAAACCTTCGATTCTAAATATTGTTTGCTAAAAGTAATGAGCCCCACGATAACATTAAACTTATATTTGACAAGTAATTTAATGTATTCCTTCTCTTTTACCACTCAGGTTTTTAGTTGCTCCATTAACCGGATGGTGAGTCCACCACCTCCCTTCTATCTTTTGGTGGTAGGTTTAGTTTAATTGTTGCATTACATTTTATTGAATCCATTAGGAACTATAATCAACCCTTCCTTCCCTTAATCAAAGGCTTTTAAACCTATATTTTAAAAGTTACAAGGTTTAATCTTGAAACAAATTTCTTGCCCCCAAATATGCATGAATGTGGTATGCATTCTCTTGAGAATGTTATAATGATAGTATGTGTTTTAACTATATATTGAAGTTGTGATTTTGAGTTTAGAGCAGGGAGCTATAGAGATATTTCTTTGGTTTTCTGATGTACCATGGAATAGTCTTTTAAATGCCCTAAACTCGTCCCTTAGTGAACTAGTTTATATTTTTAGTTATTTGACCATCCTTTACAGGCATTCCTCTATTGCCACAACGTGTTCTCCCATATTCTTATAAGTGATTGCATTCCTTTTTACATATTATTTATATTGTTTTTCGATCAATTATATGGTATACCTAGTGGCATCATTGCATTGTATTTTAGATTAGGGTCGTGCATGTTTTGTAGGAAGGTGGAATTTCTTGTGCAGGTTTGTTCAAGAAAGGTGAAACTCTCAAGGAGGCATGTGCTAACTCTTCTTGTCAACCATGAAGGCTCGAAAGGAGCGTCAACACTTTTCAAGGTGAAATTTTTTGTTGTCCACCTCTTTCAATATACAATATTTATATTAGTTGACTCAATAAAGGAAATAGGTAACTTTGCGATACATAGATTTCCCTTCTTTCGTGAATTTGTTGTTAATTCTACTTTTGGCTGAAAATTGATAGCACTACTCTAGGAAATCGAGAGCCCTAGGTTATTTAATAAACAGTAAACCCTATTTGAAATAATTCCCTTCCTTCTTCATTTATCCCTTCTTTTCTCTTTCCTAGGGTTTTTTTATTTTAACCTAAAATCGAGTGGCGAGTCATTTCTGAGTCTTTCTCATTATTGTGGCATGTTTCCTCACACTTATTGTTGTTCTACATTGATAGGACATGAAGGGGGATTTCCCATCAACTCTTTCCAATTTATCTTCTCTTCTTGGTAGCCTCCTTGGGTGACCTCATCAATGATTGGATTCCTTTATAAAGTTGTTTTGGGTAGGAACCAACTCAAGATAACTCTTCATAGATAAGACTAGTCTGTGTGCTCCTTCTTCCTCTACTATCGTGCAAGCTGTTGGTCATTAATCCCAAAGAATGAAACTATGGGTTCGTTGGCTCAAATTATTTTTCCTATTGCCTCTTGACATTCTAGATTTTCCTAGAATAACTTCATCTCACCTCTTTCAGTGGTTTAATTTGCCGTATAATTGGGATACTTAGCTTTCCATTCTTTCATGAATTTGATGGTAATTCCATTTGTGGTTGAAAATTGATTGCATTAGACTAGTAAATCAAGATTTCTAGGTTACTTAATCAATAATAACCACTAATTAAAATAGTGCCTTCCCATCTTCATTTATTCCTTCTTTTCTCTCTCCTTGGGTTTTTTTATTTGAACCAAAAATTTAGTGGTGACTCATTTGTGAGTCTTTTTCCTTATTGTAGCTTGGTTCCTAACTTGTATTGTTGCACTACATTGTTAAGACACGAAGGTGGAATTCCCATCAACCCTTCCCACTTTATTTTTTCTTCTTGGTAGCCCGACTCGAGATTACTCTTCCTAGATAAGACTAGTCCTTGTGCCTCTTCTTCCTTTTCTGTCATCCAATATGTTGGTAACAAAAGCAGTTCTAGAAGCCATTTTTGAAATCTAGGGCTTGACATTCTGAGGTCTCCCCTCACCGATCCAGGAGAAAAAGTGACTTGGAAAATTTGCCCAAGGGAAGGCGCATCTATTTATGAAGGAAAAATCCAGTTTTGAGAAGTTTCATTTTTGACCTAACTTCTGTCCATAGTTTTGGATTGATCTTATCTCCTCTAAAATTTCCTTGATAAGGCACATTAACCTTTGGATTCAGTTTCATAACATTCCAAACTTCATTTTTGACCTAGCTTCTACTAGGGTTTCTAGTTCAAATATGTAGGCAAGATGATTGGAATGAAGGTAGAATATCATCTTGATGGAGCCACAAACTTCATCTCTTGGAAGTCTAGAGTTCTCATCTTGGAAAAAAATGATCTCTTAAATCTTGTCAATGAGAAGGTTCTAGAACCAGACGCTGAATAATACAAATCTCATTGGAGGAAGAGTGATGCCAGAGCAAGAAGAATCTTGGTAGACTCGGTTACGGATAATTTGGTTCCTGAAATCTCGAAAAGGAAGATGACTAGGAAGATGTTCAAAACCCTAAAGGAATGATGATTGTTAATGGCCAAGCCTGACTTGTATGGGTGACCACGTTCAAATGCCATTAACTATACACCCTTAGTGGTCGGTGGTGGACCATGACACTGTTAGTGGGTGCCCACCAACACCTTACTGGTCCACCTTCGAACATGGAGGGTGTATAATGGAATGCATTTTAAGGCCATTGGGGATAGAAGTCAAGCTTGGCCATTGGCACTATTGTGGCCCACAACCGACCTACAAGGGTGTATGATGAATGGCCTTTAAAGGACACTGGGGGTAGAATTTAGGCTCGGTCAACATCCATTTGGATGTACATCATTCTCTATTGAAAGGTCTGAGCTCAAGAGAGACAATAATGTTGTATTGTCTATGGTTGGGAGGTGATAGATCATCATCGTGGTTAAACGAGCTCCACACCCAGTTTGTTTATGTGCTCTGCCTTTCTTCTAGTGATCTTGGTTTTACAACTGCCAATTTTTAACATGGTATCAAAGTAGTTCTAGAAGCCATTATCGAAAGCTATGGCTTGACATTTTGAGGCCTCCCCTCACCAATCCAGGAGAAAAAATGACTTGAAAACTTTACCCAAGGGAATGTGCATCTATTGATGAAGAAAACATCAAGTTCTAAGAAGTTTCATTTTTGACCCAATTTCGGTCCATAGTTTTGGCTCGATCTTATCTCCTCTCAACTCACCTAGATAAGGCACATTAACCTTTGGATTCAGTTTCACAGGATTCCAAACTTTATTTTTGACCTAGCTTCTATTAGGGTTTCTAGTTCAAATCTGCAGGCAAGATGATTGGAATGAAGGTTGAAGATCATCTTGATGGAGCCACAAGCTTCATGTCTTGGAAGTCTAGAGTTCTCATCTTAGAAGAAAATGATCTCTTAAAGCTTGTCAATGAGAAGGTTCCAAAACTGGAGTCTGAAGAAGACAATTATCATTGGAGGAAGAGTGATGCCAGAGCAAGAATAATCTTGGTAGACTCAGTAAGGGATCGTTTGGTTCCTCAAATCTCGCAAAAGAAGACGACTAGGAAGATGTTCAAAACCCTAAAGGAATGATGATTGTTAATGGCCAAGCCAAACTTGTATGGGTGACAATGTTCAAATGTGGTTCATTATACACCCTTAATGGTCATTGGTGGACCACCACCGACCACTGAGGGTGTATAATGGAAGGCATTCTAAGGCCATCGGGGATAGAAGTCATGCTTGGCCACTGACACTAGTGTGGCCCACAATCGACCTACAAGGGTGTATGACGAATGGCATTTAAAGGCCACTGAGAGTAGAATTTAGGCTCAATCAACATCCATTTGGATTTACATTGTTTTTTATTGACATGTCTATGCTCGGGGTAGATAAGAGTGTTGTATTTTCTATGGTTTGGAGGTGATAGATCACCACCGTGGTTAAACAAGCTCCACACCCAGGTTGTTTATGTGCTTTGTCTCTCTTCTAGTCATCTTGGTTTTACAACTGCCAAATTTTAACATGGTATGAAAGCAGTTCTAGAAGCCATTTTCGAAAGCTTGGGCTTGAAATTTTGAGGCCTCCCTTGAACGATCTAGGAGAAAAAGTGACTTGGAAACTTAGCCCAAGGGAAGGCGCATCTATTGATGAGGAAAAATATAGTTCTGATAAGTTTCACTTTTGACCCAATTTCCGTCCATAGTTTTGGCTCGATCTTATCTCCTCTCAACTCATCTTGATAAGGCATATTAATCTTTGGATTCAGTTTCACAAGATTCGAAATTTCATTTTTGACCTAGCTCCTACTAGGGTTTCTAGTTAAAATTTGCAGGCAAGATGATTGGAATGAAGGTTGAAGATCATATTGTTGGAGCCACAAACTTCATCTCTTGGAAGTCTAGAGATCTCATCTTGGAAGAAAATGATCTCTTAAAGCTTGTCAATGAGAAGGTTCCAGAACTAGACACTGAAGAAGACAACTATCATTAGAGGAAGAGTGATGACACAGCAAGAATAATCTTGGTAGACTCAGTCAGGGATCATTTGGTTCCCCAAATCTCGCAAAAGAAGACGACTAGGAAGATGTTCAAAACCCTAAAGGAATGATGATTGTTAATGGCCAATCCTGACTTGTATGGGCGACAACGTTCAAATGTCGTTCATTATACACCCTTAGTTGTCGGTGGTGGAACACCACAGTGTTCATGGGAACCCACCAACACCTTGGTAGTCCTACACTGACCACTGAGGGTGTATAATGGAAGGAATTTTAAGGCCGTCAAGGATAGAAGTCAGGCTTGGCCACTGACACTGTTGTGGCCCAGAATCGACCTACAAGGGTGTACGATGAATGGCATTTAAAGGCCATTGGGAGTATAATTTAGGCTCGGTCAACATCTGTTTCGATGTACATTGTTCGCTATTGAAAGGTTTGAGCTCGGGGGAGACAATAGTGTTGTATTGTCTATAGTTGGAAGGTGATAGATCATCACCTTGGTTAAACGAGCTCCACACCCAGTTTGTTTATGTGCTTTGTCTTTCATCTAGTGATCTTGGTTGTACAATTGCCAATTTCTAACATGGTATCAAATCAGTTCTATAAGCCATTATCGAAAGCTATGGCTTGACATTCTGAGGTGTCCCCTCACTAACCCAAGAGAAAAAGTGACTTGGAGGCTTCTCCCAAGGGAAGGCGTATCTATTGATGAAGGAAAAATCTAGTTCTGAGAAGTTTCATTTTTTACCCAATTTCGGTCACAAGTTTTGGCTCGTTCTTATCTCCTCTCAACTCTCCTTGATAAGTCACATTAACCTTTGGATTTAGTTTCATAAGATTCCAAACTTCATTTTTGACCTAGCTCCTACTAGGGTTTCTAGTTCAAATCTGCAGGCAAGATGATTGGAATGAACGTTGAAGATCATTTTGATGGAGCCACAAACTTCATCTCTTGGAAATATAGAGATCTCATCTTGGAAGGAAATGATCTCTTAAAGCTTGTGAATGGGAAGGTTCAAGAACTAGACGCTGAAGAAGACAAGTCTCATTGGAGGAAGAGTGATGCTAGAGCAAGAATAATCTTGGTAGACTCAGTCAAGGATCGTTTGTTTCCTAAAATATCGCAAAAGCAGACGACCAGGAAGATGTTCAAAACCCTAAAGGAATGATGATTGTTAATGGCCAAGCTTGTCTTGTATGCCCCGACGACATTGAAATGCCATTCATTATACACCATTAGTGGTCGGTGGTGGACCACCACAGTGTTAGTGGGTGCCCACTAACACCTTGGTGGTCCATCACTGACCACTGGGTGTGTATAATGGAAGGCATTTTAAGGCCACTAGGGATAGAAGTCAAGCTTTGCCACTGATACTATTGTGGCCCACAATCGACATACAAGGGTGTATGACGAATGGCATTTAAAGGCCACTGGGAGTAGAATTTATGCTCGCTCAACATCCATTTGGATGTACATTGTTCTCTATTGAAAGGTGTGAGCTTGGGGGAGACAATAGTGTTATATGCTCTATGGTTTGGAGGTGATAGATCATCACCATGGTTAAAGGAGCTCCACACCCAGTTTGTTTATGTGCTCTTCCTTTCTTCTAGTGATCTTGGTTTTACAACTGTCAATTTTTAAAATGGTACCAAAGCATTTCTAGAAGCCATTGTCGAAAGCTAGGGCTTGACATTCTGATGCCTCCCCTCACCAATCTAGGAGAAAAAGTGATTTGGAAGCTTCACCCAAGGGAAGGCGCATCTATTGCTGAAGGTAAAATCCAGTTCTGAGAATTTTCATTTTTGACCCAATTTCGGACCATAGTTTTGGCTCGATATTATCTCCTCTCAACTCAACTTGATAAGGCGCATTAACCTTTGGATTTAGTTTCACAAGATTCCAAACTTCATTTTTGACCTAGATCCTACTAGGGTTGATAGTTCAAATCTGCAGGGAAGATGATTGGAATGAAGATTGAATACCATCTTGATTGAGCCATAAACTTCATCTCTTGGAAGTCTACAGTTCTCATATTGGAAGAAAATGTTCTCTTAAAATTTGTCAATGAGAAGGTTTGAAAACAAGACGCTAAAGAAGATAAGTCTCATTGGAGGAAGAGTGATGCTAGAGCAAGAAGAATCTTCGTAGACTCAGTCAGGGACCATTTGGTTCCTCAAATCTCGCAAAAGAAGAAGACTAGGAAGATGCTCAAAACCCTAAATGAATGATGATTGTTAATCAGAAAGTCTGACTTGTATGGGCGACGACGTTGAAATGCTCTCTGACAGTGTTAGTGGGAACCCACTAACACCTTGGGGTTCTTGCTGCTCCACCCCAAAAGGTTATTTGGACTCCTTCCTTTTAGTCATCCGCATTGTCCACTCATCTTCAATATCCAATGCCCTAGGTGCATAAGGTCTAGGTTGGATGGTTGTTGAAGAATGGGAAGATGGTCCATTTTGGTGGCTAATGTTCAGGGAAGCTTGTTGGGGTTCCTGAAGAGGAGGCCAATCTTGATGAGGAATCGGATCAAGGGAGGGCAGGGGAATAAAATGGGACTAATCTCTTATAGGGGGTTTACTACTCCTATAGTGGATCCAATGGGGAATGAACAGGGGGAATAATCCCATAATTTTCCTTTATAAGAAGGGTGTCCTGACCTGGTAAACTCCCCTAGATGAACCTAGTATTTATAATGGTAAATTCTCTTATGTTCACCTTCCTACAAAGTGGAAAACTATCCTCTATAAGGGTGGCCCTCCCGGGATGGCCAACACTGCACATTAACCTAGCTGTTCCCGAATAGTATAGTGAAGGGCACGAATTTAAAGATAATAGCTTCTGATGGGACAAGGCAAATTCCACCAAAATTTCCCCTATGGTAAATTCGTCCTTGGTCCAATCAATTTACTTAAGAGAATTTATGACTTGCATCATTATCTATCTATTTGATTACTTATTCTATAGGAAGGAAACAAATAATATATTCATGATGGGCACACGGTAGGAATGCAATAGATAATATATTCATGACAGGCACAGGGACGGGCACTCGAACTCTCTTCTGTAGGCAAGAATTCAACACGTTACTTTAACTTAACAAATATGGGAGTGGCTTAGTGCTTCTACCCCTATTTATCTAGAGGATTAACTTAGACCTAGAATCATCATGAGCTGCCATCAATTTGCGTTATTACATATATAATATGACACCAGGTTGCGCAACCCAATCAAGTCAAGAAGG
This sequence comes from Pseudotsuga menziesii, assembly GCA_001517045.1. Taxonomy (NCBI): domain Eukaryota; kingdom Viridiplantae; phylum Streptophyta; class Pinopsida; order Pinales; family Pinaceae; genus Pseudotsuga; species Pseudotsuga menziesii. The sequence continues at coordinate 175,322 of LPNX010415169.1, read as the reverse complement.
AGAAGGAAAAGTGACTCATTCACGAACTTACACCGAGTTATTAATGGATTTCCAATTCGCCGAAGACTCTTAGTTGCCTGCCTTACTTTCCCTGATTAGAGATGGATTATAGGTTGCGCAACCCAACCAAGTGAGGAAGGAGACGGAAAAGTGACTCATTCACGAACTTACATCGAGTTATTAATGGATTTCCAATTCGTCGAAGACTCTTAGTTGCATGCCTTACTTTCCCCGATTAGGGATGGATTACATGGCAGGATGGAGGGAGATTAGTGGATTTATTATTGGATGGATTAGACCCTTCACCTTTTCTTTATTATGATGAATACCTAGGACCTAGGACCAGACAGTCCACACTATAGAAGCCACAAATACCAAACGTAGATAGGGGAGCATGCTATAACAAACTACCTTGACTTTATTTACTTATTGCCACAACTAGACCTGGAATCACTTACTGGGTCAGCCATTTATATCCTTAGAAGAAGCCATGAGGATTGGATGAATAATCGCCTTACCCATCTTCCTATTACTGCCGGAACCCTAGACTAGGATTATGGAGGAACTTACCACTAACCCCCAGGAATTATACCAGGAAGATCAGTAGAGGAAAGACACATAATAACTTACCTTCTTCATACTACCCACTTGCCAAAATAGAATGACCTTTCTATTTTACAGCGCTAGACCATGCATGCTGACAAGGGACTGATAGAACACTTTGACTTGGATACCTGAAACCTGCCAAAATTACTTTTGACCGGCTGGCTCTATACCATTAGGTCTTCTAATAATAGGCACTGCTAGAAGAAGAGTCACACCTACGTTGGATCAGAATTGCAATTGGGATGGGTTAATGAGCCCTTAGAAGACCTCGATTGATGGATACCTTACTCTTTTTATTGATACTGCCCACCTAGCACCATGGGAGGGGATTCCATTTCACTTTTAGTTTAATTAGGAAAGCTAGAGCAATAGGGGACAGGATCAGGAGGAAGCCCTTACCTTGGTTTATACTATAAACCTGTCCAAAAGAGGGAGGATATTATATGGAGCAGCCCTAGAACATGCTGGAAATCTTGAGGAGGGATTGTGAGAAAACCTGAGGAGTCACACACCTTGCTTGGTTCCTTGAATGGGAATTTCCATTGGGCTGGGTCATTCCCCCTTACCTTAGACCTAGAATCATCACGAGCTGCCATATGCCTTAGAGTTGAAGGGCCTCTTTACCCTCTAAGGACTGGGGATCCTAGGAGCATCAAGGACACACTCTAGATGCTAGGAAGGAGTACGAAAGTAGGCAGGGGCATGCTATGACAGACACACTCCCTTTGTTTCTCTTTACCTGCTAGAATTTGTAGATGAGATCTTTAGCCCCAACAATGCACGTAATCAGTGAGTTGATCATCATTAGACCTTTGAAATCCCTTGGAGGATTGCATGCATGTATGGATCACCTTCTTTCTTTTACTGCCAAAAAAATTGCTAGGGCCATGGAGCAACTAGAAGCCAAGAATACTATAGCAGTTGATGTTGCCAGGGAACATCATGCTATTTATCCTTTGGTCACTTGCACCCACTAGTTCTTATGTATCCCTAGACCAGGAATTTTCAGGAATGGTTAGCCAAGCCTTGGCTGTGCGGGATCCTTTAATCATTGGATGGAAATAGAATGGAAATGGGAATTGCCTTGGGAATGCGGAATGAAACTACCTAGTTGAAACTATCACTAGAAACTACCTATGCCTGAAAGTTTATTAGGCCCTTACCTTAGAAGCCACAGGATTTATCTGATGGATACAATGATGGATGGGATAGAAATGACCTTACATGCTCTCATTCAGACACTTTTTATACAAATGCTACTTCGAGAACCCAGTGGAACCATGCCTACCAACCCTAAGAAACGATGGTTTCTTAGAGTTAAGAGCTTCTCAGAACGTTTCTCGAATTCACCGCTCTGCCCCTCAACTTAGTTGGCTTGCTAGTAGGTTCATGCATAGACAGACTTTTAATTAAACCTTACCCACCTAAGCTTCTTATGCTGCTGCTGCCCTATGGCCTTAGAGAATGGAATAAAAACCCTTAAAGGAAAGGCTCTCAGTCATTGACTTGCCTTATGAAACTTTATAGTTATACGTCACAGTGGAACATTCTAAACCTATGACAATGATGGGTTCTTGTATAGGAAACACCCCCTCTGAGAGACTTTTTCACATTCACCTTAACCGAACTTGTGGCCTCCAACCTGGCCCGGTAGAATAAATCATGTAATTACTTAACAGGCTGGTCGGGCTTTACCAAATTGAACCTTTTATTCATTTTATTTTTTCATCACCGTTATCCAGACTTTACCTCTTGAATAAATACCAAATAAAATTTCTATTTCCGTTGCATATCGATCCTTTCAAAACGTCTTCTGACTTGGGATAGTCATCCCTTTTCAATTCCAAGACACTATAGAGAGCTTTCTTCTAGGATTAACCTAATACTTGAGCTACTAAATCTATTTCCCAAAACATAACCAACCAAGGTAAAGGCCCATTTTTCAGTTGAATGCATTGCTTCATCTTTGTAAGATTTAGGATGCGACTTGGGTCTTGAATTCGGAAGTTTCTGCTCCACCCCAAAAGGTTACTTGGACTCCTTCCTTTACTCATCTGCATTTTCCACTTGTCTTCAATATACATAGCCCTAGGTTTGTAAGGTCAAGGTTGGATGGTTGTTGAAGAATGGGAAGACAGTCCATTTTGGTGGCTAATCTTTGGGGAAGCTTGTTGGGGTTCCTGAAGAGGAGGCCAATCTTGATGAGGAATCGGATCAAGGGAGGGAAGGGGAATAAAAGTGGGACTAATCTCTTATAGAGGGTTTAATTCTCCTATAGTGGATCCAATGGGGAATCAACAAGGGGAATAATCCCACAATTGTCCTCTATAAGAAGGGTGGCCTTACCTGGTAAACTCCCCTAGATGAACCTAGTCTTTATAATGGTAAATTCTCTTTTGTTCACCTTCCTACAAAGTGGAAAATTATCCTCTATAATGGTGGCCTTACCGGGATGGCCAACACCGCACATTAACCTAGTTGTTCCCGAATAATATAGTGAAGGGCACAAATTTAAAGATCATAGCTTATGACGGGACAAGGCGAATTCCATGGAACTTTTCCCTATGGTAAATTCGTCCTTGGTCCAATCAATTTACTTAAGAGCCTTTATGACTGGCATCATTATCTATCTATTTGATTACTTATTCTATAGGAAGGCAACAAATAATATATTCATGATGGGCACAGGGTAGGAAGGAAACGAATAATATATTCATGACGAGCACAGGGACGGGCACTCGAACTCTCTTCTGTAGGAAATCATTCAACCCGTTACTTTAACTTAACAAATATGGGAGTGGTTCAGCGCTTCTACCCTTATTTATCTAGAGGATTAACTTAAAGGCCTTCATATCTTCTCCTTTCCAAATATAAGGCCTTTGGTCCTTCGGTAACACCCATGGTAACACCCAATGACGCGGGCAGGCAGCTTACTATATAAGATAGCCCAGCTGCCAATAATGGAATGGATAGAAGGGAAGGCTCTCTAAGGTCGCATAACTAATAGAATGAAAGTAGAGGCATCTCTAAGAGTCTAATAACTCTAAGGCCCACAGCCTATCAAGGCCCAAATGCAGTTTTTCTAAGGATGCTTATTGGTATTCTTAACCAGCCAGAGATATAAAGGGGTTAAAGTTGCGATAATTGGCATGGCGTAAACTTCTAATTTACTGGTCTTAGTCAGGGGGGATGTATTTTTTTACACTTTACATCCAAAGAAACCACATAGTCTGAGAGTGCAACTCTCGGTACCTAGGGAGTCGAACCCCAGTTACTCACCCTTGTACCCTTCGTTAACTCATGGTGGAATACCTTTGAAAAGATATGTATGCCTATACTGGTGGCTCTAATACGACTATAATTACTGCTCTTATAATTGCTCCTCTCATTATATCTGAGTATTTGGGGTTAGATCGGTGGGATCCAAACCACAGATAAAAGGGAAGACCTACTATTATTAATTTCCCAACCCACTACTAACAAGTAAAGAAAGACATATAGGTAGATACGGTGAAATAAGATATAGCAGCCAATCCCCCATATCTTATTTATCAGGAAGAATCCAGAGACGAGTAGGGGCTTAGAATAGTAAGGCTCCAGTAGAATGAATGGTTACCTAATTGGTGAATGGTTAATTTCCCCAATCTCCTATATGAATGGATACCACTGATAGGCACGGCAGTGGATTGGGTCTATTAGGTCAAAACCAATGTAGGGAATGTTCCCCCAACTTGCTTTCATATGCGAGGCTTAGTCGGTGTTGTTTGCATCATAGGAGGCTCTAGGGTACTAGGTGATCATTTGCTCAAAGGTGAGATGGAATAGAATACTAAGTCTAAAATTGGAGGAGTGGAAATATAAGAGTGTGGGGAGGAAATACACAAAATAGGTATCTCTAGGGTCATCCCAGGAAGGAAGAGAGTAGCAGTTACCTGGGTCCAACAAATGTCGGGTATTGGAAAGTTAAAGGGAATTTTCTAGATAGGAGTCTCTGGATGGATGTTCTCAGTAAGAGGGGGCTTGAATTAGGTGTCCGTGTTTTATGATGGCAAGGAAGAAAAGGGAATGAGGGGTTCCTCATTCAAACAATGCATGGCATCATGGAGGGTGTATAATGGAAGGCATTTTAAGGCCGTTTGGGATAGAAGTCAGGATTTGATGCTATTGTGGACCACAATCAACCAACAAGGGTGTATGACGAATGGTATTTAAAGGCCATTGGGAGTAGAATTTAGGCTCAGTCAACATCCATTTCGATGTACATCATTCTCTATTGAAAGGTCTGAGCTCGGGGGAGACAATAGTGTTGTATTGTCTTTGGTTGGGAGGTGACAAATCATCACCATTGTTAAACGAGCTCCACACCCAATTTGTTTATGTGCTCCGTCTTTCTTCTAGTGATCTTGGTTTTACAACTGCAAATTCCTAACATGGAATAAAAGCAGTTCTAGAAGCCATTGTCGAAATCTAGGGCTTGACATTCTGAGGCCTCCCCTCACCAATCCACGAGAAAAAGTGACTTGGAAACTTCGTCCAAGGGAAGGTGCATCTATTGATGAAGGAAAAATCCAGTTCTTAGAAGTTTCATTTTTGACGTGATTTCGGTCCATAGTTTTGGCTCTATATTATCTCCTCTCATCTCTCCTTGATAAGGCACATTAAAATTTGGATTCAGTTTCACAATATTTCAACTTCATTTTTGACCTAGCCCCTACTAGGTTTTCAAGTTCAAATCTATAGGCAATATGATTGCAATGAAGGTTGAATATCATCTTGATAGAGCCACAAATTTCATCTCTTAGAAGTTTAGAGTTCACATCTTGGACGAAAATAATCTATTAAAGCTTGTCAATCAAAAGGTTCCAGAACCAGACGCTGAAGAAGATGAGTCTCATTGGAGGAAGAGTGATGCCAGAGCAAGAAGCATCTTGGTAGACTCAGTCAGGGATCATTTGGTTCCCTGATTGTTAATGGCCAAGCCTGACTTCTATAGGCAACCACGTTCAAATGCTGTTCATTATACACCCTTACTGGTTGGTGGTGGACCACCACAGTGTTAGTGGGTTCCCACTAACACCTTGGTGGTCCACCACCAATCACTGAGGGTGTATAATGGAACGCATTTTAATACCATCGAGGATAGAAGTCAGGCTTGGCCACTGACACTATTGTGGCCCACAATTGACCTACAAGGGTATAACACGAATGGCATTTAAAGGCCACTCGGAGTAGAATTTAGGCTCGGTCAACATCCATTTGGATGTACATCGTTCTCTATTGAAAGGTCTGAGCTCAAAGGAGACAATAGTGTTGTATTGTCTATGGTTTGGAGGTGACAGATCATCACAGTGGTTAAATGAGCTACACACCTAGTTTGTTTATGTGCTCTGTCTTTCTTCTAGTGATCTTAGTTTTACAACTGCCAATTTCTAACATAATATCAAAGCAGTTCTAGAAGTCACTGTCGAAAGCTAGGGCTTGACATTTTGAGGCCTCCCCTCACCAATCCAGGAGAAAAAATGACTTGCACACCTCGCCCAAGGGAAGGTGAATCTATCGATAAAGGAAAAAACCAGTTCTGAGAAGTTTCATTTTTTAACCAATTTCGGTCCATAGTTTTGGCTCAATCTTATCTCCTCTTAACTCGCCTTGATAAGGCACATTAACCTCTTTAGATTCCATTTTGATGTACATCATTCTCTATCGAAAGGCCTGAGCTATGGGAAACAATAGTGTTGTATTGTCTATGTTTGGGAGGTGATATATCATCAACGTGGTTAAACGAGCTCCACACCTAATTTGTTTATGTACTTCGTCATTCTTCTAGGTATCATGGTTTTAGAACTGCCAATTTCTAACATGGTATCAAAGTAGTTATAGATGACATTGTCGAAAGCTAGGGCTTGAAATTCTGAGGCCTCCCCTCACCAATCCAGGAGAAAAAGTGACATGGAAATTTTGCCTAAGGGAAGGCACATCTATTGATGAAGGAAAAATCCAATTCTGAGAAGTTTCATTTTTGACCCAATTTTTGTCCAAAGTTTTGGCTCGATCTTATCTCCTCTCAATTCACCTTGATAAGGCACATTAAGCTTTGGATTTAGTTTCACAAGATTCCAAATTTCATTTTTGACCTAGCTCCTACTAGGGTTTCTAATTCAAATATGGAGGCAAGATGATTGGAATGAAGGTTGAAGATCATCTTGATGGAGCCACAAACTTTATCTCTTGGAAGTGTAGAGTTCTCATCTTGGGAGAAAATGATCTCTTAAAGCTTGTCAATGAGAAGGTTCGAGAGCAAGACATTGAAAAAGACAAGTCTCATTGGAGGAAGAGTGATGCTAGAGCAAGAAGAATCTTGGTAAACTCAGTTAGGGATCATTTGGTTCCTCAAATATTGCAAATGAAGACGACTATGAAGATGTTCAAAACTCTAAAGGAATGATGATTGTTAATGACCAAGCCTGAGTTGTATGAGCGACGATGTTCAAATGCCGTTAAATATATACCCTTAGTGGTCGGTGGTGGACCACCACAGTGTTGGTGGGCGCCCACCAACACCTTGGTGGTCCACCACCGAACACTGAGGGTGTATGATTGAAGGAATTTTAAGCCCGTAGGAGATAGGAGTTAGGCTTGGCCACTGACACTATTGTGGCCCACAATAGACCTATAAGGGTGTATGGAGAATGGCATCTAAAGGCCATTGGGGGTAGAATTTAGCATCAGTCGACATCCATTTGGATGTATATCGCTCTATTGATAGGTTTGAGGTCGGGGGAGATAATAGTGTTGTATTGTCTATGGTTGGAAGGTGATAGACAATCACCGTGGTTAAACGAGTTCCACCCACCAACACCTTGGTGGTCCACCACCGAACACTGAGAGTGTATAATTAACAGCATTTTAAGCCCATTAGAGATAGGAGTCAGGATTGGCCACTGACACTATTGTGGCCCACAATAGACCTACAAGGGTGTATGGAGAATGGCATCTAAAGGCCATTGGGAGTAGAATTTAGGCTGAGTCGACATCCATTTGGATGTATATCGCTCTATTGATAGGTTTGAGGTCAGGGGAGATAATAGTGTTGTATTGTCTATGGTTGGAATGTGATAGATAATCACCGTGGTTAAACGAGCTCCATGCCCATTTTGTTTATGTACTCTGCCTTTCTTCTAGTGGTCCTAGTGTTACAACTGCCAATTTCTAACATGGTATCAAAGCAGTTCTAGAAGCCATGGTCGAAATCTAGGGCTTGACATTTTGAGGCCTCTCCTCACCAATTTGGGAGAAAAACAGACTTAGAAACTTTGGCCACCGCTCATTAATCCAGGAGAAAAAGTGACTTGGAAATTTCGCCCAAGGGAAGGCGCATCTATTGATGAAGAAAAAATCCATTTCTGAGAAGTTTCATTTTTGACCCAATTTTGGTCCATAGTTTTGGCTCAACCTGATATTCTCTCAAGTCGCCTTGATAAGGCATATTAACCTTTGGATTCAGTTTAACAAGATTCCAAACTTCATTTTTGACCTAGCTCCTACTAGGTTTACTAGTTCAATTTTGCAGGCAAGATGATTGGAATGAAGGTTGAAGATAATCTTGATGGAGCCACAAACTTCATCTTTTGGAAGTCTATAGTTCTCATATTGGAAGAAAATGATATCATAAATCTTGTCAATGAGAAGCTTCAAGAACCGAACGTTGAAGAAGACAAGTCTCATTGGAGGAAGAGTGATGCCAGAGCAAGAAGAATCTTGGTAGACTCAGTTAGGGATCATTTGGTTCCTCAAATCTCGTAAAAGAAGACGACTAGGAAGATGTTCAAAACCCTAAAGGAATGATGATTGTTAATGGTCAAGCCTGACTTGTATGGGTGACGATGTTCAAATGTTGTTCATTATGCACCCCTAGTGGTCGGTGGTGGAGAACCACAGTGTTAGTGGGCACCCACTAACACCTTGGTGGTCCACCACTGACCACTGAGGGTGTATGACAGAATGCATTTGAAGGCCATCTGGGATAGAAGTCAGGCTTGGTCACTGACACTATTATGGCCCACAATCGACCTACAAGGGTGTATGATGAATGGAATTTAAAGGCCAGTGGGAATAGAATTTAGGTTCAGTAAAAATCCATTTGGATATACATCGTTCTCTATTGAAAGGAATGAGCTCGAGGGAGACAATAGTGTTGTATTGTCTATGGTTGGGAGGTGATAGATCATCACCATGGTTAAACAAGCTCCAGTGGGAGTATTATTTTGGCTCAGCAAAAATCCATTTGGATGTACATCGTTCTCTATTGAAAGGTCTGAGCTCGGGGGAGACAATAGTGTTGTATTGTCTATGGTTGGGAGGTGATAGATCATCACCGTGGTTAAACGAGCTCCACACCGAGTTTTTTTATGTGCTTTTTCTTTCTTCTAGTGATCTTGGTTTTACAACTACCAATTTCTAACATGGTATCAAAGTTGTTCTAAATGCCATTGTTGAAAGCTAGGGCTTGACATTTTGATGTCTCCCTTCACCGATCTAGGATAAAAAGTGACTTGGAAACTTCGCCCAAGGGAAGGCACATATATTATTGAAGGAGAAATCCAGTTCTGAGAAATTTCATTTTTGGCCCAATTTTAGTTTATAGTTTTGGCTGGATCTTATCTCCTCTCAACTTCCCTTGATAAGGCACCTTAACCTTTGGATTCAATTTCACAATATTTCAAAATTCATTTTTGATCTAGATCCTATTAGGGTTTCTAGTTCAAATATGCACGCAAGATGATTGGAATGAACATTGAAGATCATCTTGATGGAGCTACAAACTTCATCTCTTAGAAGTCTAGAGTTCTCATCTTCGAAGAAAATGATTTCTTAAAGCTTTTCAATGAGAAGGTTCCAGAACCAGACGCTAAAGAAGACAAGTGTCATTGGAGGAAGAGTGATTGCAGAGCAAGAAGAATCTTGGTTGACTCGATCAGCGATCATTTGGTTCCTCAAATCTCACAAAGAAGACGACTAGAAAGATTTTAAAACCCTAAAGGAATGGTGGTTGTAAATGGTCAATCCTGACTTGTATGGGTGATGACGTTCAAATGTCGTTCATTATACACCATTAGTGGTTGGTGGTGGACCACCACAATGTTAGTGGGCGTCCAGTAACACCTTGGTGGTCAACCACCGACCACAAAGGTTGTATGATGGAATGCATTTTAAGGCCGTTTGGGATAGAAGTCAGGCTTTGCCACTGACACTGTTGTGGCGCACAATCGACCTACATGGGTGTATGACGAATGGCATTTAAAGGCCAGTGAGAGTAGAATTTAGGCTTGGTCAACATCCATTTGGATGTGCATCATTCTCTATTGATAGGTTTGAGCTCAGAGAAGACAATGGTGGTGTATTGTCTATGGTTGGGAGGGGATAAAACATTACTGTGGTTAAACGAGCTCCACACCCTATATGTTTATGTGCTCTACCTTTCTTCTAGTGATCTTGGTCTTATAACTACCAATTTCTAACATGGTATCAAAGCAGTTCTAGAAGCCATTGTCCAAATCTTTGGCTTGACATTCTGAGGCATCCCCTCACCGATCCAAGAGAAAAAGTTACTTGGAAACTTCGGCCAAGGGAAGGTGCATCTATTAATGAAGGAAAAATCCAGTTTTGAGAAGCTTAATTTTTTACCCAATTTCAATCAATAGTTTTGGCTTGATGTTATCTCCTCTCAACTCGCTTTGATAAGGCACATTAACCTTTGGATTCACTTTCACAAGATTCCAAACTTAAATTTTAACCTAGCTCCTTCTAGGGTTTCTAAGTGAAATCTGCATGACGGTTGAAGATAATCTTGATGGAGCCACAAACTTCATCTCTTGGCAGTCTAGAGTTCTCATCTTATAAGAAAATGATCTCTTAAAGCTTGACAATGAGAAGGTTTCAAAACTATACGCTAAAGAAGACAAGTGTCATTGGAGGAAGAGTGATGCAAGAGTAAGAAGAATATTGGTAGACTAAGTCAGGGATCATTTGGTTCCTCAAATCTCACAAAAGAAGACGACAAAGAAGATGTTCAAAATCGTAAAGGAATGGTGATTGTTAATGGCCAAGGCTGAATTGTATAGTCGATGACGTTCAAATGCCGTTCATTATACACCCTTAGTGGTCGGTGTTGGACCACCACAGTGTTAGTGGGCGCCCACTAACACCTTGGTGGTCCACCACCGACCACGGAGGGTGTATAATGGAAGGCATTTTAAGGCTGTCAGGGATAGAACTCAAGCTTGGCCACTGACACTATTGTTGCCCACAATCGACATATAAGGGTGTCTGACGAATGGCATTTAAAGGCCACTAGGAGTAGAATTTAGGCTCGGTCAATACCCAGTTTGTTTATGTGCTTTGTTTTTCTTTTAATGGTCTTGGTTTTACAACTGCCAATTTTTAACATCGTACCAAAGCAGTTCTGGAAGCCATTGTGGAAAGCTAGGGCTTCACATTCTAAGGCCTCCTCTCACCAATATAGGATAAAAAGTGAGTTGGAAACTTCTCCCAAGGGAAGGCGCATCTATTGATGAAGGAAAAATCGAGTTCTGAGAAGTTTCATTTTTGACACAATTTCGGTCCATAGTTTTGGCTCGATCTTATCTCCTCTCAACTCACCTTGATAAGGCACATTAACCTTTAGATTCCATTTTGATGTACATCATTCTCTATCGAAAGGCCTGAGCTATGGGAGACAATAGTGTTGTATTCTCTATGGTTGGAAGGTGATAGATCATCATCATGGTTAAACGAGCTCCACACCCAATTTGTTTATGTGCTCTGTCATTCTTCTAGGTATCATTGTTTTAGAACTGTCAATTTCTAAGATGGTATCAAATTAGTTATAGACGACATTGTCGAAATTTAGGGCTTGAAATTTCGAGGCCTCCCCTCACCAATCCAGGAGAAAAAGTGACATGGAAATTTTGCCCAAGGGAAGGCACATCTATTGATGAAGGAAAAATCAAGTTCTGAGAAGTTTCATTTTTGACCCAATTTTTGTCCAAAGTTTTGGCTTGATCTTATCTCCTCTCAACTCGCCTTGATAAGGCACATTAACCTTTGGATTCAGTTTCACAAGATTCCAAATTTCATTTTTGACCTAGCTCCTACTAGGGTTTCTAGTTCAAATCTGGAGGCAAGATGATTGGAATGAAGGTTGAAGATCATCTTGATGAAGCCACAAACTTTATCTCTTGGAAGTCTAGAGTTCTCATCTTGGGAGAAAATGATCTCTTAAAGCTTGTCAATGAGAAGGCTCCAGAGCAAGACGTTGAAGAAGACAAGTCTCATTGGAGGAAGAGTGATGCTAGAGCAAGAAGAATCTTGGTAAAATCAGTTAGGGATCATTTGGTTTCTCAAATCTTGCAAACCAAGACGACTATGAAGATGTTCAAAACTATAAAGGAATGATGATTTTTAATGACCAAGCCTCACTTGTATGGGCGACGACATTCAAATGCCATTAATTATACAGCCTTAGTGGTCGGTGGTGGACCACCATAGTGTTGATGGGCGCCCACCAACACCTTGGTGGTCCACCACCGAACAATGAGGGTGTATAGTTGAAGGCATTTTAATCCCATCGGAGATAGGAGTCAGGCTTGGCCACTGACACTATTGTGGCCCACAATAGACCTACAATGGTGTATGGAGAATGGCATCTAAAGGCCATTGGGAGTAGAATTTAGGCTCAGTCAACATCCATTTGGATGTATATTGTTCTCTATTGATAGGTTTGAGTTCAGGGGAGATAATAGTGTTGTATTGTATATGGTTGGGAGGTGATAGATAATCACCGTGGTTAAACGAGCTCCACATCCAGTTTGTTTATGTACTCTTCCTTTCTTCTAGTGGTCCTAGTGTTACAACTGCTAATTTCTAGCATGGTATCAAAGCAGTTCTAGAAGCCATTGTCGAAAGCTAGGGCTTGACATTTTGAGGCCCCTCCTCACCAATCCGGGAGAAAAAAAGACTTAGAAACTTTGGCCACCACTCATTAATCCAGGAGAAAAAGTGACTTGGAAATTTCACCCAAGGGAAGGCGCATCTATTGATGAAGGAAAAATCCAGTTCTGAGAAGTTTCATTTTTGATCCAATTTTGGTCCATAGTTTTGCCTCAACCTTATCTCCTCTCAAGTCACCTTGATAAGGCATATTAACCTTTGGATTCAGTTTAACAAGATTCCAAACTTCATTATTGACCTAGCTCCTACTAGGGTTACTAGTTCAATTTTGCAGGCAAGATGGTTGGAATGAAGGTTGAAGATAATCTTGATGGAGGCACAAACTTCATCTTTTGGAAGTCTATAGTTCTCATCTTGGAAGAAAATGAACTCTTAAAGCTTGTCAATGAGAAGGTTCTAGAACCGAACGTTGAAGAAGACTAGTCTCATTGGAGGAAGAGTCATGCAAGAGCAAGAAGAATCTTGGTAGACTCAGTTAGGGATCATTTGGTTCGTCAAAACTTGCAAAAGAAGACGACTAGGAAGATGTTCAAAACCCTAAAGGAATGATGATTATTAATGGTCAAGCCTGACCTGTATGGGCGACGACGTTCAAATTCCGTTCATTATACACCCACAGTGGTTGGTGGTGGAAAACCACAGTGTTAGTGGGCGTCCACTAACACCTTGGTGGTCCGCCACAAACCACTCAGGGTGTATGATGGAACGCATTTGAAGGCCGTCTGGGATAGAAGTCAAGCTTGGCCACTGACACTATTATGGCCCATAATCGACCTACAAGGGTGTATGATGAATACCATTTAAAGGCCAGACAGAGTAGAATTTAGGTTCGGTAAAAATCCATTTGGATATACATCGTTCTCTATTGAAAGGTCTAAGCTCGGGGGAGACAATAGTGTTGTATTATCTATGGTTGGGAGGTGATATATCATCATCGTGGTTAAACGAGATTAAGTGGGAGTATTATTTTGGCTCAGTAAAAATCCATTTGGATGTACATCGTTCTATATTGAAAGGTCTTAGCTCGGGGGAGACAATAGTGTTGTATTGTGTATGGTTGGGAGGTGATAGATCATCACCGTGGTTAAACGAGCTCCACACCGAGTTTGTTTATGTGCTTTTTCTTTCTTCTAGTGATCTTGGTTTTATAACTGCCGATTTCTAACATGGTATGAAAGCTGTTCTAAATGACATTGTTGAAAGGTAGGGCTTGACATTTTCAGGTCTCCCTTCACCTATGCAGGAGAAAAAGTGACCTAGAAACTTCGCCCAAGGGAAGGCACATCTATTATTGAAGGAGAAATCCAGTTCTGATAAATTTCATTTTTGGCCCAATTTCGGTTTATAGTTTTGGCTCGATCTTATCTCCTCTCAACTTGCCTTGATAAGGCACGTTAACCTTTGGATTCAATTTCACAAGATTTCAAAATTCATTTTTGATCTAGCTCCTACTAGGGTTTCTAGTTCAATTATGCACGCAAGATGATTGGAATGAAGGTTGAAGATCATCTTGATGGAGCCACAAACTTCATCTCTTGGAAGTCTAGAGTTCTCATCTTGGAAGAAAATGATCTCTTAAATCTTGTCAATGAGAAGGTTCCAGAACCAGACGCTGAAGAAGACAAGTCTCATTGGAGGAAGAGTGATTGCAGAGGAAGAAGAATCTTGGTTGACTCGGTAAGTGATCATTGGGTTCCTCAAATCTCGCAAAAGAAGATGAATAGAAAGATTTTAAAACCCTAAAGGAATGGTGGTTGTTAATGGTCAATCCTGACTTGTATGGGTGACGACGTTCAAATGCCGTTCATTATAAACCATTAGTGGTCAGTGGCGGACCACCATAGTGTTAGTGGGCGTCCACTAACACCTTGGTGGTCAACCACCGACCACTGAGGTTGTATGACGGAATGCATTTTAAGGCCGTTTGGGATAGAAGTTAGGCTTGGTCACTGACACTCATGTTGTGGCACACATTCGACCTACAAGGGTGTATGACGAATGGAATTTAAAGGCCAGCGATAGTATAATTTAGGCTTGGTCAACATCCATTTGGATGTACATCGTTCTCTATTGAAAAATTTGAGCTCGGAGAACACAATAGTGTTGTATTGTCTATGTTTGGGAGGTGATAGAACATCACCGTGGTTAAACGAGCTCCACACCCTGTATGTTTATGTGCTCTGCCTTTCTTCTAGTGATCTTGGTTTTACAGCTACCAATTTCTAACATGGTATCAAAGCAGTTCTAGAAGCCAGTGTCCAAAGCTTTGCCTTGACATTCTGAGAATGCCCCTCACCGATCCAGGAGAAAAAGTGACTTGGAAACTTCGGCCAAGGGAAGGTGCATCTATTAATGAAGGAAAAATCTAGTTTTGAGAAGCTTCATTTTTTACCCAATTTCGGTCAATAGTTTTGGCTTGATGTTATCTCCTCTCAACTCGCTTTGATAAGGCACATTGATCTTTGGATTCAGTTTCACAAGATTTCAAACTTAAATTTTGACCTAGCTCCTTCTAGGGTTTCTAAGTGAAATCTGCATGATGGTTGAAGATAATCTTGATGGAGCCACAAACTTCATCTCTTTGAAGTATAGAGTTCTCATCTTGTAAGAAAATGATCTCTTAAAGCTTGTCAATGAGAAGGTTCCAGAACTAGACGCTAAAGAAGACAAGTGTCATTGGAGGAAGAGTGATGCAAGAGCAAAAAGAATCTTGGTAGACTAAGTTAGGGATCATTTGGTTCCTCAAATATCACAAAATAAGATGACAAGAAAGATGGTCAAAACCCTAAAGGAATGGTGATTGTTAATGGCCAATGCTGACTTGTATAGAGTTCTCATCTTGGGAGAAAATGATCTTTTAAAGCTTGTCAATGAGAAGGTTCGAGAGCAAGACGTTGAAGAAGACAAGTCTCATTGGAGGAAGAGTGATGCTAGAGAAAGAAGAATCTTGGTAAACTCAATTAGGGATCAATTGGTTCCTGAAATCTTGCAAACGAAGATGACTATGAAGATGTTCAAAACTCTAAAGGAATGATGATTGTTAATGACCAAGCCTGACTTGTATGGGTGATGACGTTCAGATGCCGTTAATTATACACCTTCAGTGTTCGGTGGTGGACCACCAAGGTGTTGGTGGGCACCCACCAACACCTTGGTGGTGCACCATCGAACACTGAGGGTGTATAATTGAAGGCATTTTAAGCCCGTCGGAGATAGGAGTCAGGCTTGGCCACTGGCACTATTGTGGCCCACAATAGACCTACAAGGGTGTATGGACAATGGCATCTAAAGGCCATTGGGAGTAGAATTTAGGCTCAGTCGACATCCATTTGGATGTATATCGTTCTCTATTGAGAGGTTTGAGGTCGGGGGAGATAATAGTGTTGTATTGTCTATGGTTGGGAGGTGATAGATAATCAGTGTTCCACGCCCAGTTTGTTTATGTACTCTGCCTTTCTTCTAGTGGTCCTAGTGTTACAACTTCCAATTTCTAACATGGTATCAAAGCCGTTCTAGAAGCCATTGTTGAAAGCTAGGGCTTGACATTTTAAGGCCTCTCCTCACCAATATCGGAGAAAAACAGACTTAGAAACTTTGGCCACCGCTCATTAATCCAGGAGAAAAAGTGACTTGGAAATTTCACCCAAGGGAAGGCGCATCTATTGATGAAGGAAAAATCCAGTTCTGAGAAGTTTCATTTTTGACCCAATTTTGGTCCATAGTTTTGGCTCAACCTTATCTCCTCTCAAGTCACCTTGATAAGGCATATTCACCTTTGGATTTAGTTTAACAAGATTCCAAGATTCATTTTTGACCTACCTCCTACTAGGGTTACTAGTTCAATTTTGCAGGCAAGATGATTGGAATGAAGGTTGAAGATATTCTTGATGGAGCCACAAACTTCATCTTTTGGAAGTATATAGTTCTCATATTGGAAGAAAATTATCTCTTAAAGCTTGCCAATGAGAAGGTTCCAGAACCGAACATTGAAGAAGACAAGTCTCATTCGAGGAAGAGTGATTCCAGAGCAAGAAGAATCTTGGTAGACTCAGTTAGGGATCATTTGGTTCCTCAAATGTCGCAAAAGAAGACTACTAGGAAGATGTTCAAAACCCTAAAGGAATGATGATTTTTAATGGTCAAGCCTGACTTGTATGGGAGACGACGTTCAAATGCCGTTCATTATACACCCTTAGGGGACGGTGGCGGACCACCACAGTGTTAGTGGGCTCCCACTAACACCTTGGTGGTCCACCACCAACCACTGAGAGTGTATAATGGAAGGCATTTTAAGACTTTCGGGGATAGAATTCAAGCTTGGCCACTGACAGTATTGTTTCCCACAATCGACATACAAGGGTGTCTGACGAATGGCATTTAAAGGCCACTTGGAGTATAATGTAGGCTCGGTCAATATCCATTTGGATGTACATCATTCTCTATTGAAAGGTGTGAGCTCGGCGGAGACAATATTGTTGTATTTTCTATGGTTGGGAGGTGATAGATCATCATCGTGGTTAAACGAGCTCCACACCTAGTTTGTTTATGTGCTCTGTCTTTCTTCTAGTGGTCTTGGTTGTACAATTGCCAATTTGTAACATCGTACCAAAGCAGTTCTAGAAGCCATTGTCGAAAGCTAGGGATTCACATTCTAAGGCCTCCCCTCACCAATATAGGAGAAAAAGGTGAGTTGGAAACTTCACCCAAGGGAAAGCGCATCTATTGATGAAGGAAAAATTGAGTTCTGAGTAATTTCATTTTTTACCCAATTTCAGTCCATAGTTTTGGCTCAATCTTATCTCCTCTCAACTCGCCTTGATAAGGCACATTAACCTTTAGATTCCATTTTGATGTTCATCATTCTCTATCGAAAGGCCTGAGCTATGGGAGACAATAGTGTTGTATTGTCTATGGTTGGGAGGTGAGATCATGATCGTGGTTAAATGAGATCCACACCCAATTTGTTTATGTGCTTCGTCATTCTTCTAGGTATCATGGTTTTAGAACTGTCAATTTCTAACATGGTATCAAAGTAGTTATAGAAGACATTGTCAAAAGCTAGGGCTTGAAATTCTAAGGCCTCCCCTCACCAATATAGGAGAAAAAGTGACATGAAAATTTTGCCCAAGGGAAGGCACATCTATTGATGAAGGAAAAATTCAGTTCGGAGAAGTTTCATTTTTGACACAATTTTTGTCCAAAGTTTTGGATCGATCTTCTCTCCTCTCAACTCACCTTGATAAGACAGATTAACCTTTGGATTCAGTTTCACAAGATTCCAAATTTCATTTTTGACCTAGCTCCTACTAGGGTTTCTAGTTCAAATCTGGAGGCAAGATGATTGGAATGAAGGTTGAAGATCATCTTGATGGAGCCACAAACTTTATCTCATGGAAGTCTAGAGTTCTCATCTTGGGAGAAAATGATCTCTTAAATCCTGTCAATGAGAAGGTTCTAGAGGAATACGTTGAAGAAGACAAGTCTCATTGGAGGAAGAGTGATGCTAGAGCAAGAAGAATCTTGGTAAACTCAGTTAGGGATCATTTGGTTCCTCAAATCTTGCAAACGAAGACGACTATGAAGATGTTCAAAACTCTAAAGGAATGATGATTGTTAATGAGCAAGCCTAACTTGTATGGGTGATGATGTTCAAATGCCGTTAATTATACACCCTTAGTGGTCAGTGGTGGACCACCACAGTGTTGGTGGGCACCCACCAACACCTTGGTGGTCCACCATTGAACACTGAGGGTGTATAATTGAAGGAATTTTAAGCCCGTCGGAGATAGGAGTCAGGCGCGCCCACCAACACCTTGGTGGTCCACCACCGAACACTGAGGGTGTATAATTGAAGGCATTTTAAGCCCGTCAGATATAGGAGTCAGGCTTGGCCACTGACACTATTGTGGCCCACAATAGACGTACAAGGGTGTATGGAGAATGGCATCTAAAGGCCACTGGGAGTAGAATTTAAGCTCAGTCGGCATCCATTTGGATGTATATCGTTCTCTATTGATAGGTTTGAGGTCGGGGGAGATAATAGTGTTGTAATGTCTATGGTTGGGAGGTGATAGATAATCATCATGGTTAAATGAGCTCCACACCCAGTTTTTTTTATGTACTCTGCCTTTCTTCTAGTGGTCCTAGTGTTAGAACTGCTAATTTCTAACATGGTATCAAAGCAGTTCTAGAAGCCATTGTCGAAATCTAGGGCTTGACATGTTGAGGCCTCTCCTCACCAATCGGGGAGAAAAACAGACTTAAAAATTTTGGCCACCGCTCATTAATCCAGGAGAAAAAGTGACTTGGAAATTTCGCCCAAGGGAAGGCGCATCTATTGATGAAGGAAAAATCCAGTTCTGAGAAGTTTCATTTTTTACCCAATTTTGGTCCATAGTTTTGGCTCAACCTTATCTCCTCTCAAGTCGCCTTGATAAGGCATATTCACCTTTGGATTCAGTTTAACAAGATTCCAAACTTCATTTTTGACCTAGCTCCTACTAGGGTTACTAGTTCAATTTTGCAGGCAAGATGATTGGAATGAAGGTTGAAGATAATCTTGATGGAGCCACAAAATTCATCTTTTGGAAGTCTATAGTTCTCATCTTGGAAGAAAATGATATCTTAAATCTTGTCAATGAGAAGGTTCCAGAACTGAACATTGAAGAATACAAGTCTCATTGGAGGAAGAGTGATGCCAGAGCAAGAATAATCTTGGTAGACTTAGTTAGGAATCATTTGGCTCCTCAAATCTCGCAAAAGAAGATGAATAGGAAGATGTTTAAAACCCTAAAGGAATGATTATTGTTAATGGTCAAGCCTGACTTGTATGGGCGACGATGTTCAAATTCCATTCATTATACACCCCTAGTGGTCGGTGGTGGAAAACCACAGTGTTAGTGGGTGCCCACTAACACCTTGGTGGTCCGCCACAAACCACTGAGGATGTATGACGAAATGCATTTGAAGTCCGTCTGGGATAGAAGTCAGGCTTGGCCACTGACACTATTATGGCCCACAATCGACCTACAAGGGTGTATGATGAATGGAATTTAAAGGCCAGTGGGAGTAGAATTTAGGTTCATTAAAAATCCATTTGGATATACATCGTTCTCTATTGAAAGGTCTGATCTCGGGGGAGACAATAGTGTTGTATTGTCTATGGTTGGGAGGTGATAGATCATCACCGTGGTTAAACGAGCTCCAGTGGGAGTATTATTTTGGCTCAGTAAAAATCCATTTGGATGTACATCGTTCTCTATTGAAAGGTTTGAGCTCGGGGGAGACAATAGTGTTGTATTGTCTATGGTTGGGAGGTGATAGATCTTCACCATGGTTAAACGAGCTCCACACCAAGTTTGTTTATGTGCTTTTTATTTCTTCTAGTGATCTTGGTTTTACAACTGCCAATTTCTAACATGGTATCAAAGCTATTCTAAATGCCATTGTTGAAAGCTAAAGATTGACATTTTGAGGTCTCCCTTCACCGATCCAGGAGAAAAAGTGACCTGGAAACTTCGCCCAAGGGAAGTGACATCTATTATTGAAGGAGAAATCCAGTTCTGAGAAATTTCATTTTTGGCCCAATTTCGGTTTTTAGTTTTGGCTTGATCTTATCTCCTCTCAACTTGCCTTGAGAAGGCACATTAACCTTTGGATACAGTTTCACAAGATTTCAAAATTCATTTTTGATCTAGCTCCTACTAGGGTTTCTAGTTCAAATATGCACGCAAGATGATTGGAATGAAGGTTGAAGATCATCTTGATGGATCTGCAAACTTCATCTCTTGGAAGTCTAGAGTTCTCATCTTGGAAGAAAATGATCTCTTAAAGCTTGTCAATGAGAAGGTTCCAGAACCAGACCCTGAAGAAGACAAGTCTCATTGGAGCAAGAGTGATTGCAGAGCAAGAAAAAATCTTGGTTGACTCGGTCAGCGATCATTTGGTTCCTCAAATCTCGCAAAAGAAGATGACTAGAAAGATTTTAAAACCCTAAAGGAATGGTGGTTGTTAATGGTCAAGCCTGACTTGTATGGGAGACGACGTTCAAATGCCGTTCATTATACACCATTAGTGGTCAGTGGCCGACCACCACAGTGTTAGTGGGCGTCCAGTAACACCTTGGTGGTCAACCACCGACCACTGAGGTTGTATGACGGAATGCATTTTAAGGCCGTTTGGGATAGAAGTCAAGCTTGGCCAATGACACTCATGTTGTGGCTCACAATCGACCTACAAGGGTGTATGACGAATGGCATTTAAATTCCAGTGAGAGTAGAATTTACGCTCGGTCAACATCCATTTGGATGTACATCATTCTCTATTGAAAGGTTTGAGCTCGGAGAATACAATAGTGTTATATTGTCTATGGTTGGGAGGTGATAGAACATCACCATGGTTAAACAAGCTCCACACCCTGTATGTTTATGTGCTCTGCCTTTCTTCTAGTGATCTTGGTTTTACAGGTACCAATTTGTAACATGGTATCAAAGCAGTTCTAGAAGCCATTTGTTGGTGAAATTGTTATTGATGCCAACATGGACTTGATGTCATTGATGCTGCCACTTTGATGAAGATATTGAAGACCCAGATGATGATGTTGATGACCTTATATGGTCTCTGGAATGTGGTGGATGCCCTTGCCTTGAAAAATAAGCCTTGAAGGGTCGTGGACATATGAAGAACTCAGGGCTCCTAATATATTGGACCCACATTTGTTGGTTCTAGAATTTGTCTCATTAAAACATTTATTTTCATACAATGTCGGCCCAGAATTAAAAAAAAAGGGGATATATAGCATGTCGGATCCATAAATAAAAAATGTGAAGTCGGCCCAGATCAATAGCAAGTCGGCTCCACAAGAAAAATTAAAATATTTTTGTATGTCGGCTCAAAACATTATTTGTTTTAAATAAATAAATCTATATGGGAGAAAGTCGGCCCAACAAAATAATGGAAGGTTGGCCCAAAAATTTTATGTGGAGTTTTAGTATAAATACTATCTCATGAATTCATTTTTGGTGTGTGTATTTTCGAAGAAGCTCTGAGATTTTTGGATCTAGGGACTGAGGCAGCCGCAGGAGCAGTGGAAATTTTTGGGGCAGCTCATTTTGTGTGGAAATTTTCGGTGGGAGAGCTCTGCAATTTTTGACTGAGGCTCGTTGGCAGCAAAAGGAAATTTTGGGACAGCGTGGGAGCAGTCTAGACCCGAATTTTTTAGTCTTTTTGTTTATGAAGTCAAAAAAACAGCAGGCTGTACATACCCGAATTTTTCAGTCTTTTTGTTTATGAAGTCAAAAACAACAGGCTGTACATACCCAAATATTTCAGTCTTTTTATGAAGTCAAAAAAACCAGCAGGCTATACATACTCGAATTTTTCAGTATTTTTGTTTATGAAGTCAATAAAAAGCAGGCTGTACATACCTAAATTTTTTTTAGTGCTAAAATTTTATTTGGGTGTGATGTGATAGAAACTGACCTTTGCTGATTTGACTGAAAGCCAAACCCGAACTTTGTGCAGACCTTTGTTTTGGTTCTTGTTCTCTACTGGGAGAAGTAGGAGCAGCTTGATCAAGGTCTTTTCCTACATATCTGAATTCTTCAGGGACATATTCCTCTCTGTCCTCCTGCCATGATCCAAATAAGTATGAGTTTATAACTCACTTCAAACCCTAGTATGTAAGGTGAAAAAGCAAGTGTCTGCTGCTCTCATACAACACCAGAATTGACAAAGTGGGAAAATTTATTTTTGGTCATCTGCATAAGTTTCAGGCTTGAAATTGAAGGCTGACAGTGCTAATGATTCTTCACAGCCATGAAGATCTTCATACAATCCTAGAATCATACACAGTCTGCATTTGAAGGTTAAGTCAGTTGAAAGGTCAAGGGCATACCTCTTCCATCCATGGCAAGACACTTGTGCAATCTTGTGACAGCCCTAATTTCTTGAAGAAGTTGACAGTGATGCATATGTACAATGATGATACAAAGTCTGAAGCAGCCACAGTAAAGTTTTGTGTCTCAGGAATTCAGCTGACCATGACAATAGCAGCTACAATGAGGTAGCAACTATGTGAACTGAACTAATGTCTTTACACAAACTACTTGATGTTGATAATCAAGACCTAGACAGTCAAGCTAGATGACTTGAGGAGAGATTGGCATGTGAAAATCCTTGAAGACATTGAGATATAGTTTGAATTGATGGGAAACTTATATTATAGTGCCAAGTTTTATGAGAGCACAGTTTCGAGCTGATGAGAGGAAGCTTCAAGAACTAAGTCTTGGAGATCTAGCAGCCTGTCCTAGTACATTGCAAATGTCACAACTGTAGTAGTAGTCAACTTCAGTCACTCTTGTGAAGGCTGATTTTAGCAAAGGTTAAAGGTTCATCCAATTGATTGTCATCCTATTCTAATGATGGTATGTATATGTCAATTATAGCCTGGTAAAGTCTTAACTTGACAAAAGAAACTAACAGAGAGAATGTACAGTGATAGTAGTACATGAGAATATAGTAATGTGCATGATGTTTCCATAATGATTATAACTTGGTTAACAAACCTTTGACAACAATGGTGATTCCCTAGCTGGACAATGATAGAGATGAGCAGTAGTCTGTTCATGATATCTCAGTTACATGTATGCACACAATGAAAGTGAACTCTGAACTCAGGTGATTGTAAAGCACCGAGGCAGATTGACTAAGTCAGGTTTGTTTTGCTTACACACACAATATTGACATCTTTTACAACTGTCCAATTTTGGGACTTGCTTTGAGTACACAACACTGAATTTGAATGACATCCAAGATTGACCATGAGCTTGAAGAATTCGAGGATTGTTTGAAGGTTTCCACAATATAAAACATGCATAGATAAAGCATACAATCCTGTGAAGAATGAACAGTCCTATAGACCATAGTTTCATCCACAGTCTGAGTTTGAAGTCTTTCACAACATTTGAGACTGTTTTTGTTTGGGCAGACATGCACTATAAGTAAGCTTTTTGTGTCCTAAGTTTCCCTAGTCACATACAGCAGTAGTAGTAATGGTTCAGAAGTGTATACATAGTTCAATGGTCTAAGTGACAGCACATTTACAAAGAATCAAGACATGACAAGTTGATGGCAGCAGCAGTTCATTGAACGTACCTTGATGACTCAGCAGTGTATTGAGCAGCTGTGATTGATGTGAGACTATGACCAGCAGTAGTGATGATGAGCAGATGAACAAGAAGATTGATGAGCAGTGAAGAGGATGAGCAGTAGAGGTTAACAAGCTGAGATTGACCAGAGATTCATGAGCAGTAGTGAGCAAATGAACCAGAAGTTGATGATCAGCTGACCAGCAACAACAGAGATGAGCAGTCCTTGATAACTTGGCAGTATTGAAGAGCAGGTGTGTTGCAACAGTGTTAATCAGTAGTATTGACCAGCAGCAGATTGAAGAAACAAGTGATGAAGTAATGTAACAGTGAGATTTAATGTAAATGCAATATTGACTTGCTTTTGAGGTTAGGATACCTCAAACCCTTCTTAGCAAGGTCTAAGAAAACCAGGCAGGGTCCTGGATTAAGAGTAGGTTCTCTATGTATCAGTAGGTGCTGATTTTGCCTAACGGTTGTAGCCGGACTAAAATAATATAAAAAGATTACAAATTTATATGGTGTGGTGTTCTTCTGTGTTATGATTCTTATGAATGAAATGCTTATGCTTTGTGAATGATGTTTATGAAATGATTATGGTAGAGTAATGAATTGATGATTTGGTAGCTAACCGTGATAAGTTAAGAAAGGTTTTAAAATTGGCTTCACACTGATTCACCCCCCCTCTCAGTGTCAACACCATTGTCCAAAGATTTGGCTTGACATTCTGTGGCATCCCCTCACCGATCTAGGAGAAAAAGTGACTTGGAAACTTCGGCCAAGGGAAGGCGCATCTATTAATGAAGGAAAAATCCAGTTTTGAGAAGCTTCATTTTTTACCCAATTTCGGTCAATAGGTTTGGCTTGATGTTATCTCCTCTCAACTCGCTTTGATAAGGCACATTAACCTTTGGATTCAGTTTCATGAGATTCCAAACTTAAATTTTGACCTAGCTCCTTCTAGGGTTTCTAAGTGAAATCTGCATGACGGTTGAAGATAATCTTGATGGAGCCACAAAATTCATCTCTTGGAAGTCTAGAGTTCTCATCTTGTAATAAAATGATCTCTTAAAGCTTGTCAATGAGAAGGTTCTAGAATTAGATGCTGAAGAAGACAAGTGTCATTGGAGGAAGAGTGATGCAAGAGCAAGAAGAATCTTGGTAGACTAAGTCGAGGATCATTTGGTTCCTCAAATCTCACAAAAGAAGACGACAAGGAAGATGTTCAAAACCGTAAATGAATGGTGATTGTTAATGGCCAAGGATGACTTGTATAGTCGATGACGTTCAAATGTCGTTCATTATACACCCTTAGTGGTCGGTAGTGGACCACCATAGTGTTAGTGGGCGCCCACTAACACCTTGGTGGTCCAGCACTGACCACTGAGGGTGTATAATGGAAGGAATTTTAAGGCTGTTGGGGATAGAAGTCAAGCTTGGCCACTGACACTATTGTTTCCCACAATAGACATACAAGGGTGTCTGACGAATGGCATTTAAAGTCCATCGCCCACTAACACCTTGGTGGTCCACCACCGACCACTGAGGGTGTATAATGGAAGGCATTTTAAGGCTGTCAGGGATAGAAGTCAAGCTTGGCCACTGACACTATTGTTTCCCACAATCGACATACAAGGGTGTCTGACGAATGGCATTTAAACTGCACTGGGAGTAGAATTTAGGCTTGGTCAATATCCATTTGGATGTACATCGTTCTCTATTGAAAGGTGTGAGCTCGAGGGAGAAAATAGTGTTGTATTCTCTATGGTTGGGAGGTGATAGATCATCATCATGGTTAAACGAGCTCCACACCCAGTTTTTTTATGTGCTGTGTCTTTCTTCTAGTGGTCTTGGTTTTACAACTACCAATTTTTAACATCGTACCAAAGCAGTTCTAGAAGTGATTGTGGAAAGCTAGGGCTTCACATTCTAAGCCCTCCCCTCACGAATATAGGAGAAAAAATGAGTTGGACAATTCGCCCAAGGGAAGGCGCATATATTGATGAAGGAAAAATTGACTACTGAGAAGTTTCATTTTTGACCCAATTTCGATCCATAGTTTTGGCTCGATCTTATCTCCTCTCAACTTGCCTTGATAAGGCACATTAACCTTTAGATTCCATTTTGATGTACATCATTATCTATCGAAAGGCCTGAGCTATGGGAGATAATAGTGTTGTATTGTCTATGGTTGGGAGGTGATAGATCATCATCATGGTTAAACGACATTGTCGAAAGCTAGGGCTTGAAATTCTGAGGCCTCCTCTCACCAATCCAGGAGAAAAAGTGACATGGAAATTTTTCCCAAGGGAAGGCACATCTATTGATGAAGGAACAATCTAGTTCTGAGAAGTTTCATTTTTTACCCAATTTATGTCCAAAGTTTTGGCTCGATCTTATCTCCTCTCAAATAGCCTTAATGAGGCACATTAACCTTTGGATTCAGTTTCATAAGATTCCAAATTTCATTTTTGACCTAGCTCCTACTAGGGTTTCTAGTTCAAATCTAGAGGCAAGATGATCGTAATGAAGGTTGAAGATCATCTTGATGGAGCCACAAACTTTATCTCTTAGAAATCTAGAGTTCTCATCTTGGGAGAAAATGATCTCTTAAAGCTTGTCAATGAGAAGGTTCCAGAGCAAGACGTTGAAGAAGACAAGTCTCATTGGAGGAAGAGTGATGCTAGAGCAAGAAGAATCTTGGTAAACTCAGTTAGGGATCATTTGGTTCCTCAAATCTTGCAAACGAAGACGACTATGAAGATGTTCAAAACTCTAAAGGAATGATGATGGTCAATAACCAAGCATGACTTGTATGGGCGAAGACATTCAAATGCCGTTAATTATACACCCTTAGTGGTCGGTGGTGGACCACCACAGTGTTGGTGGGCATCCACCAACACCTTGGTGGTCCACCATCGAACACTGAGGGTGTATAATTGAAGGCATTTTAATCCCGTCGGAGATAGGAGTCAGGCTTGGCCACTGACACTGTTGTAGGCCACAATAGACCTACAAGGGTGTATGGATAATGGCATCTAAAGGCCATTGGGAGTAGAATTTAGGCTCAGTCGACATCCATTTGGATGTATATCGTTCTCTATTGATACGTTTGAGGTCGGGGGATATAATAGTGTTGTATTGTCTATGGTTGGGAGGCGATAGATAATCACCATGGTTAAACGAGCTCCATGCCCAGTTTGTTTATATACTCTTCCTTTCTTCTAGTGGTCCCAGTCTTACAACTGTCAATTTATAAGATGGTATCAAAGCAGTTCTAGAAGCCATTGTCAAAAGCTTGGGATTGAAATTTTGAGGGCTCTCCTCACCAATCCGGAAGAAAACAGACTTAGAAAATTTGGCCACCGCTCATTAATCCAGGAGAAAAAGTGACTTGGAAATTTCGACCAAGGGAAGGCGCATCTATTGATGAAGGAAAAATCCATTTCTGAGAAGTTTCCTTTTTGACCCAATTTTGGTCCATAGTTTTGGCTCAACCTTATGTCCTCTCAAGTTGCCTTGATAATGCATATAAACCTTTGGATTCAGTTTAACAAGATTCCAAACTTCATTTTTGACCTAGCTCCTACTAAGGTTACTAGTTTAATTTTGCAGGCAAGATGATTGGAATGAAGGTTGAAGATAATCTTGATGGAGCCACAAACTTCATCTTTTGGAAGTCTATAGTTCTCATCTTGGAAGAAAATGATCTCATAGAGCTTGTCAATGAGAAGGTTCCAGAACTGAACTTTGAAGAAGACAAGTCTCATTGGACGAAGAGTGATGCCAGAGAAAGAAGAATCTTGGTAGACTCAATTAGGGATCATTTGGTTCCTCAAATCTCGCAAAAGAAAACGACTAGGAAGATGTTCAAAACCCTAAAAGAATGATGATTTTTAATGGTCAAGCCTGAATTGTATGGGCGACGAAATGCAAATGTCGTTCATTATACACCCCTAGTGGTCAGTGGTGGAAAACCACAGTGTTAGTGGGCGCCCACTAACACCTTGGTGGTCCGTCGCTGACCACTGAGGGTGTATGACGGAACGCATTTGAAGGCCGTCTGGGATAGAATTCAGGCTTGGCCATTGACACTATTATGGCCCACAATCGACCTAAAAGGGTGTATGATGAATGGAATTTAAAGGCCAGTGGGAGTAGAATTTAGATTCAGTAAAATCCATTTGGATATACATCGTTCTCTATTGAAAGGTCTGAGCTCGGGGGAGACAATAGTGTTCTATTGTCTATGGTTGGGAGGTGATAGATCATCACCATGGTTAAACGAGCTCCAGTGGGGGTATTATTTTGGCTCTGTAAAAATCCATTTGGATGTACATCGTTCTCTATTGAAAGTTCTGAGCTCAGGGGAGACAATAGTGTTGTATTGTCTATGGTTGGGAGGTGATAGATCATCACCGTGGTAAAACGAGCTCCACACCGAGTTTGTTTATGTTCTTTTTCTTTCTTCTAGTCATCTTGGTTTTACAACTGCCAATTTCTAACATGGTATGAAAGCTGTTCTAAATTCCATTGTTGAAATCTAGGGCTTGACATTTTGAGGTCTCCCTTCACTGATCCAGGACAAAAAGTGACCTAGAAACTTAGGCCAAGGGAAGGCACATCTATTATTGAAGGAGAAATCCAGTTCTGAGAAATTTCATTTTTGGCCCAATTTCGGTTTATAGTTTTGGCTCGATCTTATCTCCTTTCAGCTTGCCTTGATAAGGCATGTTAACCTTTGGATTCAATTTCACAAGATTTCAAAATTCATTTTTGATCTAGCTCCTACTAGGGTTTCTAGTTCAAATATGCACGCAAGATGATTGGAATGAAGGTTGAAGATCATCTTGATGGAGCCACAAATTTCATCTCTTGGAAGTCTAGAGTTCTGATCTTAGAAGAAAATGATCTCTTAAAGCTTGTCAATGAGAAGGTTCCAGAACTAGACGCTGAAGAAGACAAGTCTCATTGGAGGAAGAGTGGTTGCAGAGCAAGAAGAATCTTGGTTGACTCGGTCGGCAATCATTTGGTTCGTCAAATCTCACAAAAGAAGACGACTAGAAATATTTTAAAACCCGAAAGGAATGGTGGCCATTAATGGTCAAGCCTGACTTGTATGGGCGACGATGTTCAAATGCCATTCATTATACACCATTAGTGGTCGGTGGCGGACCACCACAGTGTTAGTGGGCGTCCAGTAACACCTTGGTGGTCAACCACCGACCATTGAGGTTGTATGACGGAATGCATTTTAAGGCCATTTGGGATAGAAGTCAGGCTTGGCCACTGACACTCATGTTGTGGTGCACAATCGACCTACAAGGGTGTATGAAGAATGGCATTTAAATGCCAGCGAGAGTAGAATTTAGGCTCGGTCAACATCTATTTGGATGCACATCATTCTCTATTGAAAGGTTTGAGCTTGGAGAAGATAATAGTGTTGTATTGTCTATGGTTGGGAGGTGATAGAACATCACCATGGTTAAACGATATCCACACCCTGTATGTTTATGTGCTCTGCCTTTCTTCTAGTGATCTTGGTTTTACAGGTACCAATTTATAACATGGTATCAAATAAGTTCTAGAATCCATTGTCCAAATCTTTGGCTTGACATTCTGAGGCATCCCCTCACCGATCCAGGAGAAAAAGTGACTTGAAAACTTCGGCCAAGGGAAGACGCATCTATTAGTGAAGGAAAAATCCAGTTTTGAGAAGCTTCATCTTTTACCCAATTTTGGTCAATAGTTTTGGCTTGATGTTACCACCTCTCAACTCGCTTTGATAAGGCACATTAACCTTTGGATTCAGTTTCACAAGATTCCAAACTTAAATTTTTACCTAGCTCCTTCTAGGGTTTCTAAGTAAAATATGCATGACAATTGAAGATAATCTTGATGGAGCCACAAACTTCATCTCTTGGAACAATAGAGTTCTCATGTTGTAAGAAAATGATCTCTTAAAGCTTGTCAATGAGAAGGCTCAAGAACTAGACGCTGAAGAAGACAAGTGTCATTGGAGGAAGAGTGATGCAAGAGCAAGAAGAATCTTGGTAGACTAAGTCGGGGATCATTTGGTTTCTCAAATCTCACAAAAGAAGACGACAAGGAAGATGCTCAAAACCGTAAAGGAATGATGATTGTTAATGGCCAAGGCTGACTTGTATAGTCGATGACGTTCAAATTATGTTCATGATACACCCTAAGTCGTTGGTGGTGGACCACCACAGTGTTAGTGGGCGCCCACTAACACCTTGGTGGTCCACCACCGACCACTGAGGGTGTATAATAGAAGTCACTTTAAGGCTTCCGGGGATAGAATTCAAGCTTGGCCACTGACACTATTGTTTCCCACAATCGACATACAAGGGTGTCTGAGGAATGATATTTAAAGGCCATTGGGAGTAGAATTTAGGCTTGGTCAATATCCATTTGGATGTACATCATTCTCTATTGAAAGGTGTGAGCTCGGGGGAGACAATAGTGTTGTATTGTCTATGGTTGGGAGGTGATATATCATCATCGTGGTTAAATGAGCTCCACACCCAGTTTGTTTATGTGCTCTGTCTTTCTTCTAGTGGTCTTGGTTTTACAACTACCAATTTTTAACATCGTACCAAAGTAGTTCTAGAAGCCACTGTTGAAAGCTAGGGCTTCACATTCTAAGGCCTCCCCTCACCAATATAGGAGAAAAAGTGAGTTGGAAACTTCGCCCAAGAGAAGGCGCATCTATTGATGAAGGAAAAATCAACTTCTGAAAAGTTTCATTTTTGACCCAATTTCAGTCCATAGTTTTGGCTCGATCTTATCTCCTCTCAACTCGCCTTGATAAGGCACATTAACCTTTAGATTCCATTTTGATGTACATCATTCTCTATTGAAAGGCCTGAGCTACGGGAGACAATAGTGTTGTATTGTCTATGGTTGGGAGGTGATAGATGATCATAGTGGTTAAACGAGCTCCACACCCAATTTGTTTATGTGCTCCGTCATTCTTCTAGGTATCATGGTTTTAGAACTGCCAATTTCTAAGATGGTATCAAAGTAGTTATAGACAACATTGTCGAAAGCTAGGGCTTGAAATTCTGAGGCCCCCCCTCACCAATCCAGGAGAAAAAGTGACATGGAAATTTTTCCCAAGGAAAGGCACATCTATTGATGAAGGAAACATCCAGTTCGGAGAAGTTTCATTTTTGACCCAATTTTTGTCCAAAGTTTTGGCTCGATCTTATCTCCTCTCAACTCACCTTGATAAGACACATTAACCTTTGGATTCATTTTCACAAGATTCCAAATTTCATTTTTGACCTAGCTCCTACTAGGGTTTCTAGTTCAAATCTGGAGGCAAGATGATTGGAATGAAGGTTGAAGATCATCTTGATGGAGCCACAAAATTTATTTCTTGGAAGTCTAGAGTTCTCATCTTGCGAGAAGATGATCACTTAAATATTTTCAATGAGAAGGTTCCAGAGCAAGACGTTGAAGAAGACAAGTCTCATTGGAGGAAGAATCTTGATAAACTCAGTTAGGGATCATTCGGTTCCTCAAATATTGCAAATGAAGATGACTATAAAGATGTTCAAAACTTTAAAGAAATGATGATTGTTAATGACCAATCCTGACTAGAATGGGAGACGATGTTCAAATGCCGTTAATTATACACCCTTAGTGGTCAGTGGTGGACCACCACAGTGTTGGTGGTTTCCCACCAACACCTTGGTGGTCCACCACCGAACACTAAGGGTGTATAATTGAAGGCATTTTAATCCCATCGGAGATAGGGTTCAGGCTTGGCCACTGACACTATTGCGGCCCACAATAGACCTACAAGGGTTTATGGAGAATGGCATCTAAAGGCCATTGGGAGTGGAATTTAGGGCTAGTCAACATTAATTTGGATGTATATCGTTCTCTATTGATGGGTTTGAGGTCGGGGGAGATAATAGTGTTGTATTGTCTATGGTTTGGAGGTGATAGATAATAACCATGGTTAAACAAGCTCCACGCCCATTTTGTTTATGTACTCTGTCTTTCTTCTAGTGGTCCTAGTGTTACAACTGCCAATTTCTAACATGGTATCAAAGCAGTTCTAGAAGCCATTGTCAAAAGCTAGGGCTTGACATTTTTAGGCCTCTCCTCACCAATCCGAGAGAAAAACAGACTTAGAAACTTTGGCCACCGCTCATTAATCCAGGAGAAAAATTGACTTGGAAATTTCTCCCAAGGGAAGGCGCATCTATTGATGAAGGAAAAATCCAGTTTTGAGAAGTTCCATTTTTGACCCAATTTTGGTCCATAGTTTTGGCTCAACCTTATCTCCTCTCAAGTCACCTTGATAAGGCATATTAACCTTTGGATTCAGTTTAACAAGATTCCAAACTTCATTTTTGACCTAGCTCCTACTAGGGTTACTAGTTCAATTTTGCAGGCAAGATGATTGGAATGAAGGTTGAAGATAATCTTGATGGAGCCATAAACTTCATCTTTTGGAAGTCTATAGTTCTCATCTTGAAATAAAATGATCTCTTAAAGCTTGTCAATGAGAAGGTTCCAGAACTGAACGTTGAAGAAGACAAGTCTCATTGGAGGAAGAGTGATGCCAGAGCAAGAAGAATCTTGGTAGACTCAGTTAGAGATCATTTGGTTCCTCAAATCTTGCAAAAGAAGACGACTAGGAAGATGTTCAAAACCCTAAAAGAATGATGATTGTCAATGGTCAAGCTTGACTTATATGGTCGATGAAATTCAAATTCCGTTCATTATACACTCCTAGTGGTCGGTGGTGGAAAACCATAGAGTTAGTGGGCACCCACTAACACCTTGGTGGTCCGCCACCGACCACTGAGGGTGTATGACGGAATGCATTTGAAGGCCGTCTAGGATAGAAGTCAGGCTTGGCCACTGACACTATTATGGCACACAATCAAAATATAAGGGTGTATGATGAATGGCATTTAAAGGCCAGTGGGAATAGAATTTAGGTTCAGTAAAAATTCATTTGGATATATATCGTTCTCTATTGAAAGGTCTGAGCTCGGGGAAGACAATAGTGTTGTATTGTCTATGGTTGGGAGGTGATAGATCATCGCCATGGTTAAATGAGCTCCAGTGGGAGTATTATTTTAGCTCAGTAAAAATCCATTTGGATGTACATCATTCTCTATTGAAAGGTCTGAGCTCAAGGGAGACAATAAAGTTGTATTGTCTATGGTTGGGAGGTGATAGATCATCACCGTGGTTAAACGAGCTCCACACCGAGTTTGTTTGTTTGCTTCTTCTTTCTTCTAGTGATCTTGGTTTTACAACTGCCAATTTCTAACATGGTATCAAAGCTATTCTAAATGCCATTGTTGAAAGCTAGGGCTTGACATTTTGAGGTCTCCCTTCACCGATCCAGGAGAAAAAGTGACCTGGAAACTTCACCTAAGGGAAGGAACATCTATTATTGAAGGAGAAATCCAGTTCTGAGAAATTTTATTTTGGCCCAATTTCGGTTTATAGTTTTGGCTCGATCTTATCTCCTCTCAACTTGTCTTGATAAGGCACGTTAACCTTTGGATTCAATTTCACAAGATTTCAAAATTCATTTTTGATCTAGCTCCTACTAGGGTTTCTAGTTCAAATATGCATGCAAGATTATTGGAATGAAGGTTGAAGATCATATTGATGGAGCCACAAACTTCATCTCTTGGAAGTCTAGAGTTCTGATCTTAGAAGAAAATGATCTCTTAAAGCTTGTCAATGAGAAGGTTCCATAACCAGACGCTGAAGAAGACAAGTCTCATTGGAGGAAGAATTACTGCAGAGCAAGAAGAATCTTGGTTGACTTGGTCAGCGATCATTTGGTTCATCAAATCTCGCAAAAGAAGACGACTAGAAAGATTTTAAATCCCTAAAAGAATGGTGGTTGTTAATGGCCAAGCCTGACTTGTATGGGCAACGACGTTCAAATGCCATTCATTATACACCATTAGTGTTCGGTGGCGGACCACCACAGTGTTAGTGGGTGTCCAGTAACACCTTGGTGGTCAACCACCCACCACTGAGGTTGTATGACAGAATTCATTTTAAGGCCATTTGGAATAGAAGTCAGGCTTGGCCACTGACAGTCATGTTGTGTCGCACAATCGACCTACAAGGGTGTATGACGAATGACATTTAAAGGCCAACGAGAGTATAATTTAGGTTCAGTCAACGTCCATTTGGATGTACATCATTCTCTATTGAAAGGTTTCATCTTGGAGAAGACAATAGTGTTGTATTTTCTATGGTTGGGAGGTGATAGAACATCACCGTGGTTAAACGAGCTCCACACCCTATATGTTTATGTGCTCTTCCTTTCTTCTGGTGATCTTGGTTTTATAGCTACCAATTTCTAACATGGTATCAACGTAGTTCTAGAATCCATTCTCCAAAGCTTTGGCTTGACATTCTGAGGCATCCCCTCACCTATACAGGGAAAAAAGTGACATGAAAACTTCGGCCAAGGGAAGGCGCATCTATTAATGAAGGAAAAATCCATTTTTGAGAAGCTTCATTTTTTACCCAATTTCGGTCAATAGTTTTGGCTTGATGTTATCTTCTCTCAACTTGCTTTGATAAGGCACATTAACCTTTGGATTCAGTTTCAAAATATTTCAAACTTAAATTTTGACCTAGCTCCTTCTAGGGTTTCTAAGTGAAATCTATATGACGGTTGAAGATAATCTTAATGGAGCCACAAACTTCATCTCTTGGAAGTCTAGAGTTCTCATCTTGTAAGAAAATGATCTCTTAAAGCTTGTCAATGAGAAGGTTCCAGAACTAGACATTGGAGAAGACAAGTGTCATTGGAGGAAGAGTGATGCGAGAGCAAGAAGAATCTTGGTAGACTAAGTCAGGTATCATTTGGTTCCTCAAATCTCACAAAATAAGACGACAAGGAAGATGTTCAAAACCGTAAAGGAATGGTGATTGTTAATGGCCAAGTCTGACTTGTATAGTCGATGACGTTCAAATGCCATTCATTATACACACTTAGTGGTCAATGGTGGACCACCACAGTGTTAGTGGGCACCCACTAACACCTTGGTGGTTCACCACCGACCACTGAGGGTGTATAATGCAAGGCATTTTAAGGCTGTCAGGGATAGAAGTCAAGCTTGGCCACTGACACTACTGTTTCCCACAATCGACATATAAGGGTGTCTGACGAATGGCATTTAAAGGCCACTGGGAGTAGAATTTAGGCTCGGTCAATATCCATTTGGATGTACATCGTTCTCTATTGAAAGGTGTGAGCTCGGGGGAGACAATAGTGTTGTATTGTCTATGCTTGGGAGGTGATAGATCATCATCGTGGTTAAACGAGCTCCACACCCAGTCTGTTTATGTGCTCTGTCTTTCTTCTAGTGGTCTTGGTTTTACAACTACCAATTTTTAACATCGTACCAAAGCAGTTCTAGAAGCCATTGTGGAAAGCTATGGCTTAACATTCTAAGGCCTCTCTTCACCAATATAAGATAAAAAGTGAGTTGGAAACTTCTTGGGAAGGTGCATCTATTGATGAAGAGAAAATCGAGTTCTGAGAAGTTTCATTTTTTACCCAATTTCGGTCCATAGTTTTGGCTCGATCTTATCTCCTCTCAACTTGCCTTGATAAGGAACGTTAACCTTTAGATTCCATTTTGATGTACATCATTCTCTATCGAAAGGCCTGAGCTATGGGAGATAATAGTATTGTATTGTCTATGGTTGGGAGGTGATAGATCATCATCGTGGTTAAACGAGCTCCACACCCAATTTGTTTATGTGCTCCGTCATTCTTCTAGGTATCATGGTTTTAGAACTGCCAATTTCTAAGATGGTATCAAAGTAGTTATAGATGACATTGTCGAAAGCAAGGGCTTGAAATTCTGAGACCTCCCCTCACCAATCCAGGAGAAAAAATGACATGGAAATTTTTCCCAAGGGAAGGCACATCTATTGATGAAGGAAAAATCCAGTTCGGAGAAGTTTCATTTTTGACACAATTTTTGTCCAAAGTTTTGGTGCGATCTTATCTCCTCTCAACTCACCTTGATAAGGCACATTAACCTTTGGATTCAGTTTCACAAGATTCCAAATTTCATTTTTGACCTAGCTCCTACTAGGGTTTCTAGTTCAAATCTGGAGGCAAGATGATTGGAAGGAAGGTTGAAGATCATCTTGATGGAGCCACAAACTTTATCTCTTAGAAGTCTAGAGTTCTCATCTTGGGAGAAAATGATCCCTTAAAGCTTGTCAATGAGAAGATTCCAGAGCAAGACGTTGAAGAAGACAAGTCTCATTGGAGGAAGAGTGATGCGAGAGCAAAAAGAATCTTGGTAAACTCAGTTAGGGATCATTTGGTTCCTCAAATCTTGTAAACGAAGACGACTATGAAGATGTTCAAAACTCTAAAGGAATGATGATTGTTAATGACCAAGCCTGACTAGAATGGGCGACGACATTCAAATGACGTTAATTATACACCCTTAGTGGTCGGTGGTGGACCACCACAGTGTTGGTGGGCATCCACCAACACCTTGGTGGTCCACCACCGAACACTGAGGGTGTATAATTGAAGGCATTTTAAGCCCGTCGGAGATAGGAGTCAGGCTTGGCCACTGAGACTCATGTTGTGCCGCACAATCGACCTATAAGGGTGTATGACGAATGGCATTTAAAGGCCAGCGAGAGTAGAATTTAGGCTCAGTCAACATCCATTTGGATGTACATCGTTCTCTATTGAAAGGTTTGAGCTCGGAGAAGACAATAGTGTTGTATTGTCTATGGTTGGGAGGTGATAGAACATCACCATGGTTAAACGAGCTCCACACCCTGTATGTTTATGTGCTCTGCCTTTCTTCTAGTGATCTTGGTTTTACAGCTACCAATTTCTAACATGGTATCAAAGAAGTTCTAGAAACCATTGTCCAAAGCTTTGGCTTGACAATCCTGAGGCATCCCCTCACCGATCCAGGAGAAAAAGTGACTTGGAAACTTCGGCCAAGGGAAGACGCATCTATTAATGAAGAAAAAATACAGTTTTGACAAGCTTCATTTTTTACCCAATTTCAGTCAATATTTTTTGCTTGATGTTATCTCCTCTCAACTCACTTTGATAAGGCACATTAACCTTTGGATTCATTTTCTCAAGATTCCAAACTTAAATTTTCACCTAGCCCCTTCTAGGGTTTGTAAGTGAAATCTGCATGACGGTTGAAGATAATCTTGATGGAGCCACAAACTTCATCTCTTGGAAGTATAGAGTTCTCATGTTGTAAGAAAATGATCTCTTAAATCTTGTCAATGAGAAGGCTCAAGAACTAGACGCTGAAGAAGACAAGTGTCATTGGAGGAAGAGTGATGCAAGAGCAAGAAGAATCTTGGTAGACTAAGTCAGGGATCATTTGGTTCCTCAAATCTCACAAAACAATACGACAAGGAAGATGTTCAAAACCGTAAAGGAATGGTGATTGTTAATGGCCAAAGCTGACTTGTATAGTCGATGACGTTGAAATGCCATTCATTATACACCCTCAGTGGTCGGTGGTGGACCACCACAGTGTTAGTGGAAGCCCACTAACACCTTGGTGGTCCACCACTGACCACTGAGGGTGTATAATGGAAATCATTTTAAGGCTGTCGAGGATAGAAGTCAAGCTTGGCCACTAACACTATTGTTGCCCATAATTGACATATAAGGGTGTTTGACGAATGGCATTTAAATGCCACTGGGAGTAGAATTTAGGCTTGGTCAATATCGATTTGGATGTACATCGTTCTCTATTGAAAGGTGTGAGCTCAGGGGAGACAATAGTGTTGCATTTTCTATGGTTGGGAGGTCATAGATCATCATCATGGTTAAACGAGCTCCACACCCAGTTTGTTTATGTGCTCTGTCTTTCTTCTAGTGGTCTTGGTTTTACAACTGCCAATTTTTAACATCGTACCCAAGCAGTTCTAGAAGCCATTGTGGAAAGCTAGGGCTTGACATTCTAAGGCCTCCCCTCACCAATATAGGAGAAAAAATGAGTTGGAAACCTCTCCCAAGGTAACGCGCATCTATTGATGAAGGAAAAATCGAGTTCTGAGAAGTTTCATTTTTGACCCAATTTCGGTCCATAGTTTTGGCTCGATCTTATCTCCTCTAAACTCGCCTTGATAAGGCACATTAACCCTTAGATTCCATATTGATGTACATCATTCTCTATCGAAAGGCCTGAGCTATGGGAGACAATAGTGTTGTATTGTCTATGGTTGGGAGGTGATAGATCATCATCGTGGTTAAACGAGCTCCACACCCAATTTGTTTATGTGCTCTGTCATTCTTCTAGGTATCATGGTTTTAGAACTGCCAATTTCTAACATGGTATCAAAGTAGTTATAGATGACATTGTCGAAAGCTAGGCTTGAAATTCTGAGGCCTCCCCTCACCAATCCAGGAGAGAAAGTGACATGGAAATTTTGCCTAAGGGAAGGCACATCTATTGATGAAGCAAAAATCCAGTTCCGAGAAGTTTCATTTTTGACCCAATTTTTGTCCAAATCTTTGAAATATTATCTCCTCTCAACTACCTTGATAAGGCACACTAACCTTTGGATTCAATTTCACAAGATTCCAAATTTCTTTTTTGACCTATCTCCTACTAGGGTTTCTAGTTCAAATCTGGAGGCAAGATGATTGGAATGAAGGTCGAAGATCATCTTAATGGAGCCACAAACTTTATCTCTTGGAAGTCTAGAGTTCTCATCTTGGGAGAAAATGATCTCTTAAAACTTGTCAATGAGAAGGTTCCAGAGCAAGACGTTGAAGAAGACAAGTCTCATTGGAGGAAGAGTGATGCTAGAGCAAGAAGAATCTTGGTAAACTCAGTTAGGGATCATTTGGTTCCAAAAATATTGCAAACGAAAGTGACTATGAAGATGTTTAATACTCTAAAGGAATGATGATTGTTAATGACTAGTCCTGACTTGTATGGGCGACGACGTTCAAATACCATTAATTATACACCCTTAGTGGTCGGTGGCGGACCACCACAGTGTTGGTGGGCACCCACCAACACCTTGGTGGTCCACCACCGAACACTGAGGGTGTATAATTGAAGTCATATTAAGCCCGTCGGAGATAGGAGTCAGGATTGGCCACTGACACTATTGTGGCCCACAATAGACCTACAAGGGTGTATGGAGAATGGCATCTAAAGGCCATTGGGAGTAGAATTTAGGCTCAGTCGACATCCATTTGGATGTATATCGTTCTCTCTTGATAGTTTTGAGGTCGGGGGAGATAATAGTGTTGTATTGTCTATGGTTCTGAGGTGATAGATAATCACCGTGGTTAAACGAGCTCCATGCCTAGTTTTATTATGTACTCTACCTTTCTTCTAGTGGTCCTAGTGTTATAACTGCCAATTTCTATCATGGTATCAAAGCAGTTCTAGAAGCCATTGTCGAAAGCTAGGGCTTGACATTTTGAGGCCTCTCCTCACCAATCCGGGAGAAAAACAGACTTAGAAACTTTGGCCACTGCTCATTAAGCCAGGAGAAAAAGTGACTTGGAAATTTCGCCCAAGGGAAGGCGCATCTATTGATGAAGGAAAAATCCAGTTCTGAGAAGTTTCATTTTTGACCCAATTTTGGTCCATAGTTTTGGCTCAACCTTATCTCCTCTCAAGTCACCTTGATAAGGCATATTAACCTTTGTATTCAGTTTAACAAGATTCCAAACTTTATTTTTGACCTAGCTCCTACTAGGGTTACTAGTTCAATGTTGCAGGCAAGATGATTGGAATGAAGGCTGAAGATAATCTTGATGGAGCCACAAACTTCATCTTTTGGATGTCTATAGTTCTCATCTTGGAAGAAAATGATCTCTTAAATCTTGTCAATGAGAAGGTTCCATAACCAAACTTTGAAGAAGACAAGTCTCATGGAGGAAGAGTGATTCCAGAGCAAGAAGAATCTTGGTAGATTCAGTTAGGAATCATTTGGTTCCTCAAATGTGGGAAAGAAGACGACTAGGAAGATGTTCAAAACCCTAAAGGAATGATGATTGTTAATGGTCAAGCCTGACTTGTATGGGTGATGACATTCAAATGTAGTTCATTATACACCCCTAGTGGTCGGTG
Organism: Pseudotsuga menziesii; assembly: GCA_001517045.1. Classification (NCBI taxonomy): domain Eukaryota; kingdom Viridiplantae; phylum Streptophyta; class Pinopsida; order Pinales; family Pinaceae; genus Pseudotsuga; species Pseudotsuga menziesii. The sequence goes on along the minus strand of LPNX010415169.1, from coordinate 135,427 downwards.
GTGGAAAACCACAGTGTCAGTTGGCGCCCACTAACACCTTGGTGGTCCGCCACCGACCAATGAGGGTGTATGATGGAATGCATTTGAAGGCCGTCTGGAATAGAAGTCAGGCTTGGCCACTAACACTATTATGGCCCACAATTGACCTACAAGGGTGTATGATGAATGGCATTTAAAGGTCAGTGGAAGTAGAATTTAGGTTTAGTAAAAATCCATTTGGATATACATCGTCCTCTATTGAAAGGTCTGAGCTCGGGGGAGACAATAGTGTTTTATTGTCTATGGTTGGGAGGTGATAGATCATCACCGTGGTTAAATGAGCTCCAGTGGGAGTATTATTTTGGCTCAGTAAAAATCCATTTGGATGTACATCATTCTCTATTGAAAGGTCTGAGATCGAGGGAGACAATAGTGTTGTATTGTCTATGATTGGGAGGTGATAGATCATCATCGTGGTTAAATGAGCTGCACACCGAGTTTGTTTATGTGTTTTTTTCTTTCTTCTAGTGATCTTGGTTTTACAACTGCCAATTTCTAACATGGTATGAAAGTTGTTCTAAATTCCATTGTTGAAAGCTAGGGCTTGACATTTTGAGGTCTACCTTCACCGATCCAGGAGAAAAAGTGACCTAGAAACTTCGCCCAAGAGAAGGCACATCTATTATTGAAGGAGAAATCCAGGTCTGAGAAATTTCATTTTTGGCCCAATTTCGGTTTATAGTTTTGGCTCGATCTTATCTCCTCTCAACTTGCCTTGATAAGGCACGTTAACCTTTAGATTCAATTTCACAAAATTTCAAAATTCATTTTTGATCTAGCTCCTACTAGGGTTTCTAGTTCAAATATTGACGCAAAATGATTGGAATGGAGGTTGAAGATCATCTTGATCGAGCCACAAACTTCATCTCTTGTAAGCCTAGAGTTCTGATTTTGGAAGAAAATCATCTCTTGAAGCTTGTCAATGAGAAGGTTCTAGAACCAGACGCTGAATAAGACAAGTCTCATTGGAGGAAGAGTGATTGCAGAGCAAGAAGAATCTTGGTTGAGTCAGTCAGCGATCATTTGGTTCCTCAAATATCGCAAAAGAAGACGACTAGAAAGATTTTAAAACCCTAAAGGAATGGTGGTTGTTAATAGTCAATCCTGACTTATATGGGCAACGACGTTCAAATGCCATTCATTATACACCATTAGTGGTCGGTGGTGGACCACCACAGTGTTAGTGGGCGTCCAGTAACACCTTGGTGCTCAACCACCGACCACTGATGTTGTATGATGGAATGCATTTTAAGGCTGTTTGGGATAGAAGTCAAGCATTTCCACTGACACTCATTTTGTGGCACACAATCGACCTACAAGGGTGTATGATGAATGGCATTTAAAGGCCAGTGAGAGTAGAATTTAGGCTCGGTCAACATCCATTTGGATGTACATCATTCTCTATTGAAAGGTTTGAGCTCAGAGAAGACAATAGTGTTGTATTATCTATGGTTGGGAGGTGATAGAACATCACCGTGGTTAAACGAGCTCCACACCCTGTATGTTTATGTGCTCTGCCTTTCTTCTAGTGATCTTGGTTTTAGAGCTACCAATTTCTAACATGGTATCAAAGCAGTTCTAGAAGCGATTCTCCAAAGCTTTGGCTTGACATTCTGAGGCATCCCCTCACCGATCCAGGAGAAAAAGTGACTTGGAAACTTCGGCCAAGGGAAGGCGCATCTATTAATAAAGGAAAAATCCAGTTTTGAGAAGCTTCATTTTTGACCCAATTTTAATCAATAGTTTTGGCTTGATGTTATTTCCTCTCAACTCGCTTTGATAAGGCACATTAACCTTTGGATTCAGTTTCACAAGATTCCAAACTTAAATGTTGACCTAGCTCCTTCTAGGGTTTCTAAGTGAAATCTGCATGATGGTTGAAGATAATCCTGATGGAGCCAGAAACTTCATCTCTTGGAAGTCTAGAGTTCGCATCTTGTAAGAAAATGATCTCTTATAGCTTGTCAATGAGAAGGTTCCAGAACAAGATGCTGAAGAATACGTGTCATTGGAGGAAAAATGATGCAAGAGCAAGAAGAATCTTGGTAGACTAAGTCAGGGATCTTTTGGTTCCTCAAATCTCACAAAAGAAGATGACAAGAAAGATGTTCGAAACCATAAAGGAATGGTGATTGTTAATGGCCAAGGCTGACTTGTATAGTCGATGAAGTTCAAATTTCGTTCATTATACACCCTTAGTGGTCGGTGGTGGACCACCACAGTGTTAGTGGGCACCCACTAACACCTTGGTGGTCCACCACCGACCACTGAGGGTGTATAATGGAAGGCATTTTAAGGATGTTTGGGATAGAAGTCAAGCTTGGCCACTGACACTATTGTTGCCCACAATCGACATACAAGGGTGTCTGATGAATGGAATTTAGAGGCCACCGGGAGTAGAATTTAGGCTCGGTCAATATCCGTTTGGATGTACATCGTTCTCTATTGAAAGGTGTGAGCTCGGGGGAGACAATAGTGTTGTATTTTCTATGGTTGGGAGGGAATAGATCATCATCGTGGTTAAAAGAGCTCGACACCCAGTTTGTTTATGTGCTTTGTATTTCTTCTAGTGGTCTTGGTTTTACAACTGTCAATTTTTAACATCGTACCAAAGCAGTTCTAGAAGCCATTGTCGAAAGCTAGGGCTTCACATTCTAAGGCCTCCCCTCACCAATATAGGAAAAAAAGTGAGTTGGAAACTTCACCCAAGGGAAGGCACATCTATTGATGAAGGAAAAATCGAGTTCTGAGAAGTTTCATTTTTGACCCAATTTCGGTCCATAGTTTTGGCTCGATCTTATCTCCTCTCAACTCGCCTTGATAAGGCACATTAACCTTTAGATTCCATTTTGATGTACATCATTCTCTATTGAAAGGCCTGAGCTATGGGAGACAATAGTGTTGTATTGTCTATGGTTAGGAGGTGATAGATGATCATCGTGGTTAAACAAGCTCCACACCCAATTTGTTTATGTGCTCCATCATTTTTGTAGGTATCATGGTTTTAGAACTGTCAATTTATAACATGGTATCAAAGCAGTTATAGATGACATTGTCCAAAGCCAGGGCTTGAAATTCTGAGGCCTCCCCTCACCAATCCAAGAGAAAAAGTGACATGGAAATTTTGCCCAAGGGAAGGCACATCTATTGATGATGGAAAAATCCAGTTCTGAGAAATTTCATTTTTTACCCAATTTTTGTACAAAGTTTTGGCTCAATATTATCTCCTCTCAACTCGCCTTAATAAGGCACATTAACTTTTGGATTCAGTTTCACAAGATTCCAAATTTCATTTTTGACCTAGCTCCTACTAGGGTTTCTAGTTCAAATCTGGAGACAAGATGATTGGAATAAAAGTTGAAGATCATCTTGATGGAGCCACAAACTTTATCTCTTGGAAGTCTAGAGTTCTCATCTTGGGAGAAAATGATCTCTTAAAGCTTGTCAATGAGAAGGTTCCAAAGCAAGACGTTGAAGAAGACAAGTCTCATTGGAGGAAGAGTGATGCTAGAGCAAGAAGAATCTTGGTAAACTCAGTTAGGGATCATTTGGTTCCTCAAATCTTACAAACGAGGAATACTATGAAGATGTTCACAACTATAAAGGAATGACGATTTTTAGTGACCAAGACTGACTTGTATGGGCGACGACATTCAAATGCCGTTAATTATACACCCTTAGTGGTCGGTGGTGGACCACCACAGTGTTGGTGGGCACCCACCAACACCTTGGTGGTCCACCACCGAACACTGAGGGTGTATAGTTGAAGGAATTTTAAGCCCGTCGGAGATAGGATTCAAGCTTGGCCACTGACACTATTGTGGCCCACAATAGACCTACAAGGGTGTATGGAGAATGGCATATAAAGGCCATTGGTACTAGAATTTAGGCTCAGTCAACATCCATTTGGATGTATATCATTCTCTATTGTTGGGAGGTGATAGATAATCATGGTGGTTAAACGAGCTCCACGCCCAGTTTGTTTATGTACTCTGCCTTGCTTCTAGATGTCCTAGTTTTACAACTGCCAATTTCTAACATGGTATCAAAGCAGTGCTAGAATCCATTGTCGAAAGGTAGGTCCTCTCCTCACCAATTCGGGAGAAAACCATACTTAGAAACTTTGGCCACCGCTCATTAATCCAGGAGAAAAAGTGACTTGGAAATTTCGCCCAAGGAAAGGTGCATCTATTGATAAAGGAAAAATCCAGTTCTGAGAATTTTCATTTTTGACCCAATTTTGGTCCATAGTTTTGGCTCAACCTTATCTCCTCTGAAGTCACCTTGATAAGACATATAAACCTTTGGATTCAGTTTAACAATATTCCAAACTTCATTTTTGACCTAGCTCCTACTAGGGTTACTAGTTCAATTTTCCAGGCAAGATGATTGGAATGAAGGTTGAAGATAATCTTGATGGAGCCACAAACTTCATCTTTTGGAAGTCTATAGTTCTCATATTGGAAGAAAATGATCTCTTAAATCTTGTCAATGAGAAGGTTCCAGAACCGAACGTTGAAGAAGACAAGTCTCATTGGAGGAAGAGTGATGCCATAGCAAGAAGAATCTTGGTAGACTCAGTTAGGGATCATTTGGTTCCTCAAATCTCGCAAAAGAAGACCACTAGGAAGATGTTCAAAACCCTAAAGGAATGATGATTTTTAATGTTCAAGCCTGACTTGTATCAGCGACGACGTTCAAATGTCATTCATTATACACCCCTAGTGGTCAGTGGTGGAAAATAACAGTGTTAGTGGGCGCCCACTAACATCTTGGTGGTCCACTACCGACCACTGAGGGTGTATGACAGAATGCATTTGAAAGCCATCTAGGATAGAAGTCAGGCTTGGCCACTGGCACTATTATGGCCCACAATCAACCTACAAGGGTGTATGATGAATGGCATTTAAAGGCCAGTGGGAGTAGAATTTAGGTTCAATAAAAATCCATTTGGATATACATCGTTCTCTATTGAAAGGTCTGAGCTTGGGGGAGACAATAGTGTTGGGAGGTGATGGATCATCACCGTGGTTAAACGAGCTCCAGTGGGAGTATTATTTTGGCTCAGTAAAAATCCTTTTGGATGTACATCGTTCTCTATTGAAATTTCTGAGCTCGGGGGAGACAATAGTGTTGTATTGTCTATGGTTGGGAGGTGATAGATCATCACCGTGGTTAAACGAGCTCCACACCGAGTTTGTTTATGTGCTTTTTCTTTCTTCTAGTGATCTTGGTTTTACAACTGCCAATTTCTAACGTGGTATCAAAGATGTTCTAAATTCCATTGTTGAAATCTAGGGCTTGAAATTTTGAGGTCTACCTTCACCGATCCAGGAAAAAAGTGACCTGGAAACCTCGCCCAAGGGAAGGCACATCTATTATTGAAGGAGAAATCCAGTTCTGAGAAATTTCATTTTTGGACGAATTTCAGTTTATAGTTTTGGCTCGATATTATCTCCTCTCAACTTGCCTTGATAAGACACGTTAACCTTTGGATTCAATTTCACAATATTTAAAAATTCATTTTTGATCTATCTCCTACTAGGGTTTCTAGTTCAAATATGCACACAAGATGATTGGAATGAAGGTTGAAGATCATCTTGATGGAGCCACAAACTTCATCTCTTTGAAGTCTACAGTTCTCATCTTGGAAGAAAATAATCTCTTAAAGCTTGTCAATGAGAAGGTTCCAGAACCAGATGCTAAAGAAGACAAGTCTCATTGGAGGAAGAGTGATTGCAGAGCAAGAAGAATCTTGGTTGACTCGGTCAGCGATCAGTTGGTTCCTCAAATCTCACAAAAGAAGACGACTAGAAAGATTTTAAAACTCTAAAGGAATGGTCGTTGTTATTGGTCAATCCTAACTTGTATGGGCGACGATGTTCAAATGTCGTTTATTATACACAATTAGTGGTCGGTGGCGGACCACCACAGTGTTAGTGGGCGTCCAGTAACACCTTGGTGGTCAACGACCGACCACTGAGGTTGTATGACGGAATGCATTTTAAGGCCATTCTGGATAGAAGTTAGGCTTGGCCACTGACACTCATGTTGTGGCACACAATCGACCTACAAGGGTGTATGACGAATGGCATTTAAAGGCCAACGAGAGCAGAATTTAGGCTCGGTCAACATCCATTTGGATGTACATCGTTCTCTATTGAAAGGTTTGAGATCAGAGAAGACAATAGTGTTGTATCGTCTATGGTTGGGAGGTGATAGAACATCACCATGGTTAAACAAGCTCCACACCCTGTATGTTTATGTGCTCTGTCTTTCTTCTAGTGATCTTGGTTTTACAGCTACCAATTTCTAACATGGTATCAAAGCAGTTCTAGAAGCCATTGTCCAAATCTTTGGTTTGACATTCTGAGGCATCCCCTCATCGATCCAGGAGAAAAAGTGACTTGGAAACTTAGGCCAAGGGAAGGCACATCTATTAATGAAGGAAAAATCCAGTTTTGAGAACCTTCATTTTTTACCCAATTTCGGTCAATAGTTTTGGCTTGATGTTATCTCCTCTCAACTTGCTTTGATAAGGCACATTAACCTTTGGATTCAGTTTCACAAGATTCCAAACTTAAATTTTGACCTAGCTCTTTCTAGGGTTTCTAAGTGAAATCTGCATGACGGTTGAAGATAATCTTGATGGAGCCACAAACTTCATCTCTTTGAAGTCTAGACTTCTCATCTTGTAATAAAATGAACTCTTAAAGCTTGTCTCCAGAACTAGACGCTGAAGAAGACAAGTGTCATTGGAGGAAGAGTGATGCAAGAGCAAGAAGAATCTTGGTAGACTAAGTCGGGGATCATTTGGTTCCTCAAATCTCACCAAAGAAGACGACAAGGAAGATGTTCAAAACCCTAAAATAACGGTGATTGTTAATGGCCAAGGCTGACTTGTATAGTCGATGACGTTCAAATGCCGTTCATTATACACCCTTAGTGGTCGGTGGTGGACCACCACAGTGTTAGTGGACACCCACTAACACCTTAGTGGTCCACCACCGACCACTGAGGGTGTATAATGGAAGGAATTTTAATGTTGTTAGCGATAGAAGTCAAGCTTGGACACTGACACTATTGCTTCCCACAATCAACATACAAGGGTGTTTGACGAATGGCATTTAAAGGCCACTGGGAGTAAAATTTAGGCTCGGTCAATATCCATTTGGATGTACATCGTTCTCTATTGAAAGGTGTGAGCTCGAGCGAGGCAATAGTGTTGTATTGTATATGGTTGGGAGGTTATAGATCATCATCGTGGTTAAACGAGATCCACACCCAGTTTGTTTATGTGCTATGTCTTTCTTCTAGTGGTCTTGGTTTTACAACTGCCAATTTTTAACATCGTACCAAAGCAGTTCTAGAAGCTATTGTTGAAAGTTAGGGCTCCACATTCTAAGGCCTCCCCTCACCAATATAGGAGAAAAAGTGAGTTGGAAACTTCGCCCAAGGGAAGGTGCATCTATTGATGAAGGAAAAATCGAGTTCTGAGAAGTTTCATTTTTAACCCAATTTCGATCCATTGTTTTGGCTCGATCTTATCTCCTCTAAACTCATCTTGATAAGGCACATTAACCTTTAGATTCATTTTTTATGTACATCATTCTCTATTGGAAGGCCTGAGCTATGGGAGACAATAGTGTTGTATTGTCTATGGTTGGGAGGTGATAGATCATCATCGTGGTTAAACGAGCTCCACACCCAATTTGTTTATGTGCTCTGTCATTCTTCTAGGTATCATGGTTTTAGAACTGCCAATTTCTAAGATGGTATCAAAGTAGTTATAGACGACATTGTCAAAAGCTAGGGATTGAAATTATGAGGCCTCCCCTCACCAATCCAAGAGAAAAAGTGACATGGAAATTTTGCCCAAGGGAAGGCACATCTATTGATGAAGGAAAAATCCAGTTACGAGAAGTTTCATTTTTGACCCAATTTTTGTCCAAATTTTTGGCTCGATCTTATCTCCTCTCAACTTGCTTTGATAAGGCACATTAACCTTTGGATTCAGTTTCACAAGATTCCAAATTTCGTTTTTGACCTAGCTCCTACGAGGGTTTCTAGTTCAAATCTGGAGGCAAGATGATTGGAATGAAGGTTGAAGATCATCTTGATGTAGCCACAAACTTTATCTCTTGGAAGTCTAGAGTTTTCATATTGGGAGAAAATTATCTCTTAAAGCGTGTCAATTAGAAGGTTCGAGAGCAAGACATTGAAGAAGACAAGTCTCATTGGAGGAAGAGTGATGCTAGAGCAAGAAGAATCTTAGTAAACTCAGTTAGGGATCATTTGGTTCCTCAAAACTTGCAAATGAAGACGACTATGAAGATGTTCAAAACTCTAAGGGAATGATGATTGTTAATGACCAAGCCTGACTTGTATGAGCGACGACGTTCAAATGCCGTTAATTATACACCCTCAGTGTTCGGTGGTGGACCACCAAGGTGTTGGTGGGCGCCCACCAACACCTTGGTGGTCCACCACCGAACACTGGGGGTGTATAATTGAAGGCATTTTAAGCCCGCCAGAGATAGGATTTAGGCTTGGCCACTGACACAATTGTGGCCCACAATAGACCTACAAGGGTCTATGGAGAATGGCATCTAAAGGCCATTGGCAGTAGAATTTAGGCTCATTCGACATCCATTTGGATGTATATCGTTCTCTATTGATAGGTTTGAGGTCGGGCGAGATAATAGTGTTGTATTGTCTATAGTTGGGAGGTGATAGATAATCACCATGGTTAAACGAGCTCCACGCCCATTTTGTTTATGTACTTTGCCTTTCTTCTAGTGGTCCTAGTGTTACAACTGCCAATTTCTAACATGGTATCAAAGCAGTTCTAGAAGCCATTGTCGAAAGCTAGGGCTTGACATTTTGAGGCCTCTCCTCACCAATCCAGGAGAAAAATAGACTTAGAAACTTTGGCCACCGCTCATTAATCCAGGAGAAAAAGTGACTTGGAAATTTCGCCCAAGGGAAGGCGCATCTATTGATGAAGGAAAAATTCAATTCTGAGAAGTTTCATTTTTGACCCAATTTTGGTGCATAGTTTTGGCTCAACCTTATCTCCTCTCAAGTCGCCTTGATAAGGCATATTCACCTTTGGATTCAGTTTAACAAGATTCCAAACTTTATTTTTGACGTAGCTCCTACTAGGGTTACTAGTTCAATTTTGCACGCAAGATGATTGGAATGAAGGTTGAAGATAATCTTGATGGAGCCATAAACTTCATCTTTTGGAAGTCTATAGTTCTCATATTGGAAGAAAATGATATCTTAAAGCTTGCCAATGAGAAGGTTCCAGAACCGAACGTTGAAGAAGACAAGTCTCATTGGAGGAAGAGTGATGCCAGAGCAAGAGGAATCTTGGTAGACTTAGTTAAGGATCATTTGGTTCCTCAAATGTCGCAAAAGAAGACTACTAGAAAGATGTTCAAAACTCTAAAGGAATGATGATTTTTAAAGGTCAAGCCTGACTTGTATTGGCGACGACGTTCAAATGTCGTTCATTATACACCCTTAGTGGACGGTGGTGGACCACCACATAGTTAGTGGGATCCCACTAACACCTTGGTGGTCCACCACCTACCACTGAGGGTGTATAATGGAAGGCATTTTAAGGCTGTCGGGGATAGAACTTAAGCTTGGCCATTGACAATATTGTTTCCCACATTCTACATACAAAGGTGTCTGACGAATGGCATTTAAAGGCCACTTGGAGTAGAATTTAGGCTCTGTCAATATCCATTTGGATGTACATCGTTCTCTATTGAAAGGTGTGAGCTCAGGGGAGACAATAGTTTTTTATTGTCTATGGTTGGGAGGTGATAGATCATCATCGTGGTTAAACGAGCTCCACACCCAGTTTGTTTATGTGCTCTGTCTTTCTTCTAGTGGTCTTGGTTTTACAAATTGCCAATTTGTAACATCGTACCAAAGCAGTTCTAGAAGCCATTGTCGAAATCCAGGCCTTCACATTCCAAGGCCTCCCCTCCCCAATATAGGAGAAAAAGGTGAGTTGGAAACTTCTCCTAAGGGAAGGTCCATCTATTGATGAAGGAAAAATCGAGTTCTGAGAAGTTTCGTTTTTGACCCAATTTCGGTCCATAGTTTTGGCTCGATCTTATCTCCTCACAACTCGCCTTGATAAGGCACATTAACCTTTAGATTCCATTTTGATGTACATAATTCTCTATCAAAAGGCCTAAGCTATGGGAGACAATAGTGTTGTATTGTCTATGGTTGGGAGGTGAGATCATGATCGTGGTTAAACGAGCTCCACACCCAATTTGTTTATGTGCTCCGTCATTCTTCTAGGTATCGTGGTTTTAGAACTGCCAATTTCTAACATGGTATCAAAGTAGTTATAGATGACATTGTCAAAATATAGGTCTTGAAATTCTGAGGCCTCCCCTCACCAATCCAGGAGAAAAAGTGACATGGAAATTTTGCCCAAGGGAAGGCACATCTATGGATGAAGAAAAAATCCAGTTCGGAGAAGTTTCATTTTTTACCCAATTTTTGTCCAAAGTTTTGGCTCAATCTTATCTCCTCTCAACTCACCTTGATAAGGCACATTAACCTTTGTATTCAGTTTCACAATATTTCAAATTTCATTTTTGACCTAGATGCTACTAGGGTTTGTAGTTCAAATCTGGAGGCAAGATCATTGGAATGAAGGTTGAAGATCATCTTGATGGAGCCACAAACTTTATCTCTTGGAAGTATAGAGTTCTCATATTGGGAGAAAATGATCTCTTAAAGCTTGTCAATGAGAAGGTTCTAGAGGAAGACATTGAAGAAGACAAGTCTCATTGGAGGAAGAGTGATGCTAGAGCAAGAAGAATCTTGGTAAGCTCAGTTAGGGATCATTTGGTTCCTCAAATATTGCAAACGAAGACGACTATGAAGATGTTCAAAACTCTAAAGGAATGATGATTGTTAATAACCAAGCCTGACTTGTATGGGTGACAATGTTCAAATGCTGTTAATTATACACCCTTAGTGGTCGTTGGTGGACCACCACAGTGTTGGTGGTTGCCCACCAACACCTTGGTGGTCCACCAACGAACACTGAGGGTGTATAATTGAAGGAATTTTAAGCCCATCGGATATAGGAGTCAGGCTTGGCCGCTGACACTATTGCGGCCCACAATAGACCTACAAGGGTGTATGGAGAATGGCATCTAAAGGCCATTGGGAGTAGAATTTAGGGCTAGTCGACATCCATTTGGATGTATATCGTTCTCTATTGATGGGTTTGAGGTCGAGGGAGATAATAGTGTTGTATTGTCTATGGTTTGGAGGTGATAGATAATAACCGTGGTTAAACGAGCTCCACACCCAGTTTGTTTATGTACTCTGCCTTTCTTCTAGTGGTCCTAGTGTTACAACTGCCAATTTCTAACATGGTATCAAAGCAGTTCTAGAAGCCATTGTCGAAAGCTAGGGCTTGACATTTTGAGGCCTCTCCTCACCAATCCGGGAGAAAAAAAAACTTAAAACTTTTGGCCACCGCTCATTAATCCAGGAGAAAAAGGGACTTGGAAATTTTGCCCAAGGGAAGGCGCATCTATTGATGAAGGAAAAATCCAGTTCTTAGAAGTTTCATTTTTGACCCAATTTTGGTCCATAGTTTTGGCTCAACCTGATATCCTCTCAAGCACCTTGATAAGGAATACTAACCTTTGGATTCAGTTTAACAAGATTCCAAACATCATTTTTGACGTAGCTCCTACCAGGGTTACTAGTTCAATTTTGCAGGCAAGATGATTGGAATGAACGTTGAAGATAATCTTGATGGAGCCACAAGCTTCATCTTTTGGAAGTCTATAGTTCTCATCTTGGAAGAAAATGATCTCTTAAATCTTGTCAATGAGAAGGTTCCAGAACCAGACACTGAAGAAGACAAGTTTTATTGGAGCAAGAGTGATTGCAGAGCAAGAAAAAATATTGGTTGACTCGGTCAACGATCATTTGGTTCCTCAAATCTCAGAAAAGAAGAGGACTAGAAAGATTTTAAAACCCTAAAGGAATGGTGGTTGTTAATGGTCAAGCCTGACTTGTATGGGCGATGACGTTCAAATGTTGTTCATTATACACCATTAGTGGTCGGTGGAGGACCACCACAGTGTTAGTGGGCGTCCAGTAACACCTTGGTGGTCAACCACCGACCACTGAGGTTGTATGACAGAATGCATTTTAAGGCCGTTTGGGATAGAAGTTAGGATTGGCCAGTGAAACTCATGTTGTGGCTCACAATCGACATACAAGGGTGTATGACGAATGGCATTTAAAGGCCAGTGAGAGTAGAATTTAGGCTCGGTCAACATCCATTTGGATGTACATAGTTCTTTATTGAAAGGTTTGAGCTCGGAGAAGACAATAGTGTTGTATTGTCTATGGTTGGGAGGTGATAGAACATCATCATGGTTAAACGAGCTCCACACCCTGTATGTTTATGTGATCTACCTTTCTTCTAGTGATCTTGGTTTTACAAGTACCAATTTGTAACATGGTATCAAAGCAGTTCTAGAAGCCATTTGTTGGTGAAATGGTCATTGATGCCAACATGGACTTGATGTCATTGATGCTACCACTTTGATGAAGATATTGAAGACCCAGATGGTGATGCTAATGACCTTATATGGTCTCTGGCATGTGGTGGACTCCCTTGCCTTGAAAAATAAGCCTTGACGGGTCGTGGACATATGAAGAACTCAGCGCTCCTAATATATTGGACCCACATTTGTTGGTTCTAGAATTTGTCTCATTAAAACATTTATTTTCATACAATGTCGGCCCAGAATTAAAAAAAAGCGGAGATATAGCATGTCGGCTCCATAAATAAAAAAATGTGAAGTCGGCCCAGATCAATAGCAAGTCATCTCCACAAGAAAAATTAAAATATTTTTGTATGTCGGCTCAAAACATTATTTGTTTTAAATAAATAAATCTATATGGGAGAAAGTCGGCCCAGCAAAATAATGGAAGGTCGGCCCAAAAATTTTATGTGGAGTTTTAGTATAAATACTATCTCATGAATTCATTTTTGGTGTGTGTATTTTTGAAGAAGCTTTGAGATTTTCGGATCTAGGGACTGAGGCAGCCGCAGGAGCAGTGGAAATTTTTGGGGCAGCTCATTTTGTGTGGAAATTTTCGATGGGAGAGCTCTGCAATTTTTTACTGAGGCTCGTTGGCAGCAAAAGGAAATTTTGGGACAGCGTGGGAGCAGTCTAGACCCAAATTTTTTAGTCTTTTTGTTTATGAATTCAAAAAAACAACAGGCTATACATACCCAAATTTTTCAGTCTTTTTGTTTATGAACTAAAAAACAACAGGCTGTACATACCCGAATTTTTCAATCTTTTTATGAAGTCAAAAAAACCAGCAGGCTGTACATACCTGAATTTTTCAGTCTTTTTGTTTATGAAGTCAAAAAACAGCAGGCTGTACATACCCGAATTTTTTTTAGTGCTAAAAATTTATTTGGGTGTGATGTGATAGAAACTGGCCTTCACTGATTTGACTGAAAGCCAGAACCAAACTTTGTGCAAACCTTTGTTTTGGTTCTTGTTCTCTACTAGGAGAAGTAGGAGCAGGTTGATCAAGGTCTTTTCCTACAGACCCAAATTCTTCAGGGACATATTCCTCTCTGTCCTCCTGCCATGATCCAAATAAGTATGAGTTTATAACTCACTTCAGACCCTAGTATGTAAGGTGACAAAGCAAGTGTTTGCTGCTCTCATACAACACCAGAATTGACAAAGTGGGCAAATTTATTTTTGGTCATCTGCATAAGTTTCAGGCTTGAAATTGAAGGTTGACAGTGCTAATGAGTCTTCACAGCCATGAAGATCTTCATACAATCCTAGCATCATACACAGTCTTCATTTGAAGGTTAAGTCAGTTGAAAGGTCAAGGGCATACCTCTTCCATCCATGACAAGACACTTGTGCAATCTTGTGACAGCCCTAATTTCTTGAAGAAGTTGACAGTGATGCATATGTACAGTGATGATACAAAGTCTGAAGCAGCCATAGTAAAGTTTTGTGTCTCAGGAATTCGGCTGACCATGACAATAGGAGCTACAATGAGGTAGCAACTATGTGAACTGAACCAGTGTCTTTACACAAACTACTTGATGTTGATAATCAAGACCTAGACAGTGAAGCTAGATGACTTGAGGAGAGATTGGCATGTGAAAATCCTTGAAGACATTGAGATATAGTTTGAATTGATGGGAAAATTATATTATAGTGCCAAGTTTTATGAGAGCACAGTTCCGAGCTGATGAGAGGAAGGTTCAAGAACTAAGTCTTGGAGATCTAGCAGCCTATCCCAGTACATTGCAAATGTCACAACTGTAGCAGTAGTCAACTTCAGTCACTCTTGTGAAGGCTGATTTTAGAAAAGGTTAAAGGTTCATCCAATTGATTGTCATCCTATTCTAATGATGGTATGTATATGTCAATTATAGCCTGGTAAAGTCTTAACTTGACAAAACAAACTGACAGAGAGAATGTACAGTGACAGTAGTACATGAGAATATAGTAATGTGCATGATGTTTCCACAGTGATTATAACTTGGTTAACAGACCTTTGACAACATTGGTGATGCCCTAGCTGGAAAATGACAGAGATGAGCAGTAGTCTGTTCATGATATCTCAGTTACATGTATGCACACAATGAAAGTGAACTCTGAACTCAGGTGATTGTAAAGCACCGAGGAAGATTGACTAAGTCAGGTTTGTTTTGCTTACACACACAATCTTGACATCTTTTACAACTGTCCAATTTTGGGACTTGCTTTGAGTACACAACTCTGAATTTGAATGACATCCAAGATTGACCATGAGCTTGAAGAATTCGAGGATTGTTTGAAGGTTTCCACAATATAAAACATGCATAGATAAAGCATACAATCCTTTGAAGAATGAACAGTCCTAGAGACCACAGTTTCATCCACAGTCTGAGTTTGAAGTCTTTCACAGCATTTGAGACTGTTTTTGTTTGGGCAGACATGCACTATAAGTAAGCTTTTTGTGTCCTATGTTTCCCTAGTCACATAGAGCAGTAGTAGTAATGGTTCAGAAGTGTATACATAGTTCAATGGTCTAAGTGACAGCACATTTACAAAGAATCAAAACATGACAAGTTGATGGAAGCAGCAGTTCATTGAACAGACCTTGATGACTCAGCAATGTATTGAGAAGCTGTGATTAATGTGAGACTATGACCAGCAGTAGTGATGATGAGCAGATGAACAAGAAGATTGATGAGTAGTGAAGAGGATGAGCAGTAGAGGTTAACAAGCTGAGATTGTCCAGATATTCATGAGCAGCAGTGAGCAAATGAACCAGAAGTTGATGAGCAGCTGACCAGCAACAACAGAGATGAGCAGTCCTTGATAACTTGGCAGTATTGAAGAGCAGGTGTGTTGCAGCAGTGTTAATCAGCAGTATTGACCAACAGCAGATTGAAGAAACAAGTGATGAAGTAATGTAATAGTGAGCTTTAATGTAAATGCAAGCTTGACTTGCTTTTGAGGTTAGGATACCTGAAACCCTTCTTAGCAGGGTCTAAGAAAACCAGGCAGGGTCCTGGATTAAGAGTAGGTGCTCTATGTATCAGTAGGTGCTGATTTTGCCTAACGGTTGTAGCTGGAGCAAAATAATATAAAAAGATTACAAATTTATATGGTGTGGTGTTCTTCTGTGTTATGATTCTTATGAATGAAATGCTTATGCTTTGTGAATAATGTTTATGAAATGATTATGGTAGAATAATGGATTGATGATTTGGTAGCTAACCGTGATAAGCTAAGAAAGGTTTTAAAATTGGCTTCACAATGATTCACCCCCCCTCTTAGTGTCCACACCATTGTCCAAAGCAGCTTTGGCTTGACATTCTGTGGCATCCCCTCACCGATCCAGGAGAAAAAGTGACTTGGAAACTTCGGCCAAGGGAAGACGCATCTATTAATGAAGGAAAAAATCTAGTTTTGAGAAGCTTCATTTTTTACCCAATTTCGGTCCATAGGTTTGGCTTGATGTTATCTCCTCTCAACTCGCTTTGATAAGGCACATTAAACTTTGGATTCAGTTTCATAAGATTCCAAACTTAAATTTTGACCTAGCTCCTTCTAGGGTTTCTAAGTGAAATCTGCATGACGATTGAAGATAATCTTGACGGAGCCACAAACTTCATCTCTTGGAAGTCTAGAGTTCTCATCTTAAAGAAAATGATCTCTTAAATATTTTCAATGAGAAGGTTCCAGAATTAGATGCTGAAGAAGACAAGTGTCATTGGAGGAAGAGTGATGCAAGAGCAAGAAGAATCTTGGTAGACTAAGTCAGGGATCATTTGGTTCCTCAAATCTTAGAAAAGAAGACGACAAGAAAGATGTTCAAAACCGTAAAGGAATGGTGATTGTTAATGGCCAAGGCTAACTTGTATAGTCGATGACGTTCAAATGCCGTTCATTGTACACCGTTAGTGGTCGGTGGCGGACCACCACAGTGTTAGTGGGTGCCCACTAACACCTTGGTGGTCCAGCACCGACCACTGAGGGTGTATAATGGAAGGCATTTTAAGGCTGTCGGGGATAGAAGTCAATCTTGGCCACTACCACTATTGTTGCTCACAATCGACATACAAGGGTGTCTGACGAATGGAATTTAAAGGCCATCACCCATTAACACCTTGGTGGTCCACCAACGACCACTAAGGGTGTATAATGGAAGGCATTTTAAGGCTGTTAGGGATAGAAGTCAAGTTTGGCCACTGACACTATTGTTTCCCACAATCGACATAAAAGGGGGTCTGACGAATGGCATTTAAAGGCCATTGGGAGTAGAATTTAGGCTCGGTCAATATCCATTTGGATGTACATTGTTCTCTATTGAAAGGTGTGAGCTCGGGGGAGACAATAGTGTTGTATTGCCTATGGTTGGGAGGTGATAGATCATCATCGTGGTTAAATGAGCTCCACACCCAGTTTGTTTATGTGCTCCGTCTTTCTTCTAGTGGTCTTGATTTTACAACTGTCAATTTTTAACATCGTACCAAAGCAGTTATAGAAGTCATTGTGGAAAGCTAGGGCTTCACATTCTAAGGCCTCCCTCACCAATATAGGAGAAAAAGTGAGTTGGAAACTTCACCCAAGGGAAGGCGCATATATTGATGAAGGAAAAATCGAGTTCTGAGAAGTTTCTTTTTTTACCCAATTTCGGTCCATAGTTTTGGCTCGATCTTATCTCCTCTCAACTCGCCTTGATAAGGTAGATTAACCTTTAGATTCCATTTTGATGTACATCATTCTCTATCGAAAGGCCTGAGATATGGGAGACAATAGTGTTGTATTGTCTATGGTTGGGAGGTGATAGATCATCATCATGGTTAAACGAGATCGAGACCCAATTTGTTAATGTGCTCCATCATTCTTTTAGGTATCATGGTTTTAGAACTGTCAATTTCTAACATGGTATAAAAGTAGTTATAGATGACATTGTCGAAATCTAGGGCTTGAAATTCTGAAGCCTCCCCTCACCAATCCAGGAGAAAAAGTGACATGGAAATTTTTCCCAAGGGAAGGCACATCTATTGATGAAGGAACAATCCAGTTCTGAGAAGTTTCATTTTTGACCCAATTTTTGTCCAAAGTTTTGGCTCGATCTTATCTCCTCTCAACTCACCTTGATGAGGAACATTAACCTTTGGATTCATTTTCACAAGATTCCAAATTTCATTTTTAACCTAGCTCCTACTAGGGTTTCTAGTTCAAATCTGGAGGCAAGATGATTGTAATGAAGGTTGAAGATCATCTTGATGGAGCCACAAACTTTATCTCTTGGAAGTCTAGAGTTCTCATCTTGGGAGAAAATGATCTCTTAAAGCTTGTCAATGAGAAGTTTCCAGAGAAAGACGTTGAAGAAGACAAGTCTCATTGGAGGAAGAGTGATGCTAGAGCAAGAAGAATCTTGGTAAATTCAGTTAGGGATCATTTGGTTCCTCAAATCTTGCAAATGAAGACGACTATGAATATGTTCGAAACTCCAAAGGAATGATGATTTTTAATGACCAAGCCTAACTTGTATGGGCGAAGACGTTGAAATTCCATTAATTATACACCCTTAGTGCTCGGTGGTGGACCACCATAGGTTTGGTGGACGTCCACCAACACCTTGGTGGTCCACCACCGAACACTGAGGGTGTATAATTGAAGGCATTTTAAGCCCATCAGAGATAGGAGTCAGGCTTGTCCACTGACACTATTGTGGGTCACAATAGACCTACAAGGGTGTATGGAGAATGGCATCTAAATGCCATTGGGAGTAGAATTTAGGCTCAGTCGACATCCATTTCGATGTATATCGTTCTCTATTGATAGGTTTGAGGTCGAGGGATATAATAGTGTTGTATTGTCTATGGTTGGGAGGTGATAGATAATCACCGTGGTTAAACAAGCTCCACGCCCAGTTTGTTTATGTACTCTGCCTTTCTTCTAGTGGTCCTAGTGTTACAACTGCCAATTTATAAGATGGTATCAAAGCAGTTCTAGAAGCCATTGTCGAAAGCTAGGGCTTGAAATTTTGAGGCCCATCCTCACCAATCCAGGAGAAAAACAGACTTAGAAACTTTGGCCACCGCTCATTAATCCAGGAGAAAAAGTGACTTGGAAATTTCGACCAAGGGAAGGCGCATCTATTGATGAAGGAAAAATCCAGTTCTGAGAAGTTTCATTTTTGACCCAATTTTGGTCCATAGTTTTGGCTCAACCTTATCTCCTCTCAAGTTGCCTTGATAAGGCATATTAACCTTTGGATTTAGTTTAAGAAGATTCCAAACTTCATTTTTGACATAGCTCCTACTAGGGTTACTAGTTCAATTTTGCAAGAAAGATGATTCGAATGAAGGTTGAAGATAATCTTGATGGAGCCACAAACTTCATCTTTTGGAAGTCTATAGTTCTCATCTTGGAAGAAAATGATCTCATAAATCTTGTCAATGAGAAGGCTCCAGAACTGAACGTTGAAGAAGACAAGTCTCATTGGAGGAAGAGTGATGCCAAAACAAGAAGAATCTTGGTAGACTCAGTTAGGGATCATTTGGTTCCTCAAATATCGCAAAAGAAGACGACTAGGAAGATGTTCAAAACCCTAAAAGAATGATGATTGTTAATGGTCAAGCCTAACTTGTATGGGATACGACGTTCAAATGCCATTCATTATACACCCCTAGTGGTCGGTGGTGGAAAACCACAGTGTTAGTGGGCGCCCACTAACACCTTGGTGGTCCGCCGCCGACAACTGAGGGTGTATGACGGAATGCATTTGAAGGCCATTTGGGATAGAAGTTAGGCTTGGCCATTGACACTATTATGGCCCACAATCGACCTACAAGGGTGTATGATGAATGTCATTTAAAGGCTAGTGGGAGTATAATTTAGGTTCAGTAAAAATCCATTTGGATATACATTGTTCTCTATTGAAAGGTTTGAGCTTGGGGGAGACAATAGTGTTGTATTGTCTATGGTTGGGAGGTGATAGATCATCATCGTGGTTAAACGAGCTTTAGTGGGGGTATTATTTTGGCTCTGTAAAAATCCATTTGGATGTACATCGTTCTCTATTGAAAGGTCTGAGCTCGGGGGAGACAATAGTGTTGTATTTTCTATGGTTGGGAGGTGATAACTCATCACCGTGGTTAAATGAGCTCCACACCGAGTTTGTTTATGTGCTTTTTCTTTCTTCTAGTGATATTGGTTTTACAACTGCCAATTTCTAACATGGTATGAAGGTTGTTCTAAATTCCATTGTTGAAAGCTAGGGCTTGACATTTCGAGGTCTCCCTTCACCAATCCAGGAGAAAAAGTGACCTGGAAACTTCACCCAAGGGAAGGCACATCTATTATTGAAGGAGAAATCCAGTTCTGAGAAATTTCATTTTTGGCCCAATTTCGGTTTATAGTTTTGGCTCGATCTTATCTCCTCTTAGCTTGCCTTGATAAGGCACGTTAGCCTTTGGATTCAATTTCACAAGATTTCAAAATTCATTTTTGATCTAGCTCCTACTAGGGTTTCTAGTTCAAAAATGCACGCAAGATGATTGGAATGAAGGTTGAAGATCATCTTGATGGAGCCACAAACTTCATCTCTTGGAAGTCTAGAGTTCTCATCTTGGAAGAAAATGATCTCTTAAAGCTTGTCAATGAGAAGGTTACAGAACCAGACGCTGAAGAAGAATATTGGTTGACTCGGTCAGCGATCATTTGGTTCGTCAAATATCGCAAAAGAAGACGACTAGAAAGATTTTAAAACCCTAAAGGAATGGTGGTTGTTAATGGTCGAGCCTGATTTGTATGCGTGATGATGTTCAAATGCCGTTCATTATACACCATTAGTGGTCGGTGTCGGACCACCACAGTGTTAGTGGGCGTCAAGTAACACCTTGGTGGTCAACCACCGACCATTGAGGTTGTATGACGAAATGCATTTTAAGGCCGTTTGGGATAGAAGTCAGTCTTGGTCACTGGCACTCATGTTGTGGCGCACAATCAACCTACAAGGGTGTATGACGAATGGCATTTAAAGGCCAACGAGAGTAGAATTTAGGCTCGGTCAACATCCATTTGGATGTACATTGTTCTCTATTGAAAGGTTTGAGCTCGGAGAAGACAATAGTGTTGTATTTTCTATGGTTGGGAGGTGATAGAACATCACCATGGTTAAACGAACTCTACACCCTGTATGTTAATATGCTCTGCCTTTCTTCTAGTGATCTTGGTTTTACAGCTACCAATTTCTAACATGGTATCAAAGAAGTTCTAGAAGCCATTGGCCAAAGCTTTGGCTTGACATTCTGAGGCATCCCCTCACCGATCCAGGAGAAAAAGTGACTTGGAAACTTTGGCCAAGGGAAGGTGCATCTATTAATGAAGGAAAAATCAAGTTTTGAGAAGCTTCATTTTTGACCCAATTTCGGTCAATAGTTTTGGCTTAATGTTATCTCCTCTCAACTTGCTTTGATAAGGCACATTAAACTTTGGATTCAGTTTCACAAAATTCCAAACATAAATTTTGACCTAGTTCCTTCTAGGGTTTCTAAGTGAAATTAGCATGACGGTTGAAGATAATATTGATGGAGCCACAAACTTCATCTCTTGGAAGTCTAGAGTTCTCATCTTGTAAGAAAATGATCTCTTAAAGCTTGTTAATGAGAAGGTTTCAGAACTAGACGCTGAAGAAGACAAGTGTCATTGGAGGAACAGTGATGCAAGAGAAAGAAAAATATTGGTAGACTAAGTCAGGGACCATTTGGTTCCTCAAATCTCACAAAAGAAGACTACAAGGAAGATGTTCAAAACTGTAAAGGAATGGTGATTGTTAATGGCCAAGCCTGAGTTGTATAGTCGATGACGTTCAAATGCCGTTCATTATACACCCTTAGTGGTCGGTGGTGGACCACCACAGTGTTAGTGGGCACCCACTAACACCTTGGTGGTCCACCACCGACCACTGAGGGTGTATAATGGAAGGAATTTTAAGGCTGTCGCGGATAGAAGTCAAGCTTGGCCACTGACACTATTGTTGCCCACAATCAACATACAAGGGTGTCTGACGAATGGCATTTAAAGGCCAATGGGAGTAGAATTTAGGCTCGGTTAATATCCATTTGAATGTACATCGTTCTCTATTGAAAGGTGTAAGCTCGGGGGAGACAATAGTGTTGTATTTTCTATGGTTGGGAGGTGGTAGATCATTATCATGGTTAAACGAGCTCCAGACCCGGTTTGTTTATGTGCTATGTCTTTCTTCTAGTGGTCTTGGTTTTACAACTACAGATTTTTAACATCGTACCAAAGCAGTTCTAGAAGCCATTGTCAAAAGCTAGGGCATCAAATTCTAAGGCCTCCCCGCACCAATATAGGAGAAAAAGTGAGTTGGAAACTTCTCCTAAGGGAAGGCACATCTATTGATGAAGGAAAAATCGAGTTATGAGAAGTTTCATTTTTGACCCAATTTCGGTCCATAGTTTTGGCTCGATCTTATCTCCTCTCAACTCACCTTGATAAGGCACATTAACCTTTAGATTCCATTTTGATGTACATCATTCTCTATCGAAAGTCCTGAGCTATGGGAGACAATAGTGTTGTATTGTCTATGGTTGGGAGGTGATGGATCATCATCGTGGTTAAACGAGTTCCACACCCAATTTGTTTATGTGCTCCGTCATTCTTCTAGGTATCATGGTTTCAGAACTGCCAATTTCTAACATGGTATCAAAGTAGTTATAGACGACATTGTCGAAAGCTAGGGATTGAAATTCTAAGGCCTCCCCTCTCCAATCCAGGAGAAAAAGTGACAAGGAAATTTTTCCCAAGGGAAGGCACATCTATTGATGAAGGAAAAATCCAGTTCGGAGAAGTTTCATTTTTGACCCAATTTTTGTCCAAAGTTTTGGCTCGATCTTATCCCCTCTCAACTTGCCTTGATCATGGACATTAAACTTTGGATTCAATTTCACAAGATTCTAAATTTCATTTTTGACCTAGCTCCTACTAGGGTTTCTAGTTCAAATCTGGAGGCAAGATGATTGGAATGAAGGTTGAAGATCATATTGATGGAGCCACAAACTTTATCTCTTGGAAGTTTATAGTTGTCATCTTGGGAGAAATTGATCTCTTAAATCTTTTCAATGAGAAGATTCCAGAGCAAGACGTTGAAGAAGACAAGTCTCGTTGGAGGAAGAGTGATGCTAGAGCAAGAAGAATCTTGGTAAACTCAGTTAGGGATCATTTGGTTCCTCAAATCTTGCAAATGAAGACGACTATGAAGATGTTCAAAAATATAAAGGAATGATGATTGTTAATGACCAAGCCTGACTTGTATGGGTGACGATGTTTAAATGCTGTTAATTATACACCCTTAGTGGTCGGTGGTGGACCACCACAGTGTTGGTGGGAGCCCACCAACACCTTGGTGGTCCACCACCGAACACTGAGGGTGTATAATTGATGGCATTTTAAGCCTGTCGGAGATAGGATTCAGGCTTGGCCACTGACACTATTGTGGCCCACAATAGAACTACAAGGGTGTATGGATAATGGCATCTAAACGCCATTCGGAGTAGAATTTAGGCTCAGTCGACATCCATTTGGATGTATATCGTTCTATAATGATAGATTTGAGGTCAGGGGAGATAATAGTGTTGTATTGTCTATGGTTATGAGGTAATAGATAATCACTGTGGTTAAATGAGCTCCATGCCCAGTTTGTTTATGTACTCTGCGTTTATTCTAGTGGTCCTAGTGTTACTACTGCCAATTTCTAACATGGTATCAAAGCAGTTCTAGAGAAGGAAAAATCCAGTTCTGAGAAGTTTCATTTTTGACCCAATTTTAGTCCATAGTTTTGGCTCAACCTTATCTCCTCTCAAGTCACCTTGATAAGGAATATTAACATTTGGATTCAGTTTAACAAGATTTCAAACTTGATTTTTGACCTAGCTCCTACTAAGGTTACTAGTTTAATTTTGCAGGGAAGATGATTGGAATGAAGGTTGAAGATAATCTTGATGGAGCCACAAAATTCATATTTTGGAAGTCTATAGTTCTCATCTTGGAAGAAAATGATATTTTAAATCTTGTCAATGAGAAGGTTCCAGAACTGAACGTTGAAGAAGACAAGTCTCATTGGAGGAAGAGTGATGCGAGAGCAAGAATAATCTTGGTAGACTCTGTTAGGGATCATTTGGTTCCTCAAATCTCGCAAAAGAAGACGACTAGGAAGATGTTCAAAACCCTAAAGGAATGATGATTGTTAATGGTCAAGCCTGACTTGTATGGGAGACGACGTTCAAATTTTATTCATTATACACCCCTAGTGGTCGGTGGTGGAAAACCACAGTGTTAGTGGGCGCCCACTAACGCCTTGGTGGTCCGCCACCGACCACTGAGGGTGTATGACGAAATGCATTTGAAGGCCGTCTGGGATAGAAGTCAGGCTTGGCCACTGACACTATTATGGCCCCAAATCAACCTACAAGGGTGTATGATCAATGGCATTTAAATACCAGTGGGAGTAGAATTTAGGTTCAGTAAAAATCCATTTGGATATACACCGTTCTCTATTGAAAGGTCTGAGCTTGGGGGAGACAATAGTGTTGTATTTTCTATGGTTGGGAGGTGATAGATCATCACCGTGGTTAAACAATATGTAGTGGGAGTATTATTTTGGATCAGTAAAAATCCATTTGGATGTACATCATTCTCTATTGAAAGGTCTGAGCTCGAGGGAGACAATAGTGTTGTATTGTCTATGGTTGGGAGGTGATAGATCATCACCGTGGTTAAACGAGCTCCACACCGAGTTTGTTTATGTGCTTTTTCTTTCTTCTAGTGATCTTGGTTTTACAATTGCCAATTTCTAACACGGTATCAAAGCTATTCTAAATGCCATTGTTGAAATCTAGGGCTTGACATTTTGAGGTCTCCCTTCACCGATCCAGGAGAAAAAGTGACCTGGAAACTTCGCCCGAGGGAAGGCACATCTATTATTGAAGGAGAAATCCAGTTTTGAGAAATTTGATTTTGGCCCAATTTCTTTCGGTTTATAATTTTGGCTTGATCTTATCTCCTATAAACTTGCCTTGATAAGGCACGTTAACCTTTGGATTCAATTTCACAAGATTTCAAAATTCATTTTTGATCTAGCTCCTACTAGGGTTTCTAGTTCAAATATGCATGCAAGATGATTGGAATGAAGGTTGAATATCATCTTGATGGACCCACAAATTTCATCTCTTGGAATTCTAGAGTTGTCATCTTGAAAGAAAATGATCTCTTAAATCTAATGAGAAGGTTCCAGAACTAGAGGCTGAAGAAGACAAGTCTCATTGGAGGAAGAGTGATTACAGAGCAAGAAGAATCTTGGTTGACTCGGTCAACGATCATTTGGTTCCTCAAATCTCGCAAAAGAAGATGACTAAAAATATTTTAAAACCCTAAAGGAATGGTGATTGTTAATGGTCAAGACTAACATGTATGGGCGACGACATTCAAATGCCGTTCATTATACACCATTAGTGGTCGGTAGCGGACCACCACAGTGTTAGTGGGTGATCTTGTAACACCTTGGTGGTCAACCACCGACCACTGAGGTTGTATGACGGAATGCATTTTAAGGCCGTTTTGGATAGAAGTCAGGCTTGGCCACTGACACTCATGTTGTGGCACACAATCGACCTACAAGGGTGTATGGAAAATGACATTTAAAGGCCAGCGAGAGTAGAATTTAGGCTCGGTCAACATCGATTTGGATGTACATCGTTCTCTATTGAAAGGTTTAATATCGGAGAAGAAAATAGTGTTTTATTGTCTATGGTTGGGAGGTGATAGAACATCACCGTGGTTAAACGAGCTCCACACCCTGTATGTTTATGTGCTTTGCGTTTCTTCTAGTAATTTTGGTTTTACAGGTACCAATTTCTAACATGGTATCAAAGCATTTCTAGAAGCCATTGTCGAAAGCTTTGGCTTGACATTCTGAGGCATCCCCTCACCAATCCAAGAGAAAAAGTGACTTGGAAACTTTGGCCAAGGGAAGACGCATCTATTAATGAAGGAAAAATCAAGTTTTGAGAAGCTTCATTTTTTACCCAATTTCGGTCAATAGTTTTGGCTTGATGTTACCTCCTCTCAACTCGCTTTGATAAGGCACATTAACCTTTGGATTCAGTTTCACAAGATTCCAAACTTAAATTTTGACCTAGCTCCTTCTTGGGTTTCTACATAAAATCTGCATGACGGTTGAAGATAATCTTGATGGAGCCACAAACTTCATCTCTTGGAAGTCTAGATTTCTCATCTTGTAAGAAAATGATCTCTTAAATCTTGCCAATGAGAAGGTTCCAGAACTAGACTCTGAAGAAGACAAGTGTCATTGGAGGAAGAGTGATGCAAGAGTAAGAAGAATCTTGGTTGACTAAGTTGGGGATCATTTGGTTCCTCAAATCTCACAAAAGAAGACGACAAGGAAGATGTTCAAAACCGTAAAGGAATGATAATTGTTAATGGCCAAGGCTGACTTGTATAGTTGATGACGTTCAAATTTCGTTCATGATACACCCTAAGTGGTGAGTGGTGGACCACCACAGTGTTAGTGGGCGTCCACTAACACCTTGGTGGTCCACCACCGACCATTGAGGGTGTATAATGGAAGGAATTTTAAGGCTGTCGGGGATAGAAGTCAAGCTTGGCCACTGACACTATTGTTTCCCACAATCGACATACAAGGGTGTCTGACGAATGACATTTAAAGGCCACTGGGAGTAGAATTTAGGCTTGGTCAATATCCATTTGGATGTACATCGTTCTCTATTGAAAGGTGTGAGCTCTGGGGAGACAATAGTGTTATATTGTCTATGGTTGGGACGTCATAGATCATCAGCGTGGTTAAACGAGCTCCACACCCAGTTTGTTTATGTGCTCTGTCTTTCTTCTAGTGGTCTTGGTTTTACAACCGCCAATTTTTAACATCGTACCAAAGCAGTTCTAGAAGCCATTGTCGAAAGCTAGGGCTTCAAATTCTAAGGCCTCACCTCACCAATATAGGAGAAAAAGTTAGTTGGAAACTTCGCCCAAGAGAAGGCGCATCTATTGATGAAGGAAAAATCGAGTTCTGAGAAGTTTCTTTTTTTACCCAATTTCGGTCCATAGTTTTGGCTCGATCTTATCTCCTCTCAACTCGCCTTGATAAGGCACATTAACCTTTAGATTCCATTTTGATGTACATCATTCTCTATAGAAAGGCCTGAGCTATGGGAGACAATAGTGTTGTATTGTCTATGGTTGGGAGGGGATAGATCATCATAGTGGTTAAACGAGCTCCACACCCAATTTGTTTATGTGCTCCGTCATTCTTCTAGGTATCATGGTTTTAGAACTGCCAATTTCTAACATGGTATCAAAGTAGTTATAGATGACATTGTCGAAATCTAGGGCTTGAAATTCTGAGGCTTCCCCTCACCAATCCAGGAGAAAAAGTGACATGGAAATTTTTCCCAAGGGAAGGCACATCTATTGATGAAGGAAAAATTCAGTTCCGAGAAGTTTCATTTTTGACCCAATTTTTGTCCAAAGTTTTGGCTCGATCTTATCTCCTCTCAAATCACCTTGATAAGGCACATTAACCTCTGGGTTCATTTTCACAAGATTCCAAATTTCATTTTTGACCTAGCTCCTACTAGGGTTTCTAGTTCAAATCTGGCGGCAAGATGATTGGAATGAAGGTTGAAGATCATCTTGATGAAGCCACAAACTTTATCTCTTGGAAGTCTAGAGTTCTCATCTTGGGAGAAAATGATCGCTTAAATATTTTCAATGAGAAAGTTCCAGAGCAAGATGTTGAAGAAGACAAGTCTCATTGGAGGAAGAATGATGATAGAGCAAGAAGAATCTTGATAAACTCAGTTAGGGATCATTCAGTTCCTCAAATATTGCAAACGAAGATGACTATGAAGATGTTCAAAACTCTAAAGGAATGATGACTTTTAAGGACCAAGCCTGACTAGAATGGGCGACGACGTTCAAATGTCGTTAATTATACACCCTTAGTGGTCGGTGGTGCACCACCACAGTGTTGGTGGGCGCACAGCAACACCTTGGTGGTCGACCACCGAACACTGAGGGTGTATAATTGAAGGAATTTTAAGCCCGTCGAAGATAGGAGTCAGGCTTGGCCACTGACACTATTGTGGCCCACAATAGACATACAAGGGTGTATGGAGAATGGCATCTAAATGCCATTGCAAGTAGAATTTAGTATCAGTCGACATCCATTTGGATGTATATCGTTCTCTATTGATAGGTTTGAGGTCGTGGGAGATAATAGTGTTGTATTGTCTATGGTTGGGAGGTGATAGATAATCACCATGGTTAAACGAGCTCCACGCCCAGTTTGTTTATGTACTCTTCCTTTCTTCTAGTGGTCCTAGTGTTACAACTGCCAATTTCTAACATGGTATCAAAGCAGTTCTAGAAGCCATTGTACAAAGCTAGGGATTGACATTTTGAGGCCTCTCCTCACCAATCCAGGAGAAAAATAGACTTAGAAAATTTGGCCACTGCTCATTAATCCAGGAGAAAAAGTGACTTGGAAATTTCGCCCAAGGGAAGGCGCATCTATTGATGAAGGAAAAATCCAGTTCTGAGAAGTTTCATTTTTTACCCAATTTTGGTCCATAGTTTTGGCTCGATCTTATCTCCTCTTAGCTTGCCTTGATAAGGCACGTTAGCCTTTGGATTCAATTTCACAAGATTTCAAAATTCATTTTTGATCTAGCTCCTACTAGTGTTTCTAGTTCAAAAATGCACGCAAGATGATTGGAATGAAGGTTGAAGATCATCTTGATGGAGCCACAAACTTCATCTCTTGGAAGTATAGAGTTCTCATCTTGGAAGAAAATGATCTCTTAAAGCTTGTCAATGAGAAGGTACCAGAACCAGACGCTGAAGAAGACAAGTCTCATTAGAGGAAGAGTGATTGCATAGCAAGAAGAATATTGGTTGACTCGATCAGCGATCATTTGGTTCGTCAAATCTCGCAAAAGAAGACGACTAGAAAGATTTTAAAACCCTAAAGGAATGGTGGTTGTTAATGGTCAAGCCTGATTTGTATGGGCGATGACGTTCAAATGCCGTTCATTATACACCATTAGTGGTCGGTGGCGGACCACCACAGTGTTAGTGGGCGTCGAGTAACACCTTGGTGGTCAACCACCGACCATTGAGGTTGTATGACGGAATGCATTTTAAGGCCGTTTGGGATAGAAGTCAGTCTTGGTCACTGGCACTCATGTTGTGGCGCACAATCGACCTACAAGGGTGTATGACGAATGGCATTTAAAGGCCAACGAGAGTAGAATTTAGGCTCGGTCAACATCCATTTGGATGTACATTGTTCTCTATTGAAAGGTTTGAGCTCGGAGAAAACAATAGTGTTGTATTTTCTATGGTTGGGAGGTGATAGAACATCACCGTGGTTAAACGAACTCCACACCCTGTATGTTAATATGCTCTTCCTTTTTTCTAGTGATCTTGGTTTTACAGCTACCAATTTCTAACATGGTATCAAAGCAGTTCTAGAAGCCATTGGCCAAAGCTTTGGCTTGACATTCTGAGGCATCCCCTCACCGATCCAGGAGAAAAAGTGACTTGGAAACTTTGGCCAAGGGAAGGTGCATCTATTAATGAAGGAAAAATCAAGTTTTGAGAAGCTTCATTTTTGACCCAATTTCGGTCAATAGTTTTGGCTTAATGTTATCTCCTCTCAACTTGCTTTGATAAGGCACATTAACCTTTGGATTCAGTTTCACAAAATTCCAAACATAAATTTTGACCTAGTTCCTTCTAGGGTTTCTAAGTGAGATTAGCATGACGGTTGAAGATAATATTGATGGAGCCACAAACTTCATCTCTTGGAAGTCTAGAGTTCTCATCTTGTAAGAAAATGATCTCTTAAAGCTTGTTAATGAGAAGGTTTCAGAACTAGACGCTGAAGAAGACAAGTGTCATTGGAGGAACAGTGATGCAAGAGCAAGAAAAATATTGGTAGACTAAGTCAGGGACCATTTGGTTCCTCAAATCTCACAAAAGAAGACTACAAGGAAGATGTTCAAAACCGTAAAGGAATGGTGATTGTTAATGGCCAAGCCTGAGTTGTATAGTCGATGACGTTCAAATGCCGTTCATTATACACCCTTAGTGGTCGGTGGTGGACCACCACAGTGTTAGTGGGCACCCACTAATACCTTGGTGGTCCACCACCGACCACTGAGGGTGTATAATGGAAGGAATTTTAAGGCTGTCATGGATAGAAGTCAAGCTTGGCCACTGACACTATTGTTTCCCACAATCAACATATAAGGGTGTCTGACGAATGGCATTTAAAGGCCAATGGGAGTAGAATTTAGGCTCGGTTAATATCCATTTGAATGTACATCGTTCTCTATTGAAAGGTGTGAGCTCGGGGGAGACATTAGTGTTGTATTTTCTATGGTTGGGAGGTGGTAGATCATTATCGTGGTTAAACGAGCTCCAGACCTGGTTTGTTTATGTGCTCTGTCTTTCTTCTAGTGGTCTTGGTTTTACAACTATAGATTTTTAACATCGTACCAAAGCAGTTCTAGAAGCCATTGTCGAAAGCTAGGGCGTCACATTCTAAGGCCTCCCCACACCAATATAGGAGAAAAATTGAGTTGGAAACTTCGTCCAAGGGAAGGCACATCTATTGATGAAGGAAAAATCGAGTTCTGAGAAGTTTCATTTTTGACCCAATTTCGGTCCATAGTTTTGGCTCGATCTTATCTCCTCTTAACTCACCTTGATAAGGCACATTAACGTTTAGATTCCATTTTGATGTACATCATTCTCTATCGAAAGTCCTGAGCTATGGGAGACAATAGTGTTGTATTGTCTATGGTTGGGAGGTGATGGATCATCATCGTGGTTAAACGAGTTCCACACCCAATTTGTTTATGTGCTCCGTCATTCTTCTAGGTATCATGGTTTCAGAACTGCCAATTTCTAACATGGTATCAAAGTAGTTATAGACGACATTGTCGAAAGCTAGGGATTTAAATTCTAAGGCCTCCCCTCTCCAATCCAGGAGAAAAAGTGACAAGGAAATTTTTCCCAAGGGAAGGCACATCTATTGATGAAAGAAAAATCCAGTTCGGAGAAGTTTCATTTTTGACCCAATTTTTGTCCAAAGTTTTGGCTCAATCTTATCCCCTCTCAACTTGCCTTGATCAGGCACATTAAACTTTGGATTCAATTTCACAATATTCCAAATTTCATTTTTGACCTAGCTCCTACTAGGGTTTCTAGTTCAAATCGGGAGGCAAGATGATTGGAATGAAGGTTGAAGATCATATTGATGGAGCCACAAACTTTATCTCTTGGAAGTTTATAGTTGTCATCTTGGGAGAAATTGATCTCTTAAATATTTTCAATGAGAAGGTTCCAGAGCAAGACGTTGAAAAAGACAAGTCTCGTTGGAGGAAGAGTGATGCTAGAGCAAGAAGAATCTTGGCAAACTCAGTTAGGGATCATTTGGTTCCTCAAATCTTGCAAATGAAGACGACTATTAAGATGTTCAAAAATATAAAGAAATGATGATTGTTAATGACCAAGCCTGACTTGTATGGGTGACGATGTTCAAATGCTGTTAATTATACACCCTTAGTTGTCGGTGGTGGACCACCACAGTGTTGGTGGGAGCCCACCAACACCTTGGTGGTCCACCACCGAACACTGAGGGTGTATAATTGATGGCATTTTAAGCCTGTCGGAGATAGGATTTAGGCTTGGCCACTGACACTATTGTGGCCCATAATAGACCTACAAGGGTGTATGGATAATGGCATCTAAACGCCATTGGGAGTAGAATTTAGGCTCAGTCGACATCCATTTGGATGTATATCGTTCTCTAATGATAGATTTGAGGTCAGGGGAGATAATAGTGTTGTATTGTCTATGCTTCTGAGGTAATAGATAATCACTGTGGTTAAATGAGCTCCATTCCCAGTTTGTTTATGTACTCTGCCTTTATTCTAGTGGTCCTAGTGTTACTACTGCCAATTTCTAACATGGTATCAAAGCAGTTCTAGAGAAGGAAAAATCCAGTTCTGAGAAGTTTCATTTTTGACCCAATTTTAGACCATAGTTTTGGCTCAACCTTATCTCCTCTCAAGTCACCTTGATAAGGCATATTAACATTTGGATTCAGTTTAACAAGATTTCAAACTTGATTTTTGACCTAGCTCCTACTAGGGTTACTAGTTCAATTTTGCAGGCAAGATGATTGGAATGAAGGTTGAAGATAATCTTGATGGAGCCACAAAATTCATCTTTTGGAAGTCTATAGTTCTCATCTTGGAAGAAAATGATATTTTAAATCTTGTCAATGAGAAGGTTCCAGAACCGAACGTTGAAGAAGACAAGTCTCATTGGAGGAAGAGTGATGCGAGAGCAAGAATAATCTTGGTAGACTCAGTTAGGGATCATTTGGTTCCTCAAATCTCGCAAAAGAAGACGACTAGGAAGATGTTCAAAACCCTAAAGGAATGATGATTGTTAATGGTCAAGCCTGACTTGTATGGGAGACGACGTTCAAATGTCGTTCATTATACACCCCTAGTGGTCGGTGGTGGAAAACCATGGTGTTAGTGGGCACCCACTAACGCCTTGGTGGTCCGCCACCGACCACTGAGGGTGTATGACGAAATGCATTCGAAGGCCGTCTGGGATAGAAGTAAGGCTTGGCCACTGACACTATTATGGCCACAATCAACCTACAAGGGTGTATGATCAATGACATTTAAATACCAGTGGGAGTAGATTTTAGGTTCAGTAAAAATCCATTTGGATATACACCGTTCTCTATTGAAAGGTCTGAGCTTGGGGGAGACAATAGTGTTGTATTTTCTATGGTTGGGAGGTGATAGATCATCACCGTGGTTAAACAATATGTAGTGGGAGTATTATTTTGGATCAGTAAAAATCCATTTGGATGTACATCATTCTCTATTGAAAGGTCTGAGCTCGGGGGAGACAATAGTGTTGTATTGTCTATGGTTGGGAGGTGATAGATCATCACCGTGGTTAAACGAGCTCCACACCGAGTTTGTTTATGTGCTTTTTCTTTCTTCTAGTGATCTTGGTTTTACAATTGCCAATTTCTAACACGGTATCAAAGCTATTCTAAATTCCATTGTTGAAATCTAGGGCTTGACATTTTGAGGTCTCCCTTCACCGATCCAGAAGAAAATGTGACCTGGAAACTTCGCCCAAGGGAAGGCACATCTATTATTGAAGGAGAAATCCAGTTTTGAGAAATTTCATTTTGGCCCAATTTCGGTTTATAGTTTTGGCTTGATCTTATCTCCTCTAAACTTGCCTTGATAAGGCACGTTAACCTTTGGATTCAATTTCACAAGATTTCAAAATTCATTTTTGATCTAGCTCCTACTAGGGTTTCTAGTTCAAATATGCATGCAAGATGATTGGAATGAAGGTTGAATATCATCTTGATGGACCCACAAATTTCATCTCTTGGAAGTATACAGTTCTCATCTTGAAAGAAAATGATCTCTTAAATCTTTTCAATGAGAAGGTTCCAGAACTAGAGGCTGAAGAAGACAAGTCTCATTGGAGGAAGAGTGATTACAGAGCAAGAAGAATCTTGGTTGACTCGGTCAACGATCATTTGGTTCCTCAAATCTTGCAAAAGAAGATGACTAAAAATATTTTAAAACCCTAAAGGAATGGTGATTGTTAATGGTCAATACTGACCTGTATGGGCGATGACATTCAAATGTCGTTCATTATACACCATTAGTGGTCGGTAGCGGACCACCACAGTGTTAGTGGGTGATCTTGTAACACCTTGGTGGTCAACCACCGACCACTGAGGTTGTATGACGGAATGCATTTTAAGGCCGTTTTGGATAGAAGTCAGGCTTGGCCACTGACACTCATGTTGTGGCACACAATCGACCTACAAGGGTGTATGGAAAATGGCATTTAAAGGCCAGCGAGAGTAGAATTTAGGCTCGATCAACATCCATTTGGATGTACATCGTTCTCTATTGAAAGGTTTGAGCTCGGAGAAGAAAATAGTGTTTTATTGTCTATGGCTGGGAGGTGATAGAACATCACCGTGGTTAAACGAGCTCCACACCCTGTATGTTTATGTGCTCTGCGTTTCTTCTAGTGATCTTTGTTTTATAGGTACCAATTTATAACATGGTATCAAAGCAGTTCTAGAAGCCATTGTCGAAAGCTTTGGCTTGACATTCTGAGGCATCCCCTCACCAATCCAAGAGAAAAAGTGACTTGGAAACTTCGGCCAAGGGAAGACGCATCTATTAATGAAGGAAAAATCCAGTTTTGAGAAGCTTCATTTTTTACCCAATTTCGGTCAATAGTTTTGGCTTGATGTTACCTCCTCTCAACTCGCTTTGATAAGGCACATTAACCTTTGGATTCAGTTTCACAAGATTCCAAACTTAAATTTTGACCTGGCTCCTTCTAGGGTTTCTACATAAAATCTACATGA
Source organism: Pseudotsuga menziesii (assembly GCA_001517045.1). Taxonomy (NCBI): domain Eukaryota; kingdom Viridiplantae; phylum Streptophyta; class Pinopsida; order Pinales; family Pinaceae; genus Pseudotsuga; species Pseudotsuga menziesii. The sequence goes on along the minus strand of LPNX010415169.1, from coordinate 101,257 downwards.
CGGTTGAAGATAATCTTGATGGAGCCACAAACTTCATCTCTTGGAAGTCTAGATTTCTCATCTTGTAAGAAAATGATCTCTTAAATCTTGCCAATGAGAAGGTTCCAGAACTAGACTCTGAAGAAGACAAGTGTCATTGGAGGAAGAGTGATGCAAGAGTAAGAATAATCTTGGTAGACTAAGTTGGGGATCATTTGGTTCCTCAAATATCACAAAAGAAGACGACAAGGAAGATGTTCAAAACCGTAAAGGAATGATGATTGTTAATGGCCAAGGCTGACTTGTATAGTCGATGACGTTCAAATGTCGTTCATGATACACCCTAAGTGGTGAGTGGTGGACCACCACAGTGTTAGTGGGCGTCCACTAACACCTTGGTGGTCCACCACCGACCATTGAGGGTGTATAATGGAAGGAATTTTAAGGATGTCAAGGATAGAAGTCAATCTTGGCCACTGACACTATTGTTTCCCACAATCGACATACAAGGGTGTCTGACGAATGACATTTAAAGGCCACTGGGAGTAGAATCTAGGCTTGGTCAATATCCATTTGGATGTACATCGTTCTCTATTGAAAGGTGTGAGCTCGGGGGAGACAATAGTGTTGTATTGTCTATGGTTGGGATGTCATAGATCATCATCGTGGTTAAACGAGCTCCACACCTAGTTTGTTTATGTGCTCTGTCTTTCTTCTAGTGGTCTTGGTTTTACAACCGCCAATTTTTAACATCGTACCAAAGCAGTTCTAGAAGCCATTGTCGAAAGCTAGGGCTTCACATTCTAAGGCCTCACCTCACCAATATAGGAGAAAAAGTTAGTTGGAAACTTCGCCCAAGAGAAGGCGCATCTATTGATGAAGGAAAAATCGAGTTCTAAGAAGTTTCATTTTTTACCCAATTTCGGTCCATAGTTTTGGCTCGATCTTATCTCCTCTCAACTCGCCTTGATAAGGCACATTAACCTTTAGATTCCATTTTGATGTACATCATTCTCTATAGAAAGGCCTGAGCTATGGGAGACAATAGTGTTGTATTGTTTATGGTTGGGAGGGGATAGATCATCATAGTGGTTAAACGAGCTCCACACCCAATTTGTTTATGTGCTCCGTCATTCTTCTAGGTATCATGGTTTTAGAACTGCCAATTTCTAACATGGTATCAAAGTAGTTATAGATGACACTGTCGAAATCTAGGGCTTGAAATTCTGAGGCTTCCCCTCACCAATCCAGGAGAAAAAGCGACATGGAAATTTTTCCCAAGGGAAGGCACATCTATTGATGAAGGAAAAATCCAGTTCCGAGAAGTTTCATTTTTGACCCAATTTTTGTCCAAAGTTTTGGCTCGATCTTATCTCCTCTCAACTCCCCTTGATAAGGCACATTAACCTCTGGGTTCATTTTCACAAGATTCCAAATTTCATTTTTGACCTAGCTCCTACTAGGGTTTCTAGTTCAAATCTGGCGGCAAGATGATTGGAATGAAGGTTGAAGATCATCTTGATGAAGCCACAAACTTTATCTCTTGGAAGTCTAGAGTTCTCATATTCTGAGAAAATGATCGCTTAAATCTTGTCAATGAGAAGGTTCCAGAGCAAGATGTTGAAGAAGACAAGTCTCATTGGAGGAAGAATGATGGTAGAGCAAGAAGAATCTTGATAAACTCAGTTAGGGATCATTCAGTTCCTCAAATCTTCCAAACGAAGATGACTATGAAGATGTTCAAAACTCTAAAGGAATGATGATTTTTAATGACCAAGCCTGACTAGAATGGGCGACGACGTTCAAATGTCGTTAATTATACACCCTTAGTGGTCGGTGGTGCACCACCACAGTGTTGGTGGGCGCACAGCAACACCTTGGTGGTCGACCACCGAACACTGAGGGTGTATAATTGAAGGAATTTTAAGCCTGTCGGAGATAGGAGTCAGGCTTGACCACTGACGCTATTGTGGCCCACAATAGACATACAAGGGTGTATGGAGAATGGCATCTAAATGCCATTGCAAGTAGAATTTAGTCTCAGTCGACATCCATTTGGATGTATATCATTCTCTATTGATAGGTTTGAGGTCGTGGGAGATAATAGTGTTGTATTGTCTATGGTTGGTAGGTGATAGATAATCACCATGGTTAAACGAGCTCCACGCCCAGTTTGTTTATGTACTCTTCCTTTCTTCTAGTGGTCCTAGTGTTACAACTGCCAATTTCTAACATGGTATCAAAGCAGTTCTAGAAGCCATTGTACAAAGCTAGGGATTGACATTTTGAGGCCTCTCCTCACCAATCCAGGAGAAAAATAGACTATTATGGCCCACAATCAACCTACAAGGGTGTATAATGAATGACATTTAAAGGCCAGTGGGAGTATAATTTAGGTTCAGTAAAAATCCATTTGGATATACATCGTGATCTATTGAAAGGTATGAGCTCGGGGGAGACAATAGTGTTGTATTGTCTATGGTTGGGAGGTGATAGATCATCACTGTGGTTAAACGAGCTCTAGTGGGAGTATTATTTTGGCTCAGTAAAAATCCATTTGGATGTACATCGTTCTCTATTGAAAGTTCTGAGCTTGGGGGAGACAATAAATTTGTATTGTCTATGGTTGGGAGGTGATAGATCATCACCGTGGTTAAACGAGCCCCACACCGAGTTTGTTTATTTGCTTCTTCTTTCTTCTAGTGATATTGGTTTTACAACTTCCAATTTCTAACATGGTATCAAAGTTGTTCTAAATGCCGTTGTTGAAAGCTAGGGCTTGACATTTTGAGGTCTCCCTTCACCGATACAGGAGAAAAAGTGACCTGGAAACTTCGCCCAAGGGAAGGCACATCTATTATTGAAGGAGAAATCCAGTTTTGAGAAATTTCATTTTTGGCCCAATTTCGGTTTATAGTTTTGGCTCGATCTTATCTCCTCTCAACTTGCCTTGATAAGGCACGTTAACCTTTGGATTCAATTTCACAAGATTTCAAAATTCATTTTTAATCTAGTTCCTGCTAGGGTTTCTAGTTCAAATATGCATGCAAGATGATTGGAATGAAGGTTGAAGATCATCTTGATGGAGCCACAAACTTCATCTCTTGGAAGTCTAGAGTTCTCATCTTGGAAGAAAATGATCTCTTAAATCTTGTCAATGAGAAGTTTCCATAACCAGACGCTGAAGAAGACAAGTCTCATTGGAGGAAGAGTGATTGCAGAGCAAGTAGAATCTTGGTTGACTCGGTCAGTGATCATTTGGTTCCTCAAATCTCACAAAAGAAGATGACTAGAAAGATTTTAAATCCCTAAAGGAATGGTGGTTGTTAATGGTCAAGCCTGACTTGTATGGGCGACGACGTTCAAATTCCGTTCATTATACACCATTAGTGGTTAGTGGCGGACCACCACAGTGTTAGTGGGCGTCTAGTAACACCTTGGTGGTCAACCACCGACCACTGAGGTTGTATGACGGAATGCATTTTAAGGCCGTTTGGAATAGAAGTAAGGCTTGGCCACTGACAGTCATGTTGTCACGCACAATTGACCTACAAGGTTCGGTCAACGTACATTTGGATGTACATCGTTCTCTATTGAAAGGTTTGAGCTCGAAGAAGAGAATAATGTTGTATTTTCTATGGTTGGGAGGTGATAGAACATCACCTTGGTTAAATGAGCTCCACACCCTATATGTTTATGTGCTCTGACTTTCTTCTAGTGATCTTGGTTTTACAGCTACCAATTTCTAACATGGTATCAACGTAGTTCTAGAAGCCATTGTCCAAAGCTTTAGCTTGACATTCTGAGGCATCCCCTCACCGATCCAGGAGAAAAAGTGACTTGGAAACTTCGGCCAAGGGAAGGCGCATCTATGAATGAAGAAAAAATCTAGTTTTGAGAAGCTTCATTTTTTACCCAATTTCGGTCAATAGTTTTGGCTTGATGTTATCTCCTCTCAACTCGCTTTGATAAGGCACATTAACCTTTGGATTCAGTTTCACAAGATTCCAAACTTAAATTTTGACCTAGCTCCTTCTAGGGTTTCTAAGTGAAATCTGCATGACGGTTGAAGATAATCTTGATGGAGCCACAAACTTCATCTGTTGGAAGTCTAGAGTTCTCATCTTGTAAGAAAATGATCTCTTAAAGTTTTTCAATGAGAAGGTTCCAGAACTAAACGCTGGAAAAGACAAGTGTCATTGGAAGAAGAGTGATGCAAGAGCAAGAAGAATATTGGTACTCTAAGTCAGGGATCATTTGGTTCCTCACATCTCACAAAAGAAGACAACAAGGAAGATGTTCAAAACTGTAAAGGAATGGTGATTATTAATGGCGAAGTATGACTTGTATAGTCGATGACGTTCAAATGCCGTTCATTATACACCCTTAGTGGTCGGTGGTGGACCACCACAGTGTTAGTGGGCGCCCACTAACACCTTGGTGGTCCACCACCGACCACTGAGGGTGTATAATGGAAGGAATTTTAAGGCTGTCAGGGATAGAATTCAATCTTGGCCACTAACACTATTGTTGCCTAAAATCGACATACAAGGGTGTCTGACGAATGGCATTTAAAGGCCACCGGGAGTAGAATTTAGGCTCGGTCAATATCCATTTCGATGTACATCGTTCTCTATTGAAAGGTGTGAGCTAGGGGGAGAAAATAGTGTTGTATTGTCTATGGTTGGGAGGTGATAGATCATCATCATGGTTAAACGAGCTCTAGACCCAGTTTGTTTATGTGCCCTGTCTTTCTTCTAGTGGTCTTGGTTTTACAACTGCCAATTTTTAACATCGTACCAAAGCAGTTCTAGAAGCCATTGTGGAAAGCTAGGGCTTCACATTCTAAGGCCTCCCCTCACCAATATAGGAGAAAAATTGAGTTGGAAACTTCTCCCAAGGGAAGGCACATCTATTGATGAAGGAAAAATTGAGTTCTGAGAAGTTTCATTTTTTACCCAATTTCGGTCAATAGTTTTGGATCGATCTTATCTCCTCTCAACTCGCCTTGATAAGGCACATTAACCTTTTGATTCCATTTTGATGTACATCATTCTCTATCGAAATGCCTGAGCTATGGGAGACAATAGTGTTGTATTGTCTATGGTTGGGAGGTGATAGATCATCATCGTGGTTAAACGAGCTCCACACCCAATTTGTTTATGTGCTCCGTCATTCTTGTAGGTATCATGGTTTTAGAACTGCCAATTTCTAAGATGGTATCAAAGTAGTTATAGATGACATTGTCAAAATTTAGGGCTTGAAATTCTGAGGCCTCTCCTCACCAATCGAGGAGAAAAAGTGACATGGAAATTTTGCCCAAGGGAAGGCACATCTATTGATGAAGGAAAAATCCAGTTCGGAGAATTTTCATTTTTGACCCAATTTTTGTCCAAAGTTTTGGCTCGATCTTATCTCCTCTCAACTTGCATTGATAAGGCACATTAACCTTTGGATTCAGTTTCACAAGATTGTAAATTTCATTTTTGACCTAGCTCCTACTAGGGTTTCTAGTTCAAATCTGGAGGCAAGATGATTGGAATGAAGGTTGAAGATCATCTTGATGGAGCCACAAACTTTATCTCTTGTTAGTCTAGAGTTCTCATCTTGAGAGAAAATGATCCCTTAAATCTTGTCAATGAGAAGATTCCAGAGCAAGACGTTGAAGAAGACAAGTCTCTTTAGAGAAAGACTGATGCGAGAGAAAGAAGAATATTGGTAACGAAGACGACTATGAAGATGTTCAAAACTCTAAAGGAATGATGATTGTTAATGACCAAGCCTTACTAGAATGGGCGACGACGTTCAAATTCCGTTAATTATACACCCTTAGTGGTCGGTGGTGGACCACCACAGTGTTGGTGGGCGCCCACCAACACCTTGGTGGTCCACCACCGAACATAGAGGGTATATAATTGAAGGCATTTTAAGCCCATCGGAGATAGGAGTCAGGCTTGGCCACTGACACTCATGTTGTGGTGCACAATTGACCTACAAGGGTGTATGACGAATGGCATTTAAAGACCAGTGAGAGTAGAATTTAGGCTCAGTCAATATACATTTGGATGTACATCGTTCTCTATTGAAAGTTATGAGCTCAAAGAAGACAATAGTGTTGTATTGTCTATGGTTGGGAGGTGATAGAACATCACCATGGTTAAACAAGCTCCACACCCTGTATGTTTATGTGCTCTGCCTTTCTTCTAGTGATCTTGGTTTTACAGCTACCAATTTCTAACATGGTATCAAAAAATTTCTAGAAGCCATTGTCCAAAGCTTTGGCTTGACATTCTGAGGCATCCCCTCACCGATCCAGGAGAAAAAGTGACTTGGAAACTTCGGCCAAGGGAAGACGCATCTATTAATGAAGGGAAAATCTAGTTTTGAGAAGCTTCATTTTTTACCCAATTTTGGTCTACAGTTTTGGCTTGATGTTATCTCCTCTCAACTCGCTTTGATAAGGCTCATTAACCTTTGGATTCATTTTCACAAGATTCCAAACTTAAATTTTCACCTAGCTCCTCCTAGGGTTTATAAGTGAAATCTACATGACAGTTGAAGATAATATTGATGGAGCCACAAACTTCATCTCTTGGAAGTCTAGAGTTCTCAACTTGTAAGAAAATGATCTCTTAAAGCTTGTCAATGAGAAGGCTCAAGAACTAGACGCTGAAGAAGACAAGTGTCATTGGAGGAAGAGTGATGCAAGAGCAAGAAGAATCTTGGTAGACTAAGTCAGGGATCATTTGGTTCCTCAAATCTCACAAAAGAAATCGATAAGAAAGATGTTCAAAACCATAAAGGAATGGTGATTGTTAATGGCCAAGGCTGACTTGTATAGTCGATGACATTCAAAAGACGTTCATTATACACCCTTAGTAGTCGGTGGTGGACCACCACAATGTTAGTGGGCGCCCACTAACACCTTGGTGGTCCACCACCGACCACTGAGGGTGTATAATGGAAGGAATTTTAAGGCTATCGGGGATAGAAGTCAACCTTGGCCACTGTCACTATTGTTTCCCACAATCGACATACAAGGGTTTCTGACGAATGGCATTTAAAGGCCAATGGGGGTAAAATTTAGGCTCGGTCAATATCCATTTGGATATACATCGTTCTCTTTTGAAATTTGTGAGCTCGGGGGAGACAATAGTGTTGTATTGTCTATGGTTGGGAGGTGATAGATCATCATCGTGGTTAAATAAAATCCACACCCAGTTTGTTTATGTGCTCTGTCTTTTTTCCAGATGTCTTGGTTTTACAAATGCCAATTTTTAACATCGTACCCAAGCAGTTCTAGAAGCCATTGTGGAAAGCTAGGGCTTCACATTCTAAGGCCTCCCCCAACCAATATAGGAGAAAAAATGAGTTGGAAACCTTTCCCAAGGGAAGGCGCATCTATTAATGAAGGAAAAATCGAGTTCTGAGAAGTTTCATTTTTTACCCAATTTCAGTCCATAGTTTTGGCTCGATCTTATCTCCTCTCAACTCGCCTCGATAAGGAACATTAACCCTTAGATTCGATTTTGATGTACATCATTCTCTATCGAAAGGCCTGAGCTATGGGAGACAATAGTGTTGTATTATCTATGGTTTGGAGGTGATAGATCATCATCGTGGTTAAACAAGCTCCACACCCAATTTGTTTATGTGCTCCGTCATTCTTCTAGGTATCATGGTTTTAGAACTACCAATTTCTAACATGGTATCAAAGTAGTTATAGACGACATTGTCGAAAGCTAGGGCTTGAAATTCTGAGGCCTCCCCTCACCAATCCAGGAGAAAAAGTGACATGGAAATTTTGCCCAAGGGAAGGCACATCTATTGATGAAGGAAAAATCCAATTACGAGAATTTTCATTTTTGACCCAATTTTTGTCCAAGGCTTTGGCTCGATCTTATCTCCTCTCAACTCGCCTTGATAAGGAACACTAACCTTTGGATTAAGTTTCACAAGATTCCAAATTTCATTTTTGACCTAGCTCCTACTAGGGTTTCTAGTTCAAATCTGGAGGCAAGATGATTGGAATGAAGGTTGAAGATCATCTTGATGGAGCCATAAACTTTATCTCTTGGAAGTCTAGAGTTCTCATCTTAGGAGAAAATGATCTCTTAAAACTTGTCAATGAGAAGGTTCCAGAGCAAGACGTTGAAGAAGACAAGTCTCATTGGAGGAAGAGTGATGTTAGAGCAAGAAGAATCTTGGTAAACTCAGTTAGGGATCATTTGGTTCCTCAAATCTTGCAAACGAAGGCTACTATGAAGATGTTCAATTCTCTAAAGGAATGATGATTGTTAATGACCAAGCCTGACTTGTATCGGCGACGACGTTCAAATGTCGTTAATTATACACCCTTAGTGGTCGGTGGTGGACCACCACAGTGTTGGTGGGCACCCACCAACACCTTGGTGGTCCACCACCAAACAATGAGGGTGTATAATTGAAGGAATTTTAAGCCCATCAGAGATAGGAGTCAGGCTTGGCCACTGACACTATTGTGGCCCACAATAGACCTACAAGGGTGTATGGAGAATGGCATCTAAAGGCCATTGGGAGTAGAATTTAGGCTCAGTCGACATCCATTTGGATGTATATCGTTCTCTCTTGATAGGTTTATGGTCGGGGGAGATAATAGTGTTGTATTGTTTATGGTTGGGGGGTGATAGATAATCACTGTGGTTAAACGAGCTCCACGCCCAGTTTGTTTATGTACTCTGCCTTTCTTCTAGTGGTCCTAGTGTTACAACTGCCAATTTCTAACATGGTATCAAAGCAGATCTAGAATCCATTGTCGAAAGCTAGGGCTTGACATTTTGAGGCCAATCCTCACCAAACCAGGAGAAAAACAGACTTAGAAACTTTTTCCACCGCTCATTAATCCAGGAGAAAAAGTTACTTGGAAATTTCGACCAAGGGAAGGCGCATCTATTGATGAAGGAAAAATCCAGTTCTGAGAAGTTTCATTTTTGACCCAATTTTGGTCCATAGTTTTGGCTCAACCTTATCTCCTCTCAAGTTGCCTTGATAAGGCATATTAACCTTTGGATTCAGTTTAACAAGATTCCAAACTTCATTTTTGACCTAGCTCCTACTGGGGTTACTAGTTCAATTTTGCAGGCAAGATGATTGGAATGAAGGTTGAAGATAATCTTGATGGAGCCACAAACTTCTTCTTTTGGATGTCTATAGTTCTCATCTTGGAGGAAAATGATCTCTTAAACCTTGTCAATGAGAAGGTTCTTGAACCGAACGTTGAAGAAGACAAGTCTCATTGGAGGAAGAGTGATGGTAGAGCAAGAAGAATCTTTGTAGACTCAGTTAGGGATCATTTGGTTCCTCAAATCTCACAAAAGAAGACGACTAGGAAGATGTTAAAAGCCCTAAAGGAATGATGATTGTTAATGGTCAATCCTGACTTGTATGGGAGACGACGTTCAAATTCCGTTCATTATACACCCCTAGTGGTCGGTGGTGGAAAACCACAGTGTTAGTGGGTGCCCACTAACACCTTGGTGGTTCGCCACCGACCACTGAGGGTGTATGATGGAATGCATTTGAAGGCCGTCTGGGATAGAAGTCAGGCTTGGCCACTGACACTATTATGGCCCATAATTGACCTACAAGGGTGTATGATGAATGGCATTTAAAGGCCAGTGGGAGTAGAATTTAGGTTCAGTAAAAATCCATTTGGATATACATCGTTCTCTATTGAAAGGTCTGAGCTCGGGGGAGACAATAGTGTTGTATTGTCTATGGTAGGGAGGTGATAGATCATCACCGTGGTTAAACGAGCTCCAGTGGGAGTATTATCTTGGCTCAGTAAAAATCCACTTGGATGTACATCGTTCTCTCTTGAAAGGTCTGAGATCGGGGGAGACAATAGTGTTGTATTGTCCATGGTTGGGAGGTGATAGATCATCACCCTGGTTAAACGAGCTCCACACCGAGTTTGTTTATTTGCTTTTTCTTTCTTCTAGTGTTCTTGACTTTACAACTACCAATTTCTAACATGGCATCAAAGTTGTTCTATATGCCATTGTTGAAAGCTAGGGCTTGACATTTAGAGGTCTCCCTTCACCGATCCAGGAAAAAAAGTGACCTAGAAACTTCACCCAAGGGAAGGCACATCTATTATTGAAGGAGAAATTTCATTTTTGGCCCAATTTCGGTTTATAGTTTTGGCTCGATCTTATCTCCTCTCAACTTGGCTTGATAAGGCACGTTAACCTTTGGATTCAATTTCACAAGATTTCAAAATTCATTTTTGATCTAGATCCTACTAGGGATTCTAGTTCAAATATGCACGCAAGATGATTGGAATGAAGGTTGAAGATCATCTTGATGGAGCCACAAACTTCATCTCTTGGAATTCTAGAGTTTTGATCTTGGAAGAAAATGATCTCTTAAATCTTGTCAATGAGAAGGTTCTAGAACCAGACGCTGAAGAAGACAAGTCTCATTGGAGGAAGAGTGATTGCAGAGCAAGAAGAATCTTGGTTGACTCAGTTAGCGATCATTTGGTTCCTCAAATCTCGCAAAAGAAGACGACTAGAAATATTTTAAAACCCTAAAAGAATGGTGGTTGTTAATGGTCAAGCCTAACTTGTATGGGTGACGACGTTCAAATTCCGTTCATTATACACCATTAGTGGTCGGAGGTGGACCACCACAGTGTTAGTGGGCACCCAGTAACACCTTGGTGGTCAACCATCGACCACTAAGGTTGTATGACGAAATGTATTTTAAAGCCGTTTGGGATAGAAGTCAGGATTGGCCACTGACACTCATGTTGTGGCACACAATCGACCTACAAGGGTGTATGACGAATGGCATTTAAAGTCCGGTGAGAGTAGAATTTAGGCTCGGTCAACATCCATTTCGATGTACATCGTTCTCTATTGAAAGGTTTGAGCTCGGAGAAGAAAATAGTGTTGTATTGTCTATGGTTGGGAGGTGATAGAACATCAACGTGGTTAAACGAGCTCCACACCCTGTATGTTTATGTGCTTTGTCTTTCTTCTAGTGATCTCGGTTTTACAGCTACCAATTTCTAACATTGTATCAAATCAGTTCTAGAAGCCATTGTCCAAATCTTTGGCTTGACATTCTGAAGCATCCCCTCATCGATATAGGAGAAAAAGTGACTTGGAAACTTCGGCCAAGGGAAGGCGCATCTATTAATGAAGGAAAAATCCAGCTTTGAGAAACTTCATTTTTGACCCAATTTCGATCAATAGTTTTGGATTGATGTTATCTCCTCTAAACTCGCTTTGATAAGGAACATTAACCTTTGGATTCAGTTTCACAAGATTCCAAACTTAAATTTTGACATAGCTCCTTCTAGAGTTTCTAGGTGAAATCTGCATGACGGTTAAAGATAATATTGATGGAGCCACAAAATTAATCTCTTGGAAGTCTACAGTTCTCATCTTGTAAGAAAATGATCTCTTAAAGCTTGTCAATGAGAAGGTTTCAGAACTAGACGTTGAAGGAACAAGTGTCATTGGAGGAAGAGTGATGCAAGAGCAAGAAGAAACTTGGTAGACTAAGTCAGGGATCTTTTGGTTCCCCAAAACTCACAAAAGAAGACGACAAGGAAGATGTTAAAAACAGTAAAGGAATGGTGATTGTTAATGGCCAAGGATGACTTGTATAGTCGATGACGTTCAAATGCCGTTCATTATACACCCTTAATGGTCGGTGGTGGACCACCACAGTGTTAGTGGGCACCCACTAACACCTTGGTTGTCCACCACAGACCAATGAAGGTGTATAATGGAAGGAATTTTAAGGCTTTCGGGGATAGAAGTCAAGCTTGGCCACTGACACTATTGTTGCCCATAATTGACATACAAGGTTGTCTGATGAATGGCATTTAAAGGCCACTGGGAGTAGAATTTAGGCTCGGTCAATATCCATTTGGATGTACATCGTTCTCTATTGAAAGGTGTGAGCTTGGGGGAGACAATAGTGTTCTATTTTCTATGGTTGGGAGGTGATATATCATCATCGTGGTTAAACGAGCTCCACACCCAGTTTGTTTATGTGCTCTGTCTTTCTTCTAGTGGTCTTGGTTTTACAACTACAAATTTTTAACATCGTACCAAAGCAGTTCTAGAAGCCATTGTGGAAAGCTAGGGATTCACATTCTAAGGCCTCCCCTCACCAATATAGGAGAAAAAGTGAGTTGGAAACTTCGCCCAAGGGAAGGCGCATCTATTGATGAAGGAAAAACCGAGTTCTGAGAAGTTTCATTTTTGACCCAATTTCAGTCCATAGTTTTGGCTCGATCTTATCTCCTCTCAACTCGCCTTGATAAGGCACATTAACAATTAGATTCCATTTTGATGTACATCATTCTCTATCGAGAGGCCTGAGCTATGGGAGACAATAGTTTTGTATTGTCTATGGTTGGGAGGTGATAGATCATGATCGTGGTTAAACAAGCTCCACACCCAATTTTTTTATGTACTCCGTCATTCTTCTAGGTATCATGGTTTTAGAACTGCCAATTTCTAACATGGTATCAAAGTAGTTATAGACAACATTGTCGAAAGCTAGGTCTTGAAATTTTGAGATCTCCCCTCACCAATCCAGGAGAAAAAGTGACATGGAAATTTTTCCCAAGGGCAGGCACATCTATTGATGAAGGAAAAATCCAGTTCCGAGAAGTTTCATTTTTAACCAAATTTTTGTCCAAAGTTTTGGCCTGATCTTATCTCCTCTCAACTCTCCTTGATAAGGCACATTAACCTTTGGATTCAGTTTCACAAGATTCCAAATTTCATTTTTGACCTAGCTCCTACTAGGGTTTCTAGTTCAAATCTGGAGGCAAGCTGATTGGAATGAAGGTTGAAGATCATATTGATGGAACCACAAAATTTATCTCTTGGAAGACTAGAGTTCTCATCTTGGGAGAAAATGATCTCTTAAATATTTTCAATGAGAAGGTTCCAGAGCAAGACGTTGAAGAATACAAGTCTCATTGGAGGAAGAGTGATGCTAGAGCAAGAAGAATCTTGGTAAACTCAGTTAGGGATCATTTGGTTCCTCAAATCTTGCAAACGAAGACGACTATGAAGATGTTCAAAAATCTAAAGGAATGATGATTGTTAATGACCAATCCTGACTTGTATGGGTGACGACATTCAAATGCCGTTAATTATACACCTTTAGTGGTCGATGGTGGACCACCACAGTGTTGGTGGGTGCCCACCAACACCTTGGTGGTCCACCACCGAACACTAAGGGTGTATAATTGAAGGCATTTTAAGCCCGTCGGAGATAGGAGTCAGGCTTGGCCACTGACACTATTGTGGCCCACAATAGACCTACAAGGGTGTATGGAGAATGGCATCTAAACGCCATTGGGAGTAGAATTTAGGCCCAGTCGACATCCATTTGGATGTATATCATTCTCTATTGATAGGTTTTGGTTCGGGGGAGATAATAGTGTCGTATTGTATATGGTTGGGAGGTGATAGATAATCACCATGGTTAAACGAGCTCCACTCCCAGTTTGTTAATGTAATATGCCTTTCTTCTAGTGGTCCTAGTGTTACAACTGCCAATTTCTAACATGGTATCAAAGCAGTTCTAGAAGCCATTGTCGAAAGCTAGGGCTTGACATTTTGAGGCCTCTCCTCACCAATCTGGGAGAAAAACAGACTTAGAAACTTTGTCCACCGCTCATTAATCCAGGATAAAAAGTGACTTGGAAATTTCTCCCAAGGGAAGGCGCATCTATTGATGAAGGAAAAATCCAGTTCTGAGAAGTTTCACTTTTGACCCAATTTTGGTCCATAGTTTTGGCTCAACCTTATCTCCTCTCAAGTTGCCTTGATAAGGCATATTAACCTTTGGATTCAGTTTAACAAGATTCCAAACTTCATTTTTGACCTAGCTCCTACTGGGGTTACTAGTTCAATTTTGCAGGCAAGATGATTGGAATGAAGGTTGAAGATAATCTTGATGGAGCCACAAACTTCATCTTTTGGAAGTCTATAGTTCTCGTCTTGGAAGAAAATGATCTCTTAAAGGTTGTCAATGAGAAGGTTCTAGAATTGAACATTGAAGAAGACAAGCCTCATTGGAGGAAGAGTGATGCCAGAGCAAGATGAATCTTGGTAGACTCAGTTATGGATCATTTGGTTCCTCAAATCTCGCAAAAGAAGACGACTAGGAAGATGTTTAAAAACCTAAAGAAATGATGATTGTTAATGGTCAAGCCTGACTTGTATGGGCGACGACGTTCAAATGCCATTCATTATACACCCCTAGTGGTCGGTGGTGGAAAACCACAGTGTTAGTGGGCGCCCACTAACACCTTGGTGGTCCGCCACCAACCACTGAGGGTGTATGACGGAATGCATTTGAAGGCCATTTAGGATAGAAGTCAGGCTTGACCACTGACACTATTATGGCCCACAATCGACCTACAAGGGTGTATGATGAGTGGCATTTAAAGGCTAGTGGGAGTAGAATTTAGGTTTAGTAAAAATCCATTTGGATATACATACATCGTTCTCTATTGAAAGGTCTGAGCTGGGGGGAGACAATAGTGTTCTATTGTTTATAGTTGGGTGGTGATAGATCATCACCGTGGTTAAACGAGCTCCAGTGGGAGTATTATTTTGGCTCATTAAAAATCCATTTGGATGTACATCGTTCTCTATTGAAAGTTTGAAGCTCAGGGGAGACAATAGTGTTGTATTTTCGATGGTTGGGAGGTGATAGATCATCACCGTGGTTAAACGAGCTCCACACCGAGTTTGTTTATGTGCTTTTTCTTTCTTCTAGTGTTCTTGGTTTTACAACTGTCAATTTCTAACATGGTATCAAAGCTATTCTAAATGCCATTGTTGAAAGTTAGGGCTTGACATTTTGAGGTCTCCCTTCACCGATCCAGGAGAAAAAGTGACCTGGAAACTTCGCCTAAGGGAAGGCACATCTATTATTGAAGGAGAAATCCAGTTCTGAGAAATTTCATTTTTGGCCCAATTTCGGTTTATAGTTTTGGCGCGATCTTATCTCCTCTCAACTTGCCTTGATAAGGCACCTTAAACTTTGGATTCAATTTCACAAGATTTCAAAATTCATTTTTGATCTAGCTCCTACTAGGGTTTCTAGTTCAAATATGTACGCAAGATGATTGGAATGAAGGTTGAAGATCATCTTGATGGAGCCACAAAATTCATCTCTTGGAAGTCTAGAGTTCTCATCTTGGAAGAAAATGATCTCTTAAAGCTTGTCAATGAAAAGGTTCCAGAACCAGATGCTGAAGAAGACAAGTCTCATTGGAGGAAGAGTGATTGTAGAGCAAGAAGAATCTTGGTTGACTCGGTCAGGGATCATTTGGTTCCTCAAATCTCGCAAAAGAAGACGACTTGAAATATTTTAAAAACGTAAAGGAATGGTGGTTGTTAATGGTCAAGCCTTACTTGTATGGGCGATGAAGTTCAAATGTCGTTCATTATACACCATTAGTGGTCGATGGCAGACCACCACAATGTTAGTGGGCATCCAGTAACACCTTGGTGGTCAACCACTGACCACTGAGGTTGTATGACGGAATGCATTTTAAGGCCGTTTGGGATAGAAGTCAGGCTTGGCCACTGACACTCATGTTGTGGCGCACAATCGACCTACAAGGGTGTATGGAAAATGGAATTTAAAGGCCAATGATAGTAGAATTTAGGCTCGGTCAACATCCATTTGGATGTACATCATTCTCTATTGAAAGGTTTGAGCTCAGAGAAGACAATAGTGTTGTATTGTCTATGGTTGGGGGGTGATAGAACATCACCGTGGTTAAACGAGCTCCACACCCTGTATGTTTATGTGCTCTGCCTTTCTTCTAGTCATCTTGGTTTTACAGCTACCAATTTCTGACATGGTATCAAAGCAGTTCTAGAAGCCATTGTCCAAAGCTTTTGGTTGACATTCTAAGGCATCCCCTCACCGATCCAGGAGAAAAAGTGACTTGGAAACTTCGGCCAAGGGAAGGCGCATCTATTAATGAAGGAAAAATCCAGTTTTGAGAAGCTTCATTTTTTACCCAATTTCGGTCAATAGTTTTGGCTTGATGTTATCTCCTCTCAACTCACTTTGATAAGGCACATTAACCTTTGGATTCAGTTTCACAAGATTCCAAACTTAAATTTTGACCTAGCTCTTTCTAGGGTGTAATGTCCTCTTCCAGGTAGGCCTTAAGGCCCAAAACCGCTA
Organism: Pseudotsuga menziesii; assembly: GCA_001517045.1. Lineage (NCBI taxonomy): Eukaryota > Viridiplantae > Streptophyta > Pinopsida > Pinales > Pinaceae > Pseudotsuga > Pseudotsuga menziesii. The sequence continues at coordinate 85,048 of LPNX010415169.1, read as the reverse complement.
ACCTATGTGATTCCCGTGGGTTCGAGCGGTTACTGACAACTAGGGAATCAGTTAAGGATTGATGCCAATAATAGAAGATCTAGGGCATCATCAAGTGGTCAAGAAGGGCCACCAGGGCCAAAGGCCACCCTCGTGCATACCATTCCAGCATGATTTTAATGATGCATGCACTATTTAAAGTCTCCCTCCGCATGCATGCAAGTCAACGGAAAATTAGAAGATAAAGTGACATGCATGCAAGTCAACGGAAAATTAGAAGATAAAGTGACCTAATTAGGTCAAAGATTAGGGTTTTGTGCAGTTGAACTTTATAAATAGAGGAGAAAGCAAGAGGAGACCTCACTTTGGATTATGATTATTTTGGGAGCTCTTGGATAGCAGCACAGCGTGTAGCATAGCAGTTGGGGTTGGAGACGGAGTCTTTATCTAACAGGATTTCGGTAGTGAAACATCTGTCCTAGTCTTATTCCGGGTAAGCCATATGGGTTCACCACTTGTTCTTCATTCATTCATCAGTCATCTAGTACATGGTATAGATCGTTGCGGGGACACGTGTGCAGCCATAAGAGAGGGTTTTCAGACAGAAATGCCTAATTAGCTGCTGGGGCCTTCAGATCTTAATTTCCTTCCGAAAATCAGGCACCATTCTCATCATCAGCTTCATACTCCGGTACCCAGTGAGTTTCAGATCCATCAGTGCTCATTCGAAGCAGTTATCAGTAGTTTCGGGGTTCCGAGGGGTGAGTAGTTGTCTCTCTAAAGTGATTCGCTACCCTACCTAAAGATCTCAGAACCTTCGCATGCTCTGGGCATTCTCTCCACCACTGAACCGCTATCTGTCCTGCAAATTCTTAGCCTGATCGAACACCTCCTTCCTTGAGGGCGTCACACTTTCCTACTTGGGAGTCTTGCTACTGGGGGAACTCACCTGAAGCAGAGGAGCTCAGTTCCTCTCCGATCCAGCTTGCAGTACTGGTAGACTTTCTCTAGATTAGTTCAGACCGTCTTATCAATGGTAAGTGTTCATTCTAACTCGCAAACCCTAACCCTAATTTTTCCTATAAAATAGGGATTTTTGCATGGCAGTTTGCATGCCTAGTTGTATCAGCATAATTGTTTAGAAATAGAAAATATCAGGATTTGGGATATTACAGTGGTATCAGAGCTATTTTCTTGGCTAGCTATGGGCATAAGATATGAAAGGTAGATGAACACAGAAGGAGATCCTTTTGTAACCTATAGGAGGAGGAAGAGTAGATACACCGAAGAATTCGAAGATATCCAACTAGAAGATACCAATTCAGACAAGGAACAAACAGGTATACATGCGGATAGGGGAAAAGGAATGGGAGAAGAGGAGGATCAGATGGAGTTTCACAACTTGGTATCTGCATTGCAAGACTTATCCAAGGGACAAAAATAAGTCCTCAATGCAATCAACAGACTATCAGCGAAATCGGAAACAGGTATCAACAGTACACCTCCCTCATCGGTAGATCGGGGATCTTCAAGCAGCAGTGGAAAGATGGTGTACACTAACATCCAGAACACTCTGCACATATACAACAGACCTACTATCAGGCCTACCATGCCTCACTTCTTGGCAGATACAGTAGGGGGCCCGGTCATGCAGGTAGAACCTAGCGAGCCTTTTGGGGCTTATTTGCAGGAGTACAGAGACTTAGGGGATGAGTTTCATGCTTCTGTGTCTTTCTCTGATTTCTGTAACATGAAGAGTAGAAACAGGCCCAAGAATTTCAACAAGGGTTTCAATCACAACTATGAGCTGCAGAAGACCTTGGGTAGGTTAACTATCCCAAACTTTGATGGGACTCGCGGAGGATCAGCGGGAACATGGGTCCAAAATTTGGATACCTATTTCCAACTCAATCCCATGACAGAGACCAATGCCATTAAGTTGGCTACACTTCACCTGGATGGAGAAGCTCACGAATGGTGGTACCACGGATTGGTGAAAATTCTCTTTCAAATTTCAAATACGAGAAACTAGTAAAAATAACATCGCTTAGAATTTTGGTTGACCAACCTTGAATAACAACCAAAATAGCTATGAGCATCTTGAAAGTTAGCATGCGCTCTTGTCTACCAAATGCACAGATAAACCTAAATCAAACTTTAATGCCGACAAATTAGTCAAAAGTGAAACTCTGTTGTGTGATTTTCCTAAGGTTGGGATTAAAGGGGGTGAAAATATTTCGGAACGTTGTGAAAGTTTGCGTCTATGATTTTCTATCAGATGGCCATCGAAATCTATGATCAAATTTTAGTTCTAAGAAATTTCTGAAAAGTGAAACTTCGTCATCCAATTCACTAGCTTAAAGAAGGTCAAAATAGCTCAAAATTTTGCGAAAGTTGGCGTGCATGCTTATTTGTCCAATGGGCATCCAAATCTATGATCAAGTACGAATTTTGAGAAGTTGGTCAAAAGTAAAACTCTATCATGTGGTTTCGCTAAGGTTTTGCTTAAAGGAAGGGAAAATAGCTCTGAACATCATGGAATTCGGCATCTACTCATATCTACCAAATAGGCATCTAAATCTATCATCAAATTTTAATTATGATAAATTGGTCAAAAGTCAAACTTCTTCATGCGCTTTCACAAAGGTTGCACTTAAAGGGACTGAAAATAACATCTCTTAGACCTTTGCTTCACAAACCTTGAATAACGACCAAAATAGCTCCAAACATCATGAAAGTTGGCATGCACTCTTATCTACCAAATGCATAGATTAATCTACGATCAAATTTTAGTTCTAAGAAATTGGTCAAAAGTGAAACTCCGATGTGTGGTTTTGTTAAGGTTGGGCTTAAATGGGGTGAAAATATTTTAAAACATCGCGAAAGTTCACGTGCATGCTTGTAGATGTTTATCCAAATCTATGATCAAATTTTAATTCTAAGAAATTGCTCAAGAGTGAAACTCCGTCATGTGATTTCGCTAGGGTTGGGCTTAAAGAAGGTCAAAATAGCTCATAACATTGCGAAAGTTGGCATGCATGGTTGTATATCAAATGGGAATCTAAATCTATGATCAAATTTCAATTCTGACAATTTGATCAAAAGTGAAACTCCATCATGCAGGTTCACTAATGGTTGGCTTAAAGGAGGGAAAATAGCTCTAAACATCACGAAATTTTGCATGCACTCTTATCTACCAAATAGGCATCTAAATCTACCATCAAATTTTAATTCTGAGAAATTGGTCAAAAGTGAAACTCCATCGTGTGCTTTCGCTAAGGTTGCACTTAAAGGGACTAAAAATAACTGGAACATCATGAAATTTGCCCTACACGCTTCTTTATTGAAATACCTACCTAAATCCACTTTCAAATTTCAATTCTGAAAAAGTCGACAAAAATGCATATTTGCAACCTTGGTTTGATCATCCTTAAATGATGGCCAAAATAGTTTCACCAAGTTTGGGGTTAAAGGGGGTGAAAATAACTCGAAATGTCGCAAAAGTTGGAGTGCACGCCTGTTATGAAATGGGCATCCAAATCTATGATCAAATTTCATTTCCAAGAAATCCGTCAGAAGGAAAACTCTGTCGTGCATTTTCGCTAGAGTTGGGCTTAAAGGGGGTCAAAAGTGAAACTCCATAATGCGGTTTCGCTAAGGTTTGGCTTAATGGAGGAGAAAATAGCTCTGAACATCATGAAATATGCATTGCACTCTTATCTACCAAATGGGCATCTAAATCTACGATCAAATTTTAATTCCACGAAATTAGTCAAAGGTGAAACTTCATCGTGCGCTTTCGCTAAGGTTGGCCTCAAAGGGAGTGAAAATAGGTCAAAACCTCACGAAAGTTGGCATGCATGCTTGTTTAATTAAATGGGTACCTAAATCCACATTCAAATTTCAATTCTGAAAAAAGTTGACAATGGCGCATCTTTTCAACCTTGGTTTGACCAGCCTAGAATGAGGGCCAAAATAGCTCCAAATCACATCAAATAGGTGTCCATGCCTATCTTTGAAATGGGTATCTAAATCTACTTTAAAATTTGAATTTTGAGAAATTGGAAAAAATGCAACGTTTTAGGCCTCGGTTTGAAAAAGTTTGACTGAGGTCCAAAATGGCTCGCAATCCCCAAAAAATCTACATGATGGCCTATATTCCACATAAATACAATTTCAAATTTCAATTTCAAGAAAGTCACGAAAAGTTCATATCGTAGAACTTGGTTTGATCAACCTTAACTAAGGCACAAAATAACTCGAAATATTGCAAAAATACGTCTACACGCTTATCTCTTAAATGTGTATCTAAATATACTTTTACATTTGATTTCTAAGAAATTAGAAAAAGTGCAACCTTTTTAGGAGTTGGTTTGACCAAGTTTGACTAATGTCAAAAATAAGTCGAAATCCCCTGAAGGTTTGTATACATGGTTATCTCTCAAATGGTTACCTAATTTCTCTTCAGATTCAATTACGAGAAAGTTAGAAAAATAGCATCTCTTAAACCTTTGCTTGACCAACCATGAATGACAACCAAAATAGCTTCGAACATCGTAAAAGTTGACGGTTTTGCTAAGGTTGGGATTAAAGGGGGTGAAAATGTTTCAGAATGTCCCAAACGTTCATGTGCATGCTTCACTATCAAATGGGCATCCAAATCTATGATCAAATTTCAATTCTAAGAAATTGCTCAAAATTGAAACTCCATCATGCGGTTTTAGTGGGGTTATGCTTAAAGGTGGTCAAAATAGATCAGAAGATTGTGAAAGTTGGCGTGCATGGTTGTTTATCCAATGGGCATCCAAATCTATGATCAAGTTTCAATTTTCAGAAGTTGGTCAAAATTGAAACTCCAACATGCGATTTTATTATGGTTTCGATTAAAGGAGCTGAAAATAGCTCTGAACATAGTGAAAGCTAGCGTGCACTCTTATTTTCCAAATGCGCGTCTAAATCTATGATACAATTTTCATTCTGAGAAATTGGTCAAATGTGAAACTCCATCGTGCGGTTTTTCCAAGGTTGGGCTTGAAGGGGGTGAAAATAGCTCAAAACATTGTGAAAGTTGGAGTGCACACTTTTCTATCAAATGGGCATCTAAATCTCTGTCAATTTTCAATTCCAAAAAATTGGTTAGAAGTGAAACTCCATAGTGCATTTTCGCTAGAGTTGGGCTTAAAGGAGGTCCAAATAGCTCGAAACATTGCAAAAGTTGGTGTGCATGCTTGTATATCAAACAGGCATCCAAATCTATGATCAAATTTCAGTTCCAAGAATTTGTTCAAAAGAGAAACTCCATCATGTAGTTTCACTAAGGTTTGGCTTAAAGGAGGGGGAAAATAGCTTCGACCATCATGAAATTTAGCATGAGCTCTTATCTACCAAATGGGCATCGAAATATATGATCATCAATTAATTCAGATAAATTGGTCAAAATTGAAACTTCATTGTGCGCTTTCGCTAAAGTTGCACTTAAAGGGAGTGAAAATACCGCGGAACGTCGTGAAAGTTCGCGTGCAGGCTTGTTTATTGAAATAGGTACGTAAATCCATTTCAAATTTCAGTTCTAAAAAAGTCAAGAAAAGTGCATCTTTACAACCTTGGTTTGAACATCCATGAAGGAGGGCCAAAATAGATTGAAATTTGATAAAAATAGGTGTCCGTGCCTATCTTTGAAATGGGTATCTAAATCTACTTTAAAATTAGAATTTTGAGAAATTCAAAAAAATGCAACGTTTATGCCTTGGTTTGACAAAGTTTGACCGAGGTCCAAAATGGCTCGCAATCCCCAAAAAATATATATGTAGGATTATCTCTCAAATGGGTACCTAAATACAGTTTCGAATTTCAAATTTGAGAAAGTCAAGAAAAGCGCATTTCTTATAACTTGGTTTGACCAACCTTAACTAAGAGCCAAAATAACTCGAAATCTCTAAAAAAATTGTTTGCACACTTTTCTCTTAAATGATCATCAATTAATTTGGATAAATTGGTCAAAATTGAAACTTCATTGTGCGCTTTCTCTAAGGTTGCACTTAAACGGAGTGAAAATACCTCGGAACGTCGTGAAAGTTGGCATGTAGGCTTGTTTATTGAAATAGGTACGTAAATCCATTTTAAATTTCAATTCTAAAAAAGTCAAGAAAAGTGCATCGTTACAACCTTGGTTTGAACATCCATGAAGTAGGGCCAAAATAGATTGAAATTTGATAAAAATAGGTGTCCGTGCCTATCTTTGAAATGGGTATCTAAATCTACTTTAAAATTAGAATTTTGAGAAATTCAAAAAAATGCAACGTTTATGCCTTGGTTTGACAAAGTTTGATCGAGGTCCAAAATGGCTCGCAATCCCCCAAAAATATACATGTAGGCTTATCTCTCAAATGGGTACCTAAATACAGTTTCGAATTTCAAATTTGAGAAAGTCAAGAAAAGTGCATTTCTTATAACTTGGTTTGACCAACCTTAACTAAGAGCCAAAATAACTCGAAATCTCTCAAAAAATTGTTTGCACACTTATCTCTTAAATGAGTATCTAAATCTAATTTTAGATTTGATTTCTAAGAAATTTTTAAAAAGTACAACCCTTTATTCCTTGGTTTGAGCAAGTTTGACTAGGGTCCAAAATACCTCAAAATCCCCTGAAGGTTTGTATGCATGGTTATCTCTCGAATGGGTACCTAAATTTTCTTTCAAAATTCAATTACGATAAAGTTGAAAAAATATCATCTCTTAGACCTTTTCTTAACCAACTTTGAATAACAAACAAAATAGATCCGAATATAGTGAAAGTTGGCATGCACTCTTATCTTCCAAATGCACAGATAAATCTACGATTCAATTTTAACTCTGAGAAATTGGTCAAATGTGAAACTCTGCTGTGCGAGTTTGCTAAGGTACGGCTTAAAGGGGGTGAAAATATTTCAGAATGCCGCGAAAATTCGCGTGCATGCTTGTTTATCCAATGGGAATCCAAATCTATGATCAAGTTTCAATTCTGAGAAGTTGGTCAAAAGTGAAACTCCATCGTGCGGTTTTGTTAGGGTTTGGCTTAAAGGTGCGGAAGATAGCTCTAAACATCGTGAAAGTTGTAGTACACTTTTATCTATCAAATCGACATCCAAATCTATGATCAAATTTCAATTCCAATAAATTGGTCAGAAGTGCACTTTTACATTTGATTTCTAAGAAATTGGAAAAAAGTGCAACTTTTTGTGCCTCGGTTTGACTAAGTTTGACTAGGGTCCAAAATAACTCGAAATCCCTTGAAGTTTTGTATGCATGGTTATCTCTTGAATGGGTACCTAAATTCTCTTTCAAAATTCAATTACGAGAAAGTCGGAAAAATATAATCTCTTAGACTTTTACTTGACCAACCTTGAATAACGATCAAAATAGCTCTAAACATCATGAAAGTTGGCGTTCACTCTTATCTTCCAAATGCACAGATAAATGTATGATCAAATTTTAATTCTGAGAAATCAGTCAAAAGTGAAACTCCATTGTGCAGGTTTGCTAAGGTACGGCTTAAAGGGGGTGAAAATATTTCAGAACGCCGCAAAAATGTAGGTGCATGCTTGTTTATCCAATCATAATCCAAATCTATAGTCAAGTTTCAATTCTGAGAAGTTGGTCAAAAGTGAAAATCCATTGTGCGGTTCTGTTAGGGTTTGGCTTAAAGGTGCTGAAGATAGCTAGCTCTGAACATCGTGAAATTTGGTGTGCATTTTTATCTATCAAATCGGCATCCAAATCTATGATCAAATTTCAATTCCAAGAAATTGGTCAAAAGCAAAACTGTGTCGTGCATTTTCCCTGGAGTTGGGCTTAAAGGGATTCCAAATAGCTCGTAACATTGCAAAAGTTGGCATGCACATTTGTATATCAAACAGGTATCCAAATCTATGATCAAATTTAAATTCCAAGTATTTGGTCAAAATTGAAATTCCATCATGCAGTTTCACTAAGGTTTGGCTTAAAGGAGGGGAAAATAGCTCAGGCCATCATGAAATTTAGCATGCACTCTTATCTAGGAAATCGGCATCAAAATCTATGATCATATATTAATTCTGATAAATTGGTCAAAAGTGAAACTTCATTACGCACTTTCGCTAAGGTTGCACTTAAAGGGAGTGAAAATAGCTCGAAACATCATGAAAGTTGGCGTGCACTTTGTTTATTGAAATGGGTCCCTAAATCCATTTCAAATTTCAATTCTGAAAAAGTCAAGAAAAGTGCATCTTTACAACCTTGGTTTGAACATCCCTGAAGGAGGGCCAAAATATCTTGAAATCTCATACAAATAAGTGTCCATTCCTATTTTTGAAATGGGTATCTAAATCTACTTTAAAATTTGAATTTTGAGAAATTCGAAAAAATGCAACATTTATGCCTTGGTTTGACAAATTTTGACAGAGGTCCAAAATGGCTTGCAATCCCCAAAAAATATACATGTAGGCTTATATCTCAAATGGGTACCTAAATACAGTTTTAAATTTCAATTTTGAGAAAGTCAAGAAAAGTGCATTTCTTATAACTTGGTTTTCCCAACCTTAACTAAGGGCTAAAATAACTCGAAATCTCTAAAAAAATTGTCTACACGCTTATCTCTTAAATGGGTATCTAAATCTATTTTTAGATTTGATTTCTAAGAAGCTGGAAAAAAGTGCAACCTTTTAGGCCTTGGTTTAACCAAGTTTGACTAGGGTCCAAAATAGCTCGAAATCCCTTGAAGGTTTGTATGCATGGTTATCTCTCGAATGGGCACCTAAATTCTCTTTCAAAATTCAATTATGAGAAAGTCAGAAGAATATCATCTCTTAGACCTTTGCTTGACCAACCTTGAATAACAAACAAAATATATCCAAACGTTGTGAAAGTTGGCGTGCACTCTTATCTTCCAAATGTGCAGATAAATCTACGATCAAATTTGAATTCTGAGAAATTGGTCAAAAGTGAAACTCTGTTGTGCGGGTTTACTAAGGTATGACTTAAAGGGTGTGGAAATATTTCAGAATCCCATGAAAATTTCCATGCACGTTTGTTTATCCAATGGGATTCCAAATCTATGATCAAGTTTCAATTCTGAGAAGTCGGTCAAAAATGAAAATCCATCGTACAGTTTTTCTTAGGGTTTCGCTTAAAGGTGCTGAAGATAGCTCTGAACATCATGAAAGTTGGCATGCACTTTTATCTACCAAATCGACATCCAAATCTATGATCAAATTTCAATTCCAATAAATTGGTCAGAAGTGAGACTATGTCGTGCATTTTCGCTAGAGTTGGGCTTAAAGGGAGTCCAAATAGCTCGAAACATTTCAAAAGTTGGCATGCATGCTTGTTTATCAAACAGGCATCCAAATCTATGATCAAACTTCAATTCCAAGAATTTGGTCCAAAGTGAACTCCATCATGCAATTTCGCTAAAGCTTAAAGGAGGGGAAATAGCTACGAACATCACTAAATTTGGCATGCACTCTTTTCTACCAAATGGGCATCTAAATCTATGATCAAATTTTAATTACGAGAAATTGGTTAAAAGTGAAACTTCGCCATGCACTTTCGCTAAGGTTGCACTTAAAGTGAGTGAAAATAGATTGGAACGTCGCGCAAGTTGTCGTGCACGCTTGTTTATTGAAATGGGTACCTAAATCTACTTTCAAATTTCAATTCTGAAAAAAATCGATAAAAGTGCATCTTTTCAACCTTGGTTTGACCGTCCTTGAATGCAGGACAAAATAGCTCCAAATCTCATAAAGATAGGTGCTCATACCTACATTTGAAATGGGTATCTAAATCTACTTTAAAATTTGAATTTTGAGAAATTGGAAAAAATGCAACGTTTTTGGCCTTGGTTTGACAAAGTTTGACTGAGGTCCAAAATGGTTCGTAATCCCCCAAAAATATACATGTAGGATTATCTATCAAATGGGTACCTAATATAGTTTCAAATTTCAATTTTGAGAAAGTCAAGGAAAGTGCATTTCTTAGAACTTGGTTTGACCAACATTACCTAAGGGCCGAAATAACTTGAAATCTCGCAAAAATATGTGTGCACGCTTATCTCCTAAATATGTATCTAAATATACTTTTACATTTCATTTCGAAGAATTTGGAAAAAAGTGCAGCCTTTTAGGCCTTGGGTTAACCAAGTTTGACTAAGGTCCAAAATAGCTCGAAATCTCCTAAAAGTTTGTATGCACAATTATCTCTCAAATGGGTACCTAAATTCTCTTTCAAATTTCAAATACAAGAAACTAGTAAAAATAACATCTCTTAGAACTTTGGTTGACCAACCTTGAATAACGACCAAAATAGCTACGAGCATCTTGAAAGTTGGCGTGCACTCTTGCCTACCAAATGCGCGGATAAATCTAAATCAAATTTTAATTCTGGGAAATTGGTCAAAAATGAAAATCCGTTGTGTGATTTTGCTAAGGTTGGGATTAAAGGGGGTGAAATATTTCGAAACACCATGAAAGTTTGCGTGTACGTTGTCTATTAGATCACCACCCAAATCTATGATAAAATTTTAATTCTAAGAATTTTCTCAACAGTGACACTATGTCATCCGATTCGGTAGGGTTGGGATTAAAGAAGGTCAAAATAGCTCAAAATGTTATGAAAGTTGGCATGCATTGTTATTTATCCAAGGGCATTGAAATCTATGATCAAGTTTGAATTCTAAGAATTTGGTCAAAAGTAAAACTCCATCATGTGGTTTCGCTAAGGTTTTGCTTAAAGGATGGGAAAATAGCTCTGAACATCATGAAATTCGGCATGCACTCATATCTACCAAATGGGCATCTAAATCTACGATCAAATTTTAATTCTAATAAATTGGTTAAAAGTGAAACTTCATCATGCACTTTTGCAAAGGTTGCACTTAAAGGGACTGAAAATAACATCTCTTAGACCTTTGTTACAGCAACCTTGAATAACAATCAAAATAGCTCTAAACATCATGAAATTCGGCGTGCACTCTTATCTACTAAATGCGCAGATAAATCTACGATCAAATTTTAATTCTAAGAAATTGGTCAAAAGTGAAACTCCGCTGTGCGGTTTTGCTAAGGTTAGGCTTAAATGGGGTGAAAATATTTCGGAATGTCGTGAAAGTTCATGTGCACACTTATATAACAGATGTCCATCCAAATCTATATCAAATTTTAACTCTAAGAAATTGCTCAAAAGTGAAACTCCGTCATGCGATTTCGCTCGAGTTGGGGTTAAAGAAGGTCAAAATAGCTCATAACATTGTGAAAGGTTGCATGCATGGTTTTATATCAAATGGGAATCTAAATCTATGATCAAATTTCATTTTTGACAATTTGGTCAAAAGTGAAACTCCATCATGCAGTTTCGCTAATGTTTGGCTTAAAGGAGGGGAAAATAGCTCTAAACATCATGAAATTTAGCATGCACTCTTATCTACCAAATGGGCATCTAAATCTACGATCAAGTTTTAATTCTGAGAAATTGGTCAAAATGGAAACTTCGTCATGCGCTTTCACTAAGGTTTCACTTAAAGGGACTAAAAATAGTTTGGAACATCGCAAAAGTTGGCCTACACACTCCTTTATTGAAATACCTACATAAATCCTCTTTCAAATTTCAATTCTGAAAAAGTCGACAAAAATGCATATTTTCAACCTTGGTTTGATCATCCTTGAATGATGGCCAAAATAGTTCCAAATCTCATAAAATTAGGTGTCCATGCCTATCTTTGAAACAGGTATCTAAATCTATTTTAAAATTTGAATTTTGAGAAATTTAAAAAAATTCAATGTTTTAGGCCTTGGTTTGACAAAGGTTGACAAAGTTTAACCAAGGTCCAAAATGGCTCACAATCTCCAAAAAATATATATGTAGGCTTATCTCTCAAATGGGTACCTAAATAAAGTCTCAAATTTCAATTTCGAGAAAGTCAAGAAAAGTGCATTTCTTATAACTTGGTTTGACCAGCCTTTACTAAGGGCTGAAATAACTCGAAATCTCGCAAAAATATGTGTGCACCCTTATCTCTTAAATGGTTATCTAAATCTACTTTTACATTTCATTTATAAGAAATTGGAAAAAGTGCAACCTCTTTGGTCTTGGTTTGACCAAGTTTGACTAAGTTCCAAAATAGCTTGAAATCCCCTAAAAGTTTATATGCATGTTATCTCTCAAATGCGTACCTAAATTCACTTTCAAATTTCAATTAAAAGAAAGTTAAAAAAAAACATCTCTTAGACCTTTGCTTGACCAACCTTGAATAACGATCGAAATAGCTCCGAACATCATGAAAGTTGGCATGCATTCTGTTGTTGTTGCCGCTGCTTCCCCAAAAAATTTACATTTTAGTGCCCCTCCTTCCATTTTTTATTTTGAAATCATGGTTACACTTGTTTCCCAACTCATATAAGCCATCCTTGCATACCTATTATTTCGTAAAAGCTTTAGCAGAAGAGCTTTCCTAAGCTCGAAGTGTCATTTTGGTAAATAATCCTTAGGCGTGACCTTGGAAACATGCCTTACATAAAAGGTCTACTTTCAATTTCAGATCAATTCCTGAGAATCACTTCAACATAGATCAATGGCTCAAAAAGAAGTAGAAGCAGAAAAGAAGAAGCAGAAAGATCTAGGTTTGGTTGTGAAAAAGTTAGAATCCCGACTTCCACTTTCCACAGTTCAAGATTTGACGGTCATGGAGGATTCTGCATAAATCAATGGTTAAGAAATAGTGGAAGAGGAAAAGTGAAAGCGAAAAGATCAAAGTTTAACGTCGAAAATTTGGAATCCTGTGTACCATTTTTTGCAAGATCGACGGCTAGGGATGAATCCGAAAAGACCAATGGCCTGAAAGGGAAAGGAAAAGGCGGAAGCAAAAATATAGAAATATGGTTGCGAAAAGTTAGACTTTCTGCTTTGCGAGAAGTTTCAGTTCTGAGAAGTTGGTCAAAAGTGAAACTCCATCGTGTAGTTTTGTTAGGGTTTGGATTATAGGAGCTGAAAATAGCTCCAAACATCGTGAAATTTGGTGTGCACTCTTATCTTCTAAATGTGCATCTTGATCTATGATCAAATTTTAATATTGAGAAATTGGTCAAAAGTAAAACTACATCATGCGGTTTCGCCAAGGTTGCGGTTAAATGGGGTGAAAATAACTCGAAACGTCGTGAAAGTTGGAGTGCATGCCTGTTTATGAAATGGGCATCCAAATCTATGATCAAGTTTCATTTCCAAGAAATATGTCAAAAGGAAAACTATGTCATTCATTTTCGCTTGAGTTGGGCCTAAAGGGGGTCCGAATAGCTTGGAACATTGCAAACATTGTCATGCACACTTTTATATAAAAAAGGAATCCAAATCTATGATGAAATTCCAATTTCGAGAACTTGGTCAAAAGTGAAACTCCATCATGTGGTTTCGCTAAGGTTTGGCTTAAAGGAAGGGAAAATGGCTTCGAACATCATGAAATATGGCAGGCACTCTTATCTACCAAATGGGCATCTAAATCTATGATCAAATTTTAATTTCAAGAAATTGGTCAAAGGTGAAACTTCATCGTGCGCTTTCACTAAGGTTGGAACAAAAGGGAGTGAAAATGGGTCGAAACCTCACGAAAGTTGGCGTGCATGCTTGTTTATTAAAATTGGTACCTAAATCGACATTCAAATTTCAATTCTGAAAAAAGTTGACAACAGTGCATCTTTTCAACCTTGGTTTGACCAGCCTAGAATGAGGGCCAAAATAGCTCCAAATTGCATAAAAATAGGTGTCCATGCCCTATCTTTGAAATGGGTATCTAAATCTACTTTAAAATTTGAATTTTGAGAAATTGAAAATCTATCCAAAAAATCTACATGAAGGCTTATCTTTCACCTAAATACAGTTTCAAATTTCAATTTAGAGAAAGTCAAGAAAAGTGCATTTCTTAGAACTTGGCTTGATCAACCTTAACTAAGGCACGAAATAGCTCGAAATCTTGCAAAAATATGTTTGCACGCTTATCTCTTAAATGTGTATCTAAATCTACTTTTACATTTGATTTCTAAGAAATTGGAAAAAGTGCAGCCTTTTAGGAGTTGGTTTGACCAAGTTTGACTAATGTCCAAAATAGCTCGAAATCCCCTGAAGGTTTGTATACATGGTTATCTCTCAAATGGTTACTTAAATTCTCTTCAATTTCAATAACGAGAAAGTCAGAAAAATAGCATCTCTTAAACCTTTTCTTGACCAACCTTGAATGATGACCAAAATAGCTCCAAACATCGTAAACGTTGGTGGGTTTGCTAATGGTGGGCTTAAAGGGGGTCAAAATTTTTCAGAATGTCCTGAAAGTTCACGTGCATGCTTCACTATCAAATGGGCATCCAAATCTATGATCAAATTTCAATTCTAAGAAATTGCTCAAAACTGAAACTCCGTCGTGCAGTTTTAGTGGGGTTATGCTTAAAGGCAGTTAAAATAGATAAGAATGTTATGAAAGTTGGTGTACATGCTTGCTTATTTATCCAATGGGCATCGAAATCTATGATCAAGTTTCAATTTCGAGAAGTTGGTGAAAAGTGAAACTCCAACATGCAATTTTGTTATGGTTTGGCTTAAAGGAGCTGAAAATAGCTATGCACATCGTGAAAGTTAGTGTGCACTCTTATTTTCCAAATTTGCATCTAAATCTATGATACAATTTTGATTTTGAGAAATTGGTCAAAAGAAAAACTCCATCATGCGGTTTCACCAAGGTTGGGGTTAAAGGGGGTGAAAATAGCTCATAACGTCGTGAAATTTGGAGTGCACGCTTGTCTATCAAATGGGCATCTAAATCTATGATTAAATTTCAATTCCAAAAAAATGGTTAGAAGTGAAACTCTGTCGTTCATTTTCGCTAGAGTTGGGGTTAAAGGAGGTCCAAATAGCTCGATACATTGCAAAAGTTGGCGTGCACGCTTGTATATCAAACATGCATCCAAATCTATGATTAATTTTAATTCCGAGAATTTGGTCAAAAGTGCAACTCCATCATGCGATTTCGCTATGGTTTGGCTTAAAGGAGGGGAAAATAGCTCTAACCATCATGAAATTTAGCATGCATTCTTATCTACCAAACTGGCATCGAAATATACGATCATAGATTAATTCGGAGAAATTATTCAAAAGTGAAACTTCATTGTGTGCTTTCGCTAAGGTTTCACTTAAAGGGAGTTAAAATAACCTGAAACGTCGCGAAAGTTGGCGTCCACATTTGTTTATTAAAATGGGTACCTAAATCCATTTCAAATTTCAATTCTGAAAAAGTCAAGAAAAGTGCACCTTTACAACCTTGGTTTGAACATCCTTGAAGGAGGGCCAAAATAGCTTGAAATCACATAAAAATAGGTGTCCATGCCTATCTTTGAAATTGGTATCAAAATCTACTTGAAAATTTGAATTTTGAGAAATTTGAAAAGATGCAACATTTATGCCTTGGTTTGACAAATTTTGACCGAGGTCCAAAATGGCTCACAATCCCCAAAAAATATACATGTACGCTTATCTCTCAAATGGGTACCTAAATACAGTTTCAAATTTCAATTTCAGGAAAGTCAAGAAAAGTGCATATCTTATAACTTGGTTTGACCACCCTTAACTAAGCGCCAAAATAACTCGAAATATCTAAAAAAATAGCCTACACGCTTATCTCTTAAATGGGTATCTAAATCTACTTTTAGATTTGATTTCTAAGAAATTGGAAAAAAGTGCAACCTTTTAGGCCTTGGTTTGACCAAGTTTGACTAGGTTCCAAAATAGCTTGAAATCCCCTAAAGGTTTGTATGCATGGTTATCTCTCGAATGGGTACCTAAATTCTCTTTCAAAATTCAAAAAATATCATCTCTTAGACCTTTGCTTGACCAACCTTGAATAACAAACAAATAAGCTTCGACCATCGTAAAAGTTGGCATGCACTCTTATCTTCCAAATGCGCAGATAAATCTACGATAAATTTTCATTCTGAGAAATTGGTCAAAAGTGAAACTCTGTTGTGTGGGTTTGCTAAGGTATGGCTTATAGAGGGTGAAAATATTTCAAAACGCCGTGAAAATTCACCTGCAAGCTTGTTTATCCAATATGAATCCAAATCATGATCAAGTTTCAATTCTGAGAAGTTGGTCAAAAGTGAAACTCCATCGTGCGATTTTGTTAGGGTTTGGATTAAAGGCGCTCAAGATAGCTCTGAACATTGTAAAAGTTAGCATGCACTTTTATCTGTCAAATCGGCATCCAAATCTATGATCAAATTTTGATTCCGAGAAATTGGTCAGAAGTGAAACTCTGTCATGCATTTTCACTATAGTTGGGCTTAAAGGGAGTCAAAATAGCTCAGAACATTGCAAAAGTTGGCATGCACGCTTATTTATCAAATGATCATCCAAATCTATGATCAAATTTCAATTCTGAGAATTTGGTCAAAAGTGAACTCCATCGTGCGGTTTTGCTAAGGTTTGGCTTAAGGGAGGGGAAAATAGCTATGAACATCATGAAATTTGGCATGCACTCTTATATACCCAATGGGCATCTAAATCTACGATCAAATTTTAATTCCAAGAAATTGGTCAGAAGTGTAACTACGTCATGCATTTTTGCTAGAGTTGAGCTTAAAGATAGTCCAAATAGCTCGGAACATTGCAAAAGTTGGCATGCATGCTTGTATATCAAATGGGCATCCAAATCTATGATCAAATTTCAATACTAAGAATTTGGTCAAAAGTGAAACTCCATCATGCGGTTTCGCTAAGGTTTGGCTTAAAGGAGGGGAAATAGCTATGAACATCACTAAATTTGGCATGCACTCTTTTCTACCAAATGGGCATCTAAATCTAAGATCAAATTTTAATTCTAAGAAATTGGTCAAAGGTGAAACTTCATCGTGCGTTTTCACTAAGGTTGGACTCAAAGGGAGTGAAAATAGCTTGGATCGTCATGCAAGGTTGCGTGCACGCTTGTTTATTGAAATGGGTACCTAAAAGTACTTTCAAATTTCAATTCTGAAAAAAAAAGGTCGAGAAAAGTGCATATTTTCAAACTTGGTTTGACCATCATTGAATGAGGAACAAAATATCTCCAAATCTCATAAAAATAGGTGTCCATGCCTACATTTGAAATGGGTATCTAAATCTACTTTAACATTTGAATTTTGAGAAATTGGAAAAAATGCAACATTTTTGGCCTTAGTTTGACGAGGTTTGACCAAGGTCCAAAATGGTTCGTAATCCCCCAAAAATATACATGTAGGATTATCTCTCAAATGGGTACCTAATACAGTTTCAAATTTCAATTTCGAGAAAGTCAAGGAAAGTCCATTTCTTAGAACGTGTTTTGACCAACATTAACTAAGGGCCGAAATAACTTGAAATCTCACAAAAATATGTGTGCATGTTTATCTCCTAAATCTGTATCTAAATCTACTTTTACATTTGATTTCTAAGAATTTGGAAAAAAGTGTAGCGTTTTAGGCCTTGGGTTAACCAGGTTTGAATAAGGTCTAAAATAACTTGAAATCTCCTAAATGTTTGTATGCACGATTATCTCTCAAATGAATTCTGTTTCAAATTTCAAATACGAGAAACTATTAAAAATAACATCTCTTGGAATTTTGGTTGACCAACCTTAAATAACGACCAAAATAACTACGAGCATCTTGAAAGTTGGCATGCACTCTTGTCTACCAAATGCGCAGATAAATTTACAATCAAATTTTCATTCTGAGAAATTGGTCAAAAGTGAAACTCTGTTGTGCGATTTCGCTAAGGTTGGAATTAAAGGGGGTGAAAATATTTCTGAA
This sequence comes from Pseudotsuga menziesii, assembly GCA_001517045.1. Classification (NCBI taxonomy): domain Eukaryota; kingdom Viridiplantae; phylum Streptophyta; class Pinopsida; order Pinales; family Pinaceae; genus Pseudotsuga; species Pseudotsuga menziesii. The sequence goes on along the minus strand of LPNX010415169.1, from coordinate 67,259 downwards.
CGTAGTGAAAGTTCGCGTGTACGCTTGTCTATCAGATGGCCATCCAAATCTATGATCAAATTTTAATTCTAAGAATTGCTCAAAAGTGAAATTTCGTCATTTGATTCGCTAGGGTTGGGCATAAAGAAGGTCAAAATAGCTCAAAACATTGCGGGTTATCTAAGATACAGCTTAAAGGGGGTGAAAATATTTCAGAATTCCATGAAAATTCATGTGCACACTTGTTTATCCAATGGGAATCAAAAAATATGATTAAGTTTCAATTCTAAGAAGTTGGTCAAAAGTGAAACTCCATCGTACGGTTTTGTGAGGGGTTGGATTAAAGGTGCTGAAGATAGCTCTGAACATCATGAAAGTTGGCATGCACTTTTATTTATTAAATCGACATCCAAATCTATGATCAAATTTCAATTCCGAGAAATTGGTCAGAAGTGAAACTCTGTCGTGAATTTTCGCTACAGTTGGGCTTAAAGGGAGTCCAAATAGCTTGGAACATTGCAAAATTTTGCATGCACGCTTGTTTATCAAAAGTGAAACTTTGTCATTAAATTGGTTTGACCAACCTTTACTAAGGGTCCAAATAACTCGAAATCTTGCAAAAATATGTGTGCATACTTATGTCTTAAATGGGTATCTAAATCTACGTTTACATTTCATTTATAAGAAATTGGAAAAGTGCAACCTTTTAGGTCTTTGTTTGACCAAGTTTGACTAAGGTAAAAAAATAGCTCGAAATCCCCCAAAAGTGTGTATGCATGTTATCTCTCAAATGGGTACCTAAATTCTCTTTCAAATTTCATTTACAAGAAAGTCAGAAAAATAACGTCTCTAGACCTTTGCTTGACCAACCTTTGAATAAGGATCAAAATAGCTCTGAAGATCATGAAAGTTGGTGTGCATTCTGTTGTTGTTGCAACTTCTTCCCCAAAAATTTTACATCTTAGGTCTTCTCCTTCCATTTTTTATTTTGAAAGCACGCTTACACTTGTTTCCCAACTCGGATAAGCCATCCATCCACTTTCGATTTCAGATCAACACTTGAGAATCACTTCGACATAGATCAACGACCCAAAAAGAAGAGGAAGTGGAAAAGCAGAAACAGAAAGATCAAGGTTTGGTCATGAAAAAGTTAGAATCCCAAATTTCACATTCTACGGTTCAAGATACAGCGGTCATGGAGGAGTCCACATAAATCAATGGTTAAGAAATAGCGGAAGAGGAAAAGTGGAAGTGAAAAGATCAAAGTTCAGCTTCGAAAAGTTGGAATCCTGTGTTTCGTTTTTCACAATATCGACAGCTAGGGATGAATCTGAAAAGAACAATGGCTTGAAAGGGAAAGGAAAAGGCAGAAGTGAAAATACATAAATATGGTTGTGAAAAGTTAGCATTCTCACTTTCCACTTTGCGAGAAGTTTTAGTTCTGATAAGTTGGTCAAAAGTGAAACTCCATCTTGCGGTTTTGTTAGGGTTTGGCTTAAAGGAGCTGAAAATAGCTCCAAACATCGTGAAAGTTGGTGTGCAATCTTATCTTCCAAATGTGCATCTCGATAAATGATCAAATTTTAATACCGAGAAATTGGTTGAAAGTGAAACTACGTCATTTGGTTTTGCCAAGGTTCAGGTTAAAGGGGGTGAAAATAACTCAGAATGTCATGCAAGTTGGAGTGAACACATGTTTATGAAATGGGCATCCAATTCTATGATCAAATTTCATTTCCAAGAAATCCGTCAGAAAAAAAACTACATCATGCATTTTTGATAGAGTTTTGCTTAAAGGGGGTCCAAATAGCTTGGAACATTGCAAACATTGGCGTGCACACTTGTATATCAAACAAGCATCCAAATATATGATCAAATTTCAATTCCGAGAATTTGGTCAAAAGTGAAACTCCATCATGTGGTTTCGCTAAGGTTTGGCTTAAAGGAGGGGAAAATAGCTCTGAACATCATGAAATATGGCATGCACTCTTATCTACTAAATGGGCATTTAAATATATAATCAAATTTTAATTCCGATAAATTGGTCAAAGGTGAAACTTCATCATGCGCTTTCACTAAGGTTGGACTCAAAGGGAGTGAAAATAGGTCGAAACCTCATGAAAGTTGGCATCCACTCTTGTTTATTGAAATGGATACCTAAATCCACATTCAAATTTCAATTCTGAAAAAAGTCAACAGCAATGCAACTTTTCAACCTTGGTTTGAACAGCCTAGAATGAGGGCCAATGGGCAGCTTGTGAAATTTGGTGTGCATGCTTGTTTATCCAATGGCCATCCAAATCAATGATCAAGTTTCAATTTTAAGAAGTTGGTCAAAAGTAAAAATCCAACGTGTGGTTTTGTTATGGTTTGGCTTAAAGGAGCTGAAAATAGCTTTGAACATAGTGAAAGTTAGCGTGCACTCTTATTTTCCAAATGTTCATATAAATCTATGATACAATTTTCATTCGAAGAAATTGGTCAAAAGATAAACTCCATTATGTGGTTTCACCAAGGTTTGGGTTACAGGGGGTGAAAATAGCTCAGAACATCATGAAAGTTGGAGTGCATGCTTGTCTATCAAACGGGCATCTAAATCTATGATCAAATTTCAATTCTGAAAAATTGGTTAGAAGTGAAACTCCGTCATGCATTTTTGCTAGAGTTAGGCTTGAAGGAGGTCCAAATAGCTCAGAACATTGCAAAAGTTGGCGTGCACACTGGTATATCAAACAGGCATCCAAATCTATGATCAAATTTCAATTCCAAGAATTTGGTCAAAAGTGAAACTCCATCATGCGGTTTTGCTAAGGTTTGACTTAAAGGAGGGGAACATAGCTCTGACTATCATGAAATTTAGCATGCACTCTTATCTACCAAATGTGCATCGAAATCTATGATCATATATTACTTCTGATAAATTGGTCAAAAGTGAAACTTCATTGTGCGCTTTCGCTAAGGTTGCACTTAAAGGGAGTGAAAATAGCTCGGAGCGTCGTGAAAGTTGGCGTGCACGCTTGTTTATTGAAATGGGTAACTAAATCCATTTCAAATTTTAATTCTGAAAAAGTCAAGAAAAATGCATCTTTACAAACTTAGTTTGAACATCCTTGAAGTAGGGCCAAAATAGCTTGACATCTCATAAAAATAGGTGTCCATGCCATCTTTGAAATGGGTATCAAAATCTACTTTAAAATTTGAATTTTGAGAAATTCGAAAAAATGCAACGTTTATGCCTTGGTTTGACAAAGTTTGATTAAGGTCCAAAATGGCTCGCAATCCCCAAAAAATATACTTGTAGGCTTATCTCTCAATTGGGTACCTAAATATAGTTTCAAATTTCAATTTCAAGAAAGTCAAGGAAAGTGCATTTCTTAGAAATTGGTTTGACCAACATTACCTAAGGGCCGAAATAACTTGAAATCTCGCAAAAATATGTGTGCACGCTTATCTCCTAAATATATATCTAAATCTACTTTTACATTTCATTTCTAACAATTTGGAAAAAAGTGCAACCTTTTAGGCCTTGGTTTAGCCAATTTTTACTAGGGTCCAAAATAACTCGAATTCCCCTAAAGGTTTGTATGCATGGTTATCTCTCGAATGGGTACCTAAATTTCTTTCAAAAATCAATTAGGAGAAAGTCAAAAAAATATCATCTCTTAGACCTTAGCTTGACCAACCTTGAATAACAAACAAGATAGCTTCGAACATCGTGAAAGTTGTCGTGCACTCTTATCTTCCAAATGCGTAGATAAATCTACGATCAAATTTTAATTCTGAGAATTTAGTCAAAAGTGAAACTCCGTGGTGCATGTTTGCTAAGGTACGACTTAAAGGGGTGAAAATATTTCAGAACGCCCTAAAAATTCATGTGCATGCTTATTTATCCAATGGGAATCCAAATCTATGATCAAGTTTCAATTCTGAGAAGTTGGTCAAAAGTGAAACTCCATCGTGCAATTTTTTAGGGTTTGGCTTAAAGGTGCTAAATATAGCTCTAAACATCATGAAAGTTGGTATGCACTTTTATCTATCAAATCGGCATCCAAATCTATGATCAAATTTCGATTCCAAAAAATTGCTCGGAAGTGAATCTCTGTCATGCATTTTCACTAGAGTTGGGCTTAAAGGGAGTACAAATAGCTCGAAACTTTGCAAAAGTTGGCATGCATGCTTGTTTAACAAACGGGCATCCAAATCTATGATCAAATTTCAATTCTGAGAATTTGGTCAAAAGTGAACTCCATCGTGCGGTTTCGGTAAGGTTTGGCTTAAAGGAGGGGGAAATAGCTGTACACATCACAAAATTTGGCATGCACTCTTATCTACCAAATGGGCATCTAAATCTATGATCAAATTTTAATTCCAATAAATTGGCCAGAAGTGAAACTCTGTCGTGCATTTTTGCTAGAGTTGGGCTTAAAGGTAGTCCAAATAGCTCGGAACATTGCAAAACTTGGCATGCATGCTTGTATATCAAACGGGCATCGAAATCTATGATCAAATTTGAATACCAAGAATTTGGTCAAAATTGGAACTCCATCATGCGGTTTCGTTAAGGTTTGGCTTAAAGGAGGGGAAATAGTTATGAACATCACTAAATTTGGCATGCTCCCTTTTCTCCCAAATGGGCTTCTAAATCTACGAACAAATTTTAATTCTGAGAAATTGGTCAAATGTGAAACTTCGTCATGCACTTTGGCTAAAGTTGCACTTAAAGCGAGTGAAAATAGCTCGAAACGTCATGCAAGTTGGTGTGCACATTTATTGAAATGGGTACCTAAATCTACTTTCAAATTTCAATTTTGAAAAAAAAAATTGAGAAAAGTGCATCTTTTCTACCTTGGTTTGACCCTGCTTGAATGAGGGGCAAAATAGCTCCAAATATCATAAAAATAGGTGTCCATGAATACATTTGAAATGGGTATCTAAATCTACTTTATAATTTGAGTTTTGAGAAATTTGAAAAAATGCAACGTTTCTGACCTTGGTTTAATGAAGTTTGATGGAGGTCCAAAATGGTTCGTAATCACCAAAAAATGTACATGTAGGCTTATGTCTCAATTGGGTACCTAAATTCTCTTTCAAATTTCAAATACAAGAAACTAGTAAAAATAACATCTTTTAGAAATTTGGTTGACCAACCTAATAACGACCAAAATAGATATGAGCATCTTAAAAGTTGGCATGCACTCTTGTCTACCAAATGCGGATAAATCTAAATCAAATTTTAATTCTAGGAAATTGGTCAAAAGTGAAACTCCGTTGTGCGATTTTGCTACAGTTGGGATTAAATGGGGTGAAAATATTTCGGAACGTCGTGAAAGTTCGTGTGTATGCTTGTCTATCAGATGGCCATCCAAATCTATGATCAAATTTTAATTCTAATAAATTGCTCAAAAGTGAAACTCCGTCATCTGATTCACTAGGGTTGGGCTTAAAGAAGGTCAAAATAGCTCAAAACGTTGTGAAATTTGGCATGCATACTTGTTTATCCAATGGGCATCCAAATCTATGATCAAGTTTGAATTCTGATAAGTTGGTCAAAATTAAAACTCCATCATGCGAGAAAATAGCTCTAAACATCACGAAATTTGGCATCCACTCATATCTACCAAATAGGCATCTAAATCTATGATCAAATTTTAATTCTGATAAATTGGTCAAAAGTGAAACTTTGTGATGCACTTTCGCAAAGGTTGCACTTAAAGGGACTGAAAATAACATCTCTTAGACCTTTTCTTCACCAACCTTGAATAGCGACCAAAATAGCTCCGAACATCATGAAAGTTGGCGTGCACTCTTATCTACAAAATGCTTAGATAAATCTACGATCAAATTTTAATTCTAAGAAATTGGTCAAAAATGAAACTCCGCTATGTGGTTTTTGCTAAGGTAGGGCTTAAATGGGGTGAAAATATTTGGAACATCATGAAAGCTTGCATGCACGCTTGTCTGTCAGATGTCCATCCAAATATATGATCAAATTTTAATTCTAAGAAATTGCTCAAAAGTGAAACTCTGCCATGTGATTTCGCTAGGGTATGGCTTAAAGAAGGTCAAAATAGCTCATAATGTTGTGAAAGTTGGCATGCATGGTTGTATATCAAACAAGAATCTAAATCTATGATCAAATTTCTATTCTGACAATTTGGTCAAAAGTGAAACTCCATCATCCGGTTTCGCTAATGTTTGGCTTAAAGGAGGGGGAAATAGCTCTAAACATCACAAAATTTGGCATGAACTCTTATCTACCAAATGGGAATCTAAATCTATGATCAAATTTTAATTCCAAGAAATTGGTCAAAAGTGAAACTCTGTCGTGCGCTTTCACTAAGGTTGCACTTAAAGGGACTAAAAATAGCTCAGAACGCCGCGAAAGTTGGACTACACGCTTCTTTATTGAAATACCTACCTAAAGCCACTTTCAAATTTCAATTCTGAAAAAGTTGACAAAAATACATATTTTCGACCTTGGTTTGATCATCCTTGAATGATGGCAAAAATAGTTCCAAATCTCATAAAAATAGGTGTCCATGCCTATCTTTGAAATGGGTATCTAAATCTATTATAAAATTTGAATTTTGAGAAATTGGAAAAAATTCAATGTTTTAGGCCTTGGTTTGACAAAGGTTAACAAAGTTTAACCGAGGTACAAAATGGCTCTCAATCCACAACAAATATACATGTAGGCTTCTCTCTCAAATGGGTACCTAAATAGAGTTTCAAATTTCAATTTCAAGAAAGTCAAGAAAAGTGCATTTTTTAGAACTTGGTTGGACCAGCCGTTACAAAGGGATGAAATAACTTGAAATCTCACAAAAATATGTGTGCATGCTTATCTCTTAAATAGGTATCTAAATCTACTTTTATATTTCATTTATAAGAAATTGAAAAAAGTGAAACCTTTTAGGTCTTGGTTTGACCAAGTTTGACTAAGGTCCACAATAGCTCGAAATCCCCTAAAAGTGTGTATGCATGTTATCTCTCAAATGGGTACCTAAATTCTCTTTCAAATTTCATTTACAAGAAAGTAAAAAAAATAACATCTCTTAGACCTTTGCTTGACCAACCTTGAATAACAATCAAAATAGCTCCGAACATCGTGAAAGTTGGCGCCCATTCTGTTGTTGTTGCAACTGCTTCCCCAAAAATTTTACATTTTAGGGCCCCTCCTTCCATTTTTTTATTTCGAAAGCTTGCTTACACGTGTTTCCCAACTCAGATAAGCCATCCCTGCATACCTATTCTTTACTAAAAGATTTAGCAGAAGGGTTTTCCTAATCTTGAAGTATCATTTTGGTAAATAATCCTTAGGAGCAACCTTGGAAACATGCCTTACATAAAAGTTTCACTTTCGATTTTAGATCAATGCATGAGAATCGCTTTGACATAGAGCAACGGCCTAGAAAGAAGCGGAAGCGAAAAAGTAGAAGCAGAAAGATCAAGTTTTGGTTGTGAAAAAGTTAGAATCCCGACTTCCACTTTCTAGAGTTTAAGATCCGATGGTCATGGAAGATTCTGCATAAATCAATGGTTAAGAGATAGCGGAAAAGGAAAAGCAGAAGTGAAAAGCTCAAAGCTTAAATTCGAAAAGCTGGAGTCCCGTGTTCCATTTTTTGCAAGATCAACGGTTAGGGATGAATCCTAAAAGACCAATGACCTGAAAAGGAAAGGAAAAGGCGAAAGCAAAAATACAGAAATATGGTTGCGAAAACTTAGAGTTCTCACTTTTTGCTTTCCGGGAAGTTTCAGTTTTGAGAAGTTGGTCAAAAGTGAAACTCCATCGTGCGGTTTTGTTAGGGTTTAGCTTAAAGGAGCTGAAAATAGCTCCAAACATCGTGAAATTTGGTTTGCACTGTTATCTTTTAAATGTGCATCTCGATCTATGATCAAATTTTAAAACCGAGAAATTGGTCAAAAGTGAAACTACGTCATGCGGTTTCGCCAAGGTTGAGGTTAAAGGGGGTGAAAATAACTCGAAATTTCATGAAAGTTGGAGTGCACACCTATTGATGAAATGGGCATCCGAATCTATGATCAAGTTTCATTTCCAAGAAATTATTCAGAAGGAAAACTCTATCGTGCATTTTCGCTAGAGTTTTGCTTAAAGAGGGTCCAAATAGCTTGGAACATTGCAAATGTTTTCATGCACACTTGTATATCAAACATGCATGCAAATCTATGATCAAATTTCAATTCCGAGAACTTGGTCAAAAGTGAAACTCCATCATGTGGTTTCGCTAATGTTTGGCTTAAAGGAGGGGAAAATAGCTCTGAACATCATGAAATATGGCATGCACTATTATCTACCAAATGGGCATCTAAATCTACGATCAAATTTTGATTCTTAGAAATTGATTAGAGGTGAAACCTCATCCTACGCTTTCCCTAAGGTTGGACGCAAAGGGAGTGAAAATAGGTCGAAACCTCACGAAAGTTGGCGTGCATGCTTGTTTATTGAAATGGGTACCTAAATCCACATTCAAATTTTGATTTTGAAAAAAGTCGAAAGCAGAGCATCTTTTCAATCCCCCAAAAATATACATGTAGGCTTATCTCTCAAATGGGTACCTAAATACAGTTTCAAATTTCAATTTCGAGAAAGTCCAGAAAATTGCATTTCTTATAACTTGGTTTTACCTACCCTAACTACGGGCCAAAATAACTCAAAATATCTAAAAAAATTGTCTGCACGCTTATCTCTTAAATGGGTATCTAAATCTACTTTTAGATTTGATCTCTAAGAAATTGGAAAAAAATGCAACCTTTTACGCCTTGGTTTGACCAAGTTTGACTAGGGTGCAAAATAGATCGAAATCTCCTGAAGGTTTGTATGCATGGTCATCTCTCAAATGGGTACCTAAATTTTCTTTCAAAATTAAATTACGAGAAAGTCAGAAAAATATCATCTCTTAGACCTTTGCTTGACCGACGTTGAATAACAAACAAAATAGCTCCGAACATAGTGAAAGTTAGCCTGTACTCTTATCTTCCAAATGCGTAGATAAAACTACGATCAAATTTTAATTCTGAGAAATTGGTCAAAACTAAAAATCCGTTGTGCGGGTCTGATAAGGAGGTCCAAATAGCTCAAAACATTGCAAAAGTTGGTGTGCACACTGGTATATCAAACAGGCATCCAAATATATGATCAAATTTCAATTCTGAGAATTTGGTCAAAAGTGAAACTCCATCATGCGGTTTTGCTAAGGTTTGGCTTAAAGGAGGGGAACATAGCTCTAACTATCATGAAATTTAGCATGCACTCTTATCTACCAAATGGGCATCAAAATCTACGATCATAGATTAGTTCTGATAAATTGGTCAAAAGTGAAACTTCATTGTGCGCTTTTGCTAAGGTTGCACTTAAAGGGAGTGAAAATAGCTTGGAACGTCGTGAAAGTTTGCGTGCATGCTTGTTTATTGAAATGGGTAACTAAATCCATTTCAAATTTTAATTCTGAAAAAGTCAAGAAAAGTGCGTCTTTACAACCTTGGTTTGAACATGCTCGAAGTAGGGCCAAAATAGCTTGACATCTCATAAAAATAGGTGTCCATGCCATCTTTGAAATCGGTATCAACATCTACTTTAAAATTTGAATTTTGAGAAATTCGAAAAAATACAACGTTTATGCCTTGGTTTAACAAAGTTTGATTAAGGTCCAAAATGGCTCGCAATCCCCAAAAAATATACTTGTAGGCTTATCTCTCAAATGGGTACCTAAATACAGTTTCAAATTTCAATTTCAAGAAAGTCAATGAAAGTGCATTTCTAGGCCTTAGTTTAGCCAAGTTTTACTAGGGTCCGAAATAACTCGAATTCCCCTGAAGGTTTGTATGCATGGTTATCTCTCGAATGGGTACCTAAATTATCTTTCAAAAATCAATTAGGAGAAAGTCAAAAAAATATCATCTCTTAGACCTTAGATTGACCAACCTTGAATAACAAACAAAATAGCTTCGAACATCGTGAAAGTTGGCGTGCACTCTTATCTTCCAAATGCGCAGATAAATCTACGATCAAATTTTAATTCTGAGAAATTCGTCAAAAGGGAAACTCCATGGTGCGGGTTTGCTAAGGTGCGACTTAAAGGGGTGAAAAAATTTCAGAACGCCCCAAAAATTCCTGTGCATGCTTATTTATCCAATGGGAATCCAAATCTATGATCAAGTTTCAATTCTGAGAAGTTGGTCAGAAGTGAAACTCCATCGTGCGATTTTTTAGGGTTTGGCTTAAAGGTGCTAAATATAGCTCTGAACATCATGAAAGTTGGTATGCACTTTTATCTATCAAATCGGCATCCAAATCTATGATCAAATTTCAATTATAAAAAATTGCTTGGAAGTGAATCTATGTCGTGCATTTTCTCTAGAGTTGGGCTTAAAGGGAGTCCAAATAGCTCGAAACTTTGCAAAAGTTGGCATGCATGCTTGTTTAACAAACGGGCATCCAAATCTATGATCAAATTTAAATTCTAAGAATTTGGTCAAAAGTGAACTCCATCGTGCGGTTTCGGTAAGGTTTGGCTTAAAGGAGGGGGAAATAGCTATGCACATCACAAAATTTGGCATGCACTCTTATCTACCAAATGGGCATCTAAATCTATGATCAAATTTTAATTCCAAGAAATTGGTCAGAAGTGAAACTCTGTTGTGCATTTTTGCTAGAGTTGGGCTTAAAGGTAGTCCAAATAGCTCGAAATTTTGCAAAACTTGGCATGCATGCTTGTATATCAAATGGGCATCGAAATCTATGATCAAATTTGAATACCGAGAATTTGGTCAAAATTGAAACTCCATCATGCGGTTTCGTTAAGTTTTGGCTTAAAGGAGGGGAAAAAGCTATGAACATCACTAAATTTGGCATGCTCCCTTTTCTACCAAATGGGCATCTAAATCTACGATCAAATTTTAATTCCGAGAGATTGGTCAAAGGTGAAACTTCGTCATGCACTTTGGCTAAGGTTGCACTTAAAGCGAGTGAAAATAGGTCGGAACGTTGTGAAAGTTGGTGTGTACGTTTATTGAAATGGGTACCTAAATCTACTTTCAAATTTCAATTTTGAAAAAAAAAGTTGAGAAAAGTGCATCTTTTCTACCTTGGTTTGACCCTGCTTGAATGACGGACAAAATAGCTCCAAATATCATAAAAATAGGTGTCCATGAATACATTTGAAATGGGTATTTTAATCTACTTTATAATTTGAGTTTTGAGAAATTTGAAAAAATGCAACGTTTTTGGCCTTGGTTTAATGAAGTTTGATGGAGGTCCAAAATGGTTCGTAATCCCCAAAAAATGTACATGTAGGCTTATGTCTCAATTGGGTACCTAATACAGTTTCAAATTTCAATTTCAAGAAAGTCAAGGAAAGTGCATTTCTTAGAACTTGGTATGACCAACATTAACTAAGGGCTGAAATAACTCGAAATATCGCAAAAATATGTGTGCACACTTATCTCCTAAATATGTATCTAAATCTACTTTTACATTTGATTTCTAATAAATTGGAAAAAAAGAGCATCCTTTTAGGCCTTGGGTTAACCAAGTTTGACTAAGGTCCAAAATATCTCGAAATGTCCTAAAAGTTTGTATGCACGGTTATCTCTCAAATGGGTACCTAAATTCTCTTTCAAATTTCAAATACAAGAAACTAGTAAAAATAACATCTCTTAGAAATTTGGTTGACCAACCTCGAATAACGAGGGGAAAATAGCTCTGAACATCACAAAATTTAGCATGCACTCGTATCTACCAAATAGGCATCTAAATCTACGATCAAATTTTAATTCTGATAAATTGGTCAAAAGTGAAACTTTGTGATGCACTTTCACAAAGGTTGCACTTAAAGGGACTGAAAATAACTTCTCTTAGACCTTTTCTTCACCAACCTTGAATAGCGACCAAAATAGCTCCGAACATCATGAAATTTGGCGTGCACTCTTATCTACAAAATGCTTAGATAAATCTACGATCAAATTTTAATTCTAAGAAATTGGTCAAAAGTGAAACTCCGCTATGTGGTTTTTGCTAAGGTTGGGCTTAAATGGGGTGAAAATATTTGGAACGTCATGAAAGCTTGCATGCACGCTTGTCTGTCAGATGTCCATTGAAATCTATGATCAAATTTTAATTCTAAGAAATTGCTCAAAAGTGAAAATCTGCCATGCGTTTTCGCTAGGGTATGGCTTAAAGAAGGTCAAAATAGCTCATAATGTTGTGAAAGTTGGAATGCATGGTTGTATATCAAACAAGAATCTGAATCTATGATCAAATTTCTATTGTGACAATTTGGTCAAAAGTGAAACTCCATCATCCGGTTTCGCTAATGTTTGGCTTAAAAGAGGGGAAAATAGCTCTAAACATCACGAAATTTGGCATGAACTCTTATCTACCAAATGGGCATCTAAATATATGATCAAATTTTAATTCCAAGAAATTGGTCAAAATTGAAACTCCGTCGTGCGCTTTCACTAATGTTGCACTTAAAGGGACTAAAAATAGCTCGGAACGCCGTGAAAGTTGGACTACACGCTTCTTTAATGAAATACCTACCTAAAGCCACTTTCAAATTTCAATTTTGAAAAAGTCGACAAAAATGCATATTTTCAACCTTGGTTTGATCATCCTTGAATGATGGCAAAAATAGTTCCAAATATCATAAAAATAGGTGTCCATGCCTATCTTTGAAATGGGTATCTAAATCTATTATAAAATTTGAATTTTGAGAAATTGGAAAAAATTCAATGTTTTAGGCCTTGGTTTGACAAAGGTTAACAAAGTTTAACCGAGGTCCAAAATGGCTCTCAATCCACAACAAATATACATGTAGGCTTATCTCTCAAATGGGTACCTAAATAGAGTTTCAAATTTCAATTTCAATAAAGTCAAGAAAAGTGCATTTTTTAGAACTTGGTTGGACCAGCCGTTACTAAGGGCCGAAATAACTTGAAATCTCACAAAAATATGTGTGCATGCTTATCTCATAAATAGGCATCAAAATATACTTTTACATTTCATTTATAAGAAATTGAAAAAAGTGAAACCTTTTAGGTCTTGGTTTGACCAAGTTTGACTAAGGTCCACAATAGCTCGAAATCCCCTAAAAGTGTGTATGCATGTTATCTCTCAAATGGGTACCTAAATTCTCTTTCAAATTTCATTTACAAGAAAGTAAAAAAAATATCATCTCTTAGACCTTTGCTTGACCAACCTTGAATAACGATCAAAATAGCTTCGAACATCGTGAAAGTTGGTGCGTATTTTGTTGTTGCTGCAACTGCTTCCCCAAAAATTTTACATTTTAGGGCCCCTCCTTCCATTTTTTATTTTGAAAGCATGCTTACACTTGTTTCCCAACTCAGATAAGCCATCCCTGCATACCTATTCTTTCCTAAAAGATTTAGCAGAAGGGTTTTCCTAAGCTTGAAGTATCATTTTGGTAAATAATCCTTAGGCGCGACCTTGGAAACATGCCTTACATAAAAGTTTCACTTTCGATTTTAGATCAATGCATGAGAATCGCTTCGACATAGATCAACGGCCTAGAAAGAAGAAGAATCGGAAAAGTAGAAGCAGAAAGATCAAGGTTTGGTCGTGAAAAAGTTAGAATCTCGACTTCCACTTTCTAGAGTTTAAGATCCGATGGTCATGGAAGATTCTGCATAAATCAATGGTTAAGAGATAGCAGAAGAGGAAAAGCAGAAGTGAAAATCTCAAAGCTTAACTTCGAAAAGTTGGAGTCCCGTGTTCCATTTTTCGCAAGATCAACGGTTAGGGATGAATCCGAAAAGACCAATGACCTGAAAAGGAAAGGAAAAGGCCAAAGCAAAAATACAGAAATATGGTTGCAAAAACTTAGAGTTCTCACTTTTTGCTTTCCGGGAAGTTTCAGTTCTGAGAAGTTGGTCAAAAGTGAAACTCCATCGTGCCGTTTTGTTAGGGTTTAGCTTAAAGGAGCTGAAAATAGCTCCAAACATCGTGAAAGTTGGTTTGCACTCTTATCTTCCAAATGTGCATCTTGATCTATGATCAAATTTTAAAATCGAGAAATTGGTCAAATGTGAAACTACGTCATGCGGTTTCACCAAGGTTGAGGTTAAAGGGGGTGAAAATAACTCAGAATGTCGTGAAAGTTGGAGTGCACACCTATCGATGAAATGGGCATTCGAATCTATGATCAAGTTTCATTTCGAAGAAATTCTTCAGAAGGAAAAATATGTCGTGCATTTTCGCTAGAGTTTGGCTTAAAGAGGGTCCAAATAGCTTGGAACATTGCAAATGTTGTCGTGCATGCTTGTATATCAAACGTGCATGCAAATCTATGATCAAATTTCAATTCCGAGAACTTGGTCAAAAGTGAAACTCCATCATGTGGTTTCGCTAAGGTTTGGCTTAAAGGAGGGGAAAATAGCTCTGAACATCATGAAATATGGCATGCACTGTTATCTACCAAATGGGCATCTAAATCTACGATCAAATTTTGATTCTGAGAAATTGGTTAGAGATGAAACCTCATCCTACGCTTTCGCTAAGGTTGGATGCAAAGGGAGTAAAAATAGGTTGAAACCTCATGAAAGTTGGTGTGCATGCTTGTTTATTGAAATGGGTACCTAAATCCACATTCAAATTTTGATTTTGGAAAAAGTCGATAGCAGCGCATCTTTTCAATCCCCAAAAAATATACATGTAGGCTTATCTCTCAAATGGGTACCTAAATACAGTTTCAAATTTCAATTTTGAGAAAGTCCAGAAAAGTGCATTTCTTATAACTTGGTTTTAACAACCCTAACTAAGGGCCAAAATAACTCAAAATATCTAAAAAAATTGTCTGCACGCTTATCTCTTAAATGGGTATCTAAATCTACCTTTAGATTTGATCTCTAAGAAATTGGAAAAAAATGCAACCTTTTAGGCCTTGGTTTGACCAAGTTTGACTAGGGTGCAAAATAGCTCGAAATCCCCTGAAGGTTTGAATGCATGGTCATCTCTCAAATGGGTACCTAAATTTTCTTTCAAAATTAAATTATGAGAAAGTCAGAAAAATATCATCTCTTAGACCTTTGCTTGACCAACGTTGAATAACAAACAAAATAGCTCCAAACATAGTGAAAGTTAGTCTGTACTCTTATCTTCCAAATGCGTAGATAAATCTACGATCAAATTTTAATTCTGAGAAACTGGTCAAATGTGAAACTCCATTGTGCGGTTTTGATAAGGTACGGCTTAAAGGGGGTGAAAATATTTCAGAACGTCGCGAAAATTCGCTTGCACGCTTGTTTATCCAATCGGAATCCAAATCTATGATCAAGTTTCAATTCTGAGAAGTTGGTCAAAAGTGAAAATCCATCGTGTGGTTTTGTTAGGGTTTGGCTTAAAGGTGCTGAAGATAGCTCTAAACATTGTGAAAGTTGGCGTGCACTCTTATCTATCAAATCAGCATCCAAATCTATGATCAAATTTCATTTCCAAGAAATCCGTCAGGAAAAAGACTACATCATGCATTTTCGATAGAGTTTTGCTTAAAGGGGGTCCAAATAGCTTGGAACATTGCAAACATTGGCGTGCACATTTGTATATCAAACAAGCATCCAAATCTATGATCAAATTTCAATTCCGAGAATTTGGTCAAAAGTGAAACTCCATCATGCGGTTTCGCTAAGGTTTGGCTTAAAGGAGGGGAAAATAGCTCTGAACATCATGAAATATGGCATGCACTCTTATCTACTAAATGGGCATTTAAATCTACAATCAAATTTTAGTTCCGATAAATTGGTCAAAGGTGAAACTTCATCGTGTGCTTTCGCTAAGGTTGGACTCAAAGGGAGTGAAAATAGGTCGAAACCTCATGAAAGTTGGCATGCACGCTTGTTTATTGAAATGGGTACCTAAATCCACATTCAAATTTCAATTCTGAAAAAAGTCGATAGCAACGCAACTTTTCAACCTTGGTTTGAACAGCCTAGAATGAGGGCCAATGGGCAGCTTGTGAAATTTGGTGTGCATGCTTGTTTATCCAATGGGCATCCAAATCAATGATCAAGTTTCAATTTTGAGAAGTTGGTCAAAAGTAAAACTCCAACGTGTGTTTTTGTTATGGTTTGGCTTAAAGGAGCTGAGAATAGCTCTGAACATAGTGAAAGTTAGCGTGCACTCTTATTTTCGAAACGTTCATATAAATCTATGATACAATTTTCATTCGAAGAAATTGGTCAAAAGAGAAACTCCATCGTGCGGTTTCTCCAAGGTTGTGGTTAAAGGGGGTGAAAATAGCTCGTAACATCGTGAAAGTTGGAGTGCACGCTTGTCTATCAAACGGGCATCTAAATCTATGATCAAATTTCAATTCTGAAAAATTGGTTAGAAGTGAAACTTCGTCATGCATTTTTGCTAGAGTTAGGCTAGAAGGAGGTACAAATAGCTCGGAACATTGTAAAAGTTGGCGTGCACACTGGTATATCAAACAGGCATCCAAATCTATGATCAAATTTCAATTCCGAGAATTTGGTCAAAAGTGAAACTCCATCATGCGGTTTCGCTAAGGTTTGGCTTAAAGGAGGGGAACATAGCTCTGACTATCATGAAATTTAGCATGCACTCTTATCTACCAAATGGGCATCGAAATCTATGATCATAGATTAGTTCTGATAAATTGGTCAAAAGTGAAACTTCATTGTGCGCTTTCGCTAAGGTTGCACTTAAAGGGAGTGAAAATAGCTCGAACGTCGTGAAAGTTGGCGTGCACGCTTGTTTATTGAAATGGATAACTAAAATCCATTTCAAATTTTAATTCTGAAAAAGTCAAGGAAAGTGCATCTTTACAACCTTGGTTTGAACATCCTTGAAGTAGGGCCAAAATAGCTTGAAATCTCATAAAAATAGGTGTCCATGCCATCTTTGAAATGGGTATCAAAATCTACTTTAAAATTTGAATTTTGAGAAATTCGAAAAAATGCAACGTTTATGCCTTGGTTTGACAAAGTTTGATTAAGGTCCAAAATGGCTCGCAATCCCCAAAAAATATACTTGTAGGCTTATCTCTCAAATGGGTACCTAAATACAGTTTCAAATTTCAATTTCAAGAAAGTCAAGGAAGGTGCATTTCTTAGAATTTGGTTTGACCAACATTACCTAATGGCCGAAATAACTCGAAATATCGCAAAAATATGTGTGCACGCTTATCTCCTAAATATATATCTAAATCTACTTTTACATTTCATTTCTAAGAATTTGGAAAAAAGTGCAACCTTTTAGGCCTTGGTTTAGCCAAGTTTTACTAGGGTCCAAAATAACTCGAATTCCCCTGAAGGTTTGTATGCATGGTTATCTCTCGATTGGGTACCTAAATTCTCTTTCAAAAATCAATTAGGAGAAAGTCAAAAAAATATCATCTCTTAGACCTTAGATTGACCAACCTTGAATAACAAACAAAATAGCTTCGAACGTCGTGAAAGTTGGCATGCACTCTTATCTTCCAAATGTGCAGATAAATCTACGATCAAATTTTAATTCTGAGAAATTAGTCAAAAGGGAAACTCCGTGGTGTGGGTTTGCTAAGGTACGACTTAAAGGGGTGAAAATATTTCAGAACGCCCCAAAAATTCATGTGCATCCTTATTTATCCAATAGGAATCCAAATCTATGATCAAGTTTCAATTCTGAGAAGTTGGTCAAAAGTGAAACTCCGTCGTGCGGTTTTTTAGGGTTTGGATTAAAGGTGATAAATATAGATCTAAACATCATGAAAGTTGGTATGCACTTTTATCTATCAAATCGGCATCCAAATCTATGATCAAATTTCAATTCCAAAAAATTGCTCGGAAGTGAATCTCTGTCGTGCATTTTCGCTAGAGTTGGGCTTAAAGGGAGTCCAAATAGCTCGAAACTTTGCAAAAGTTGGCATGCATGCTTGTTTAAGAAACGGGCATCCAAATCTATGATCAAATTTCAATTCTGAAAATTTGGTCAAAAGTGAACTCCATCGTGCGGTTTTGGTAAGGTTTGGCTTAAAGGAGGGGGAAGTAGCTATGCACATCACAAAATTTGGCATGCACTCTTATCTACCAAATGGGCATCTAAATCTATGATCAAATTTTAATACCAAGAAATTGGTTAGAAGTGAAACTCTATCGTGCATTTTTTCTAGAGTTGGGCTTAAAGGTAGTCCAAATAGCTTGGAACGTTGCAAAACTTGGCATGCATGCTTGTATATCAAACGGGCATCGAAATCTATGATCAAATTTGAATACCAAGAATTTGGTCAAAAGTGAAACTCCATCATGCGGTTTCGTTAAGTTTTGGCTTAAAGGAGGGGAAATAGCTATGAACATCACTAAATTTGGCATGCTCCCTTTTCTCCCAAATGGGCATCTAAATCTACGATCAAATTTTAATTTCGAGAAATTGGTCAAACGTGAAACTTCGTCGTGCACTTTGGGTAAAGTTTCACTTAAAGCGAGTGAAAATAGCTCGGAACGTCATGCAAGTTGGTGTGCACGTTTATTGAAATGGGTACCTAAATCTACTTTCAAATTTCAATTTTGAAAAAAAAAAGTTGAGAAAAGTGCATCTTTTCTACCTTGGTTTGACCCTGCTTGAATGACGGACAAAATAGCTCCAAATATCATAAAAATAGGTTTCCATGAATACATTTGAAATGGGTATCTAAATCTACTTTATAATTTGAGTTTTGAGAAATTTGAAAAAATGCAATGTTTTTGGCCTTGGCTTAATGAAGTTTGATGGAGGTCCAAAATGGTTCGTAATCCAAAAAAAATGTATATGTAGGCTTATGTCTCAATTGGGTACCTAATACAGTTTCAAATTTCAATTTCGAGAAACTCAAGGAAAGTGCATTTCTTAGAACTTGGTTTGACCAACATTGACTAAGGGCTGAAATAACTCGAAATCTCGCAAAAATATGTGTGCACACTTATCTCCTAAATATGTATCTAAATCTACTTTTACATTTGATTTCTAATAAATTGGAAAAAAAGAGCATCCTTTTAGGCCTTGGGTTAACCAAATTTGAGTAAGGTCCAAAATATCTCGAAATGTCCTAAACGTTTGTATGCACGGTTATCTCTCAAATGGGTACCTAAATTCTCTTTCAAATTTCAAATACAAGAAACTAGTAAAAATAACATCTCTTAGAACTTTGGTTGACCAACCTCGAATAACGACCAAAATATCTATGAGCATCTTAAAAGTTGGTGTGCACTCTTGTCTACCAAATGCGTATAAATCTAAATCAAATTTTAATTCTGGGAAATTGGTCAAAAGTGAAACTCCGTTCTGTGATTTTGCTACAGTTGGGATTAAATGGGGTGAAATATTTTGGAACATCATGAAAGTTCATGTGTATGCTTGTCTATCAGATGGCCATCCAAATCTATGATCAAATTTTAATTCTAATAAATTGCTCAAAAGTGAAACTCTGTCATCTGATTCACTAGGGTTGGGCTTAAAGAAGGTCAAAATAGCTCAAAACGTTGTGAAAGTTGGCATGCAAACTTGTTTATCCAATGGGCATCCAAATCTACAATGAAGTTTGAATTCTGAGAAGTTGGTCAAAAGTAAAACTCCATCATGCGAGAAAATAGCTCTGAACATCACGAAATTTGGCATGCACTCATATCTACCAAATAGGCATCTAAATCTACGATCAAATTTTAATTCTGATAAATTGGTCAAAAGTGAAACTTTGTGATGCACTTTCGCAAAGGTTGGACTTAAAGGGACTGAAAATAACATCTCTTAGACCTTTTCTTCACCAACCTTGAATAGCGACCAAAATAGCTCCGAACATCATGAAAGTTGGCGTGCACTCTTATCTACAAAATGCTTAGATAAATCTACGGTCAAATTTTAATTCTAAGAAATTGGTCAAAAGTGAAACTCCGCTATGTGGTTTTTTCTAAGGTTGGGCTTAAATGGGGTGAAAATATTTGGAACGTCATAAAAGCTTGCATGCACGCTTGTCTGTCAGATGTCCATCCAAATCTATGATCAAATTTTAATTCTAAGAAATTGCTCAAAAGTGAAACTCTGCCATGCAATTTCGCTAGGGTATGGCTTAAAGAAGGTCAAAATAGCTCATAATGTTGTGAAAGTTGTCATGCATGGTTGTATATCAAACAAGAATCTGAATCTATGATCAAATTTCTATTCTGACAATTTGGTCAAAAGTGAAACTCCATCATCCGGTTTCGCTAATGTTTGGCTTAAAGGAGGGGAAAATAGCTCTAAACATCACGAAATTTGGCATGAACTCTTATCTACCAAATGGGCATCTAAATCTACGATCAAATTTTAATTCCAAGAAATTGGTCAAAAGTGAAACTCCGTCGTCCGCTCTCACTAAGGTTGCACTTAAATGGACTAAAAATAGCTCGGAACGCCACGAAAGTTGGACTACATGCTTCTTTATTGAAATACCTACCTAAAGCCACTTTCAAATTTCAATTCTGAAAAAGTTGACAAAAATGCATATTTTCAACCTTGGTTTGATCATCCTTGAATGATGGCAAAAATAGTTCCAAATCTCATAAAAATAGGTGTCCATGCCTATCTTTGAAATGGGTATCTAAATCTATTATAAAATTTGAATTTTGAGAAATTGGAAAAAATTCAATGTTTTAGGCCTTGGTTTGACAAAGGTTAACAAAGTTTAACCGAGGTCCAAAATGGCTCTCAATCCACAACAAATATACATGTAGTCTTATCTCTCAAATGGGTACCTAAATAGAGTTTCAAATTTCAATTTCAAGAAAGTCAAGAAAAGTGCATTTTTTAGAACTTGGTTAGACCAGCCGTTACTAAGGGCCGAAATAACTTGAAATCTCACAAAAATATGTGTGCATGCTTATCTCTTAAAAAGGTATCTAAATCTACTTTTACATTTCATTTATAAGAAATTGAAAAAAGTGAAACCTTTTAGTTCTTGGTTTGACCAAGTTTGACTAAGGTCCACAATAGCTCGAAATCCCCTAAAAGTGTGTATGCATGTTATCTCTCAAATGGGTACCTAAATTCTCTTTCAAATTTCATTTGCAAGAAAGTAAAAAAAATAACATCTCTTAGCCATTCTTTCCTAAAATATTTAGCAGAAGGGTTTTCCTAAGCTTGAAGTATCATTTTGGTAAATAATCCTTAGGCGCGACCTTGGAAACATGCCTTACATAAAAGTTTCACTTTCGATTTTATATCAATGCATGAGAATCGCTTCGACATAGATCAACGGCCTAGAAAGAAGCAAAAGCGGAAAAGTAGAAGCAGAAAGATCAAGGTTTGGTCGTGAAAAAGTTAGAATCCTGACTTCCACTTTCTAGAGTTTAAGATTCGATGGTCATGGAAGATTCTGCATAAATCAATGGTTAAGAGATAGCGGAATAGGAAAAGCATAAGTGAAAAGCTCAAAGCTTAACTTCGAAAAGTTGGAGCCCCGTGTTCCATTTTTCGCAAGATCAACGGTTAGGGATGAATCCAAAAAGACAAATGACCTGAAAAGGAAAGGAAAAGGAGAAAGCAAAAATACAGAAATATGGTTGCGAAAACTTAGAGTTCTCACTTTTTGCTTTCCGGGAAGTTTCAGTTTTGAGAAGTTGGTCAAAAGTGAAACTCCATCGTGCGGTTTTGTTAGGGTTTAGCTTAAAGGAGATGAAAATAGCTCCAAACATCGTGAAATTTGGTTTGCACTGTTATCTTTTAAATGTGCATCTCGATCTATGATCAAATTTTAAAACCGAGAAATTGGTCAAAAGTGAAACTACGTCATGCGGTTTCGCCAAGGTTGAGGTTAAAGGGGGTGAAAATAACTTGAAATTTCATGAAAGTTGGAGTGCACACCTATTGATGAAATGGGCATCCGAATCTATGATCAAGTTTCATTTCCAAGAAATTATTCAGAAGGAAAACTCTATCGTGCATTTTCGCTAGAGTTTTGCTTAAAGAGGGTCCAAATAGCTTGGAACATTGCAAATGTTGTCATGCACACTTGTATATCAAACATGCATGCAAATCTATGATCAAATTTCAATTCCGAGAACTTGGTCAAAAGTGAAACTCCATCATGTGGTTTTGCTAATGTTTGGCTTAAAGGAGGGGAAAATAGCTCTGAACATCATGAAATATGGCATGCACTATTATCTACCAAATGGGCATCTAAATCTACGATCAAATTTTGATTCTTAGAAATTGATTAGAGGTGAAACCTCATCCTACGCTTTCCCTAAGGTTGGACGCAAAGGGAGTGAAAATAGGTCGAAACCTCACGAAAGTTGGCGTGCATGCTTGTTTATTGAAATGGGTACCTAAATCCACATTCAAATTTTGATTTTGAAAAAAGTCGAAAGCAGCGCATCTTTTCAATCCCCAAAAAATATACATGTAGGCTTATCTCTCAAATGGGTACCTAAATACAGTTTCAAATTTCAATTTCGAGAAAGTCCAGAAAATTGCATTTCTTATAACTTGGTTTTACCTACCCTAACTACGGGCCAAAATAACTCAAAATATCTAAAACAATTGTCTGCACGCTTATCTCTTAAATGGGTATCTAAATCTACTTTTAGATTTGATCTCTAAGAAATTGGAAAAAATGCAACCTTTTAGGCTTTGGTTTGACCAAGTTTGACTAGGGTGCAAAATAGCTCGAAATCCCCTGAAGGTTTGTGTGCATGGTTATCTCTCAAATGGGTACCTAAATTTTCTTTCAAAATTAAATTACGAGAAAGTCAGAAAAATATCATCTCTTAGACCTTTGCTTAACCAACGTTGAATAACAAACAAAATAGCTCCGAACATAGTGAAAGTTAGCCTGTACTCTTATCTTCCAAATGCACAGATAAATCTACGATCAAATTTTAATTCTGAGAAATTGGTCAAATGTGAAACTTCGTTGTGTGGGTTTGATAAGGTACGGCTTAAAGGGGGTGAAAATATTTCAGAACGTCGCGAAAATTCGCTTGCACGCTTGTTTATCCAATCGGAATCCAAATCTATGATCAAGTTTCAATTCTGAGAAGTTGGTCAAAAGTGAAAATACATCGTGCGGTTTTGTTAGGGTTTGGCTTAAAGGTGCTGAAGATAGCTCTAAACATTGTGAAAGTTGGCGTGTACTCTTATCTATCAAATCAGCATCCAAATCTATGATCAAATTTCAATTCCGAGAAATTGGGCAGCAGTGAACCTCTGTCATGAATTTTCGCTAGAGTTGGGCTTAAAGGGAGTCCAAATAGCTCGAAACATGGAAAAAGTAGGCGTGCACGCTTGTATATCAAACAAGCATCCAAGTCTATGATCAAATTTCAATTTCAAGAATTTGATCAAATGTGAAACTCCATCATGGGGTTTCGCTAAGGTTTTGATTAAAGGAGGGGAAAATAACTCCGACCATCATGAAATTTAGCATGCACTCTTATCTACCAAATGGGCATCGAAATCTATGATCATAGATTAATTCTGATAAATTGGTCAAAAGTGAAACTTCATTATGCGCTTTCGCTAAGGTTGCACTTAAAGGGAGTGAAAATAGCTTGGAATGTCACAAAAGTTGGCATGCATGCTTGTTTATTGAAATGGGTACCTAAATCCATTTCAAATTTCAATTCTGAAAAAGTCAAGAAAAGTGCATATTTACAACCTTGGTTTGAACATCCTTAAAAGAGGACCAAAATAGCTTTAAATCTTGTAAAAATAGGTGTCCATGCCTATCTTTGAAATGGGTATCTAAATCTTCTTTAAAATTTGAATTTTCGGAAATTCGAAAAAAAAGCAACGTTTATGCCTTGGTTTGACAAAGTGTGCACTCTTATTTTCCAAATGCGTATCTAAATATATGATACAATTTTCATTCTGAGAAATTGGTCAAAAGCAAAACTCCATCGTGCAGTTTCGCCAAGGTTGGGGTTAAAGGGGGTGAAAATAGCTTGTAATGTCGCAAAAGTTGGAGTGTATGCTTTTCTATCAAACGGGCATCTAAATTTATGATGAAGCTTCAATTCCAAAAAATTGGTTAGAAGTGAAACTCCCTCGTGCATTTTTGCTAGTGTTGGGCTTAAAGGAGGTCCAAATAGCTCGGAATATTGCAAAAGTTGGCGTGCATGCTTGTATATCAAACAGGCATCCAAATCTATGATCAACTTTCAATTTCAAGAATTTGGTCAAAAGTGAAACTCCATCATGTTGTTTTGCTAACGTTTGGCTTGAAGGAGGGGAAAATAGCTCCGACCATCATGAAATTTAGCACGCACTCATATCTACCAGATGGGCATCGAAATTTACGATCATAGATTAATTCTCATAAATTGGTCGAAAGTGAAACTTCATTGTGCACTTTCGCTAAGGTTGCACTTAAAAATAGCTCAGAATGTCGTGAAAGTTGGCGTGCACGCTTGTTTATTGAAATGGGTACCTAAATCCATTTCAAATTTCAATTCTGAAAAAGTCAAAGTGCATCTTTACAACCTTGGTTTGAAAATCCTTAAATGAGGGCCAAAATTGCTTGAAATCTCATAAAAATAGGTGTGCATGCCTATCTTTGAATTGGGTATCTAAATCTACTATAAAATTTGAATTTTCAAAAATTCGAAAAAATGCAACGTTTATGCCTTGGTTTGACAAAGTTTGACCGAGGTCCAAAATGGCTCGCTATCCCCAAAAAATATACATGTAGGCTTATCTATCAAATGGGTACCTAAATACAATTTCAAATTTCAATTTCAAGAAAGTCAAGAAAGTTTGACCAACCTTAACTAAGCGCCAAAATAACTCGAAATCTCTAAAAACATTGTCTGCACACTTATCTCTTAAATGGGTATCTAAATCTAATTTTAGATTTGATTTCTAAGAAATTGGAAAAAAATGCAACCTTTTAGGCCTTGGTTTGACCAAGTTTGACTAGGGTCCAAAATAGCTCGAAATCCCCTGAAGGTTTGTATCCATGGTTATCTCTCTAATGGGTACCTAAATTTTCTTTCAAAATTCAATTACGAGAAAGTCAAAAAAATATCATATCTTAGACCTTTGCTTGACCAACCTTGAATAATAAACAAAATAGCTTCGAACATCATGAAAGTTGGTGTACACTCTTATTTTCCAAATGCGCAGATAAATCTATGTTCGAATTTTAATTATGAGAAATTGGCCAAAAGTGAAACTTCGTTGTGCAGGTTTGCTAAGGTACGACTTAAAGGGGGTGAAAATATTTTAGAACTCCATGAAAATTTGTGTGCATGCTTGTTTATCCAATGGGAATCCAAATCTATGATCAAGTTTCAATTCCGAGAAGTTGGTCAAAAGTGAAACTCCATCATGCGGTTTTGCTAGGGTTTGGCTTAAACACGCTGAAGATAGCTCTGAACATCATGAAAGTTGGCATGCACTTTTATCTATCAAATCCACATCCAAATCTAGGATCAAATTTTGATTCTGAGGAATTGGTCAGAAGTGAAACTCTATCATGCATTTTTGCTAGAGTTGGGCTTAAAGGGAGTCCAAATAGCTTGGAACTTTGCAAAAGTTGTCATGCACGCTTGTTTATCAAACGAGCATCCAAATCTATGATCAAATTTCAATTCCAAGAATTTGGCTAAAACTGAACTCCATCATGCGGTTTTGCTAAGGTTTAGCTTAAGGGAGGGGAAAATAGCTATGAACATCACGAAATTTGGCATGCACTCTTATCTACCAAGTGGGCATCTAAATTTGTGATCAAATTTCAATTCCAAGAAATTAGTCAGAAGTGAAACTCCGTCATGCATTTTTGCAAGAGTTGGGATTAAAGGTAGTCCAAATAGCTCGAAACATTGCAAAAGTTGACATGCATGCTTGTATATCAAACGGGCATCCAAATCTATGATCAAATTTCAATACCGAGAATTTGGTCAAAAGTGAAACTCCATCATGCAGTTTCACTAATCTTTGGCTTAAAGGAGGGGAAATAGCTATGAACATCACTAAATTTGGCATGCACTCTTTTCTACCAAATGGGCATCTAAATCTACGATCAAATTTTAATTTCGAGAAATTGGTCAAAAGTGAAACTTGATTGTGTGCTTTCAATAAGGTTGCACATAAAGTGAGTGAAAATAGCTTCGATCGCCACGCAAGTTGCCGTGCACGCTTGTTTATTTAAATGGGTACCTAAATGTACTTTCAAATTTCAATTCTGAAAAAAAGTTGAGAAAAGTGCATATTTTCAAACTTGGTTTGACCATCCTTGAATGAGGGACAAAATAGCTCCAAATCTCATAAAAATAGGTGTGCATGCCTACTTTTGATATGGGTATCTAAATCTACTAAAAAAATTGAATTTTGAGAAATTGGAAAAAATGCAATGTTTTTGGCCTTCGTTTGGCGAAGTTTGACCGAGGTCCAAAATGGTTTATAATCCCCAAAAAATATACGTGTAGGATTATCTCTCAAATGGGTACCTAATACAGTTTCAAATTTCAATTTCGAGAAAGTCAAGGAAAGTCCATTTCTTAAAACTTGTTTTGACCAACATTAACTAAGGGCCAAAATAACTTGAAATCTCGCAAAAATATGTGTGCACGGTTATCTCCTAAATCTGTATCTAAATATCTGTGCACGGTTATCTCCTAAAAGTTTGTATGCACGGTTATCTCTCAAATGAGTACCTAAATTCTCTTTCAAATTTAAAATACAAGAAACTAGTAAAAATAACATATCTTGGAACTTTGGTTGACCAACCTTGAATAACAACCAAAATAGCTACGAGCATCTTGAAAGTTGCCGTGCACTCTTGTCTACCAAATGGAAAGATAAATCTACAATCAGATTTTAAATCTAAGAAATTGGTCAAAAGTGAAACTTCGTTGTGTGATTTTGCTAAGGTTGGGATTAAAAGGGGTGAAAATAATTTGGAACGCTGTGAAAGTTCGCGTGTACGCTTGTCTATCAGATGGCCATCCAAATCTATTATCATATTTTAATTCTAAGAAATTGCTCAAAAGTGAAACTTCGTCATCCAATTCACTAGGGTTGGGCTGGTCAAAATAGCCCAAAACGTTGCAAAAGTTGGTGTGGATGCTTGTTTATCCAATCGGCATCCAAATCTATGATCAAGTTTGAATTATGACAAGTTGGTCAAAAGTAAAACTCCATCATGTGAGTTCACTAAGGTTTTTCTTAAAGGAGGGGAAAATAGCTCTAAACATCATGAAATTTGGCATGCACTAATATATACCAAATAGGCATCTAAATCTACGATCAAATTTTAATTCTAATAAATTGGTCCAAAGTGAAACTTCGTCATGCACTTTCACAAAGGTTGCACTTAAAGGGACTAAAAATAATATCTCTTAGACCTTTGCTTCACCAACCTTGAATAACGACCAAAATAGCTCCAAACATCATGAAAGTTGGGGTGCACTCTTATCTACCAAATGCGCAGATAAATCTATGATCAAATTTCAATTCTAAGAAATTAGTCAAAAGTGAAACTCCACTGTGCAGTTTTTGCTAAGGTTGGGCTTAAATGGGGTGAAAATATTTTGGAACGTCGTGAAAGTTCACATGCACGCTTGTTTATCAAATTTCCATCCAAATCTATGATCAAATTTTATTCTAAGAAATATCTCAAAAGTGAAACACCACCATGCGATTTCGCTAGGATTGGGCTTAAAGAAGGTCAAAATAGCTCATAACGTTGTGAAAGTTGGCATGCATGGTTGTATATCAAATGGGAATCCAAATCTATGAACAAATTTCAATTCCGACAATTTGGTCAAAAGTGAAACTCCATGCAGTTTCGCTAATGTTTGGCTTAAAGGAGGGGAAAATAGCTCTAAACATCACGAAAATTGGCATGCACTCCTATCTACCAAATGGGCATCTAAATCTACGATCAAATTTTAATTCCAAGGAATTGGTCAAAAGTGAAACTCCGTTGTGCGCTTTCACTAAGGTTGCACTTAAAGGGACTAAAATAGCTTGGAACGTCATGAAAGTTGGCCTACACCCTTCTTTATTGAAATACCTACCTAAATCCACTTTCAAATTTAAATTCTGAAAAAAGTCGACAAAATGCATATTTTCAACCTTGGTTTGATCATCCTTGAATGATGGCCAAAATAGTTCCAAATATCATAAAAATAGGTGTCCATGCATATCTTTGAAATGGGTAACTAAATCTATTTTAAAATTTGAATTTTGAGAAATTCAAAAAAATTCAATGTTTTAGGGCTTGGTTTGACAAAGGCTAACAAAGTTTAAATGAGGTCCAAAATGGCTCGCAATCCCCAAAATATATAAATGTAGGATTATCTCTCAAATGAGTACCTAAATAGAGTTTCAAATTTCAATTTCGAGAAAGTCAAGGAAAGTGCATTTCTTAGGACCTGGTTGGACCAGCTATTAACTCAAAATCTTGCAAAAATATGTGTGCACTCTTATCTCTTAAATGGGTATCTAAATCTACTTTTACATTTCATTTGTAAGAAACTGAAAAAAGTGAAACCTTTTAGGTCTTGGTTTGACCAAGTTTGACTAAGGTCCACAATAGCTCGAAATCCCCTAAAAGTGTGTATGCATGTTATCTCTCAAATTGGTACCTAAATTCTCTTTCAAATTTCATTTATGAGAAAGTTAGAAAAATAACATCTCTTAGAACTTTGCTTGACCAACCTTGAATAACGATCAAAATAGCTCCGAACATCGTGAAAGTTGGCATGCATTTTGTTGTTGCTGCAACCGCTTCCCCAAAAATTTTACATTTTAGGGCCCCTCCTTCCATTTTTTATTTTGAAAGCATGCTTACACTTGTTTCCCAACTCAAATGAGCCATCCTTACATACCTATTCTTTCACAAAATATTTAGTAGAAGGGATTTCCTAAGCCTGAAGTATCATTTTGGTAAATAATCCTTAGGCACGACCTTGGAAACACGCCTTAGATAAAAGTTTCGCTTTCAATTTCAGATCAATGCCTGAGAATCGCTTCAACATAGATCAACACGACCCAGAAAGAAGTGGAAGTGAAAAAGCAGAAGCAGAAAGATCAAGGTTTGGTCATGAAAAAGTTAGAATCCCGACTTCCACTTTTCGTAGTTCAAGATCCGACGGTCATGAAGAATTTCACATAAATCAATGGTTAAGAAATAGCAGAAGAGGAAAATAACTCCAAACATCATGAAAGTTGGCATGCACTCTTACCTTATCTCTCAAATGGGTACCTAAATACAGTTTCAAATTTCAATTTCGAGAAAGTCAAGAAAAGTGCATTTCTTATAACTTGGTTTGACCAACCTTAACTAAGGGCCAAAATAACTCAAAATCTCTAAAAAAATTATCTGCACACTTATCTCTTAAACGACTATCTAAATCTACTTTTAGATTTCATTTCTAAGAAATTGGAAAAAAGTGCAACCTTTTAGGCCTTGCTTTGACCAAGTTTGACTAGGGTCCAAAATAGCTCAAAATCCCTTGAAGGTTTGTATGCATGGTTATCTCTCAAATGCATATCTAAACTCATTTAAAAAAATCAATTATGATAAAGTTGAAAAAATATCATTTCTTAGACCTTAGCTTGACCAACCTTGAATAACAAACAAAATAGCTCGGAACATCATGAAAATTGGTGTGCACTCTTATCTTCCAAATGCACAGATAAATCTACGATCAAATTTCAATTATGAGAACTCCACGAAAATTCACGTTCATGCTTTTTTATCCAATGGGAATCCAAATCTATGATCAAGTTTCAATTCTGAGAAGTTGGTCAAAAGTGAAACTCCATCGTGCAGTTTTGTTAGGGTTTGGATTAAAGGTGCTAAAGATAGCTCTGAACATCGTGAAAGTTGGCGTGCATTTTTATCTATAAAATCGACATCCAAATCTTGATCAAATTTCAATTCCAAGAAATTGGTCAGAAGTGAAACTTTGTCGTGCATTTTCACTAGAGTTGGGCTTAAAGGGAGTCCAAATAGCTCAGAACATTGCAAAATTTGGCATGCACGCTTGTTTATCAAATGGGCATCCAAATCTATGATCAATTCAATTCTGAGAATTTCGTCAAAAGTGAACTCCATGTGTGGTTTCGCTAAGGTTTGGCTTAAACTAGGAGAAAAAGGCTATGGACATCACAAAATTTGGCATGCACTTTTATCCACCAAATGGGCATCTAAATCTACGATCAAATTTGAATTCCAAGAAATTGGTCAGAAGTGAAACTTCATCATGCATTTTTGCTAGAGTTGGGCTTAAACGTAGTCCAAATAGCTCGGAACATTGCAAAAGTTGGCATGCATGCTTGTATATCAAACGGGCATCCAAATCTATGATCAAATTTCAATATAGAGAATTTGGTCAAAAGTGAAACTCCATCATGCGGTTTCGCTAAGGTTTGGCTTAAAGGAGGGGAAATAGCTATGAACATCACTAAATTTGGCATGCATTCTTTTCTACCAAGTGGGCATCTAAATCTATGATCAAATTTTAATTCCGAGAAATTAGTCAAAAGTGAAACTTAGTCATGCGCTTTCGCTAAGGTTGCACTTGAAGTGAGTGAAAATAGCTCGGAACGTCATGGAAGTTGGTGTGCACACTTGTTTATTTAAATGGGTACCTAAATCTACTTTCAAATTTCAATTCTGAAAGAAAAAGGTCGAGAAAAGTGCATATTTTCAACCTTGGTTTGACCATCCTTGAATGTGGGACAAAATACCTCCAAATCTCATAAAAATACGTGCCCATGCCTACATTTGAAATGGGTATCTAAATCTACTTTAAAATTTGAATTTTGAGAAATTGAAAAAAGTGCAATGTTTTTGCCCTTGGTTTGACGAAGTTTGACCAAGGTCCAAAATGGTTCGTAATCCCAAAAAAATATACATGTAGGATTATGTCTTGAATGGGAACCTAATACAGTTTCAAATTTCAATTTCGATAAATTCAAGGAAAGTGCATTTCTTAGAACTTGGTTTGACCAACATTAACTAAGGGCCGAAATAAATCCAAATCTCACAAAAATATTTGTGCACACTTATCTCCTAAACCTATATCTAAATCCACTTTTACATTTGATTTCTAAGAATTTGGAAAAAAGTGCAACCTTTTAGGCCTTGGGTTAACCAAGTTTGACCTAGGTCCAAAATAGCTCGAAATATCCTAAACGTTTGTATGCACGGTTATCTCTCAAATGGGTACCTAAATTCTCTTTCAAATTCCAAATATGAGAAACTGGTAAAAATAGCATCTCTTAGAACTTTGGTCTACCAACCTTGAATAACAACCAAAATAGCTACGAGCATCTTGCAAGTTGGCGTGCACTCTTCTCTACCAAATGCGTGGATAAATCTACAATCAAATTTTAATTTTGACAAATTGGTAAAAAGTGAAACTCTGTTGTGCAATTTTGTTAAGGTTGGGATTAAAGGGGGTGAAAATATTTTGGAACGTCATGAAAGTTCATGTATACGCTTGCCTATCAGATGGCCGTTCAAATCTATGATCAAATTTTAATTCTAAGAAATCACTCAAAAGTGAAACTCTGTCATCTGATTCGCTAGGGTTGAGCTTAAAGAAGGTCAAAATAGCTCAAAATGTTGCGAAAGTTGGTGTGCATGCTTTTTTATCCAGTGGGCATCCAAATCTATGATCAAGTTTGAATTCTGAGAAGTTGGTCAAAAGTAAAACTCCATCATTCAGTTTCGTTAAGGATTTGCTTAAAGTATGGGAAAATAGCTCTGAACATCATGAAATCCGGCATGCACTCGTACTATGAAATGGGCATCTAAATCTATGATCAAATTTTAATTCTGAGAAATTGGTCAAAAGTTTACTTCGTCATGCGCTTTCGCAAAGGTTGCACTTAAAGGGAGTTAAAACAACATCTCTTAGACTTTTTCTTCACCAACCTTGAATAACAACCAAAATAGATTCGAACATCTTGATATTTGGCGTGCAATCTTATCTACCAAATGCACAAATAAATCTATGATCAAATTTTAATTCTGAGAAATTGGTTGAAAATGAAACTCCGTTGTGTGGTTTTGTTAAAATTGAAAACCGAACGGCTTAAAGGGGGTGAAAATATTTTAGAACTCTGCGAAAATTCACGTGCATGCTTGTTTATCCAATGGGAATCCAAATCTATGATCAAGTTTCAATTCTGAGAAGTTGGTCAAAAGTGAAACTCCATCGTGTAGTTTTGTTAGGGTTTGGCTTAAAGGTGTTGAACATAGCTTTGAACATCGTAAAAGTTGGAGTGCACTTTTATCTATCAAGTCGGCATCCAAATCTATAATCAAATTTCAATTCCGAGAAATTGGTCAGAAGTGAAACTCTGTCGTGCATTTTCGCTAGAGTTGGGCTTAAAGGTAGTCCAAATAGCCTTGAACATTGCAAAAGTTGGCATGCACGCTTGTTTATCAAATGAGAATCCAAATCTATTGTCAAATTTCAATTTCGAGAATTTGGTCAAATGTGAACTCCATCATGCAGTTTCGCTAAGGTTTGGCTTAAAGGAGGGGAAAATAGCTATGGACATCACGAAATTTGTAATGCACTCTTATCTACCAAATGGGCATCTAAATCTACAATCAAATTTAAAGTCCTAGAAATTGGTCAGAAGTGAAACTCCGTAGTGCATTTTTGCTATAGTTGGACTTAAAGGTAGTCCAAATAGCTCGGAACATTCCAAAACTTGGCATGAACGCTTGTATATCAAACGAACATCCAAACCTACGATCAAATTTCAATACCGAGAATTTGGTCAAAAGTGAAACTCCATCATGCGGTTTCATTAAGGTTTGGCTTAAAGGAGGGGAAATAGCTATGAACATCACTAAATTTGGCATGCTCTCTTTTCTACCAAATGGGCATCTAAATCTACGATCAAATTTTAATTCTGAGAAATTGGTCAAAAGTGAAACTTCATTGTGCACTTTCTCTATGGTTGCACTTAAAGTGAGTGAAAATAGCTCGAAACGTCGCGCAAGTTGGCATGCACACTTGTTTATTGAAATGGGTACCTAAATCTACTTTCAAATTTCAATTCTGAAAAAAATTCAAGAAAAGTGCATCTTTTCTACCTTGCTTTGACCCTCCTTGAATGAGGGACAAAATAGCTCCAAATCTCATAAAAATATGTGTCCATGAATACATTTAAAATGGGTATCTAAATTGACTTTAAAATTTGAATTTTGAGAAATTGGAAAAACTGCAACGTTTTTGGCCTTGGTTTGACGAAGTTTGACTGAGGTCCAAAATGGTTCGTAATCCCCAAAAAATATACATGTAGGCTTATCTCTCAAATGGGTATCTAATACAGTTTCAAATTTCAATATTGAGAAACTCAAGGAAAGTGCATATCTTAGAACTTGGTTTGACCAACATTAACTAAGGGTTGAAATAACTTGAAATCTCACAAAAATATGTGTGCATGCTTATCTCCTAAATCTATAGCTAAATCTACTTTTACCTTTGATTTCTAAGAAATTGGAAAAAAGCGCAGCCTTTTGGGCATTGGGTTAACCAAGTTTGACTAAGTTCCAAAATAGCTTGAAATCTCCTAAAAGTTTGTATGCATGGTTATCTCTCAAATAGGCACCTAAATTCTCTTTCAAATTTCAAATACGAGAAAATAGTAAAAATAACATCTCTTAGAAGATCGGAGATGAGCTCCAAGAAGTGAGGTGGGAGGTCCTACGGAGTCTTTTGCAGTCCATTTCAGCTTGGATTTTTCAAAGGTTATGGGGCGGGGGGGATACCCTGAATTGTCGTCCTCCTGATCAATGTAATTTGACTATTGGAGAAATTCCGATTCCAATAATTCAAGGTGAAATCCCTCTTTCTACTAGTATGGATCGTAAACCTGGTCAATGCTTTTCAAAAACATCGGTTATTCCATCCATGCTTGTTAAGTCTGCACATATTAGGAAAAAAATTTAGTTTATGTCGGACCATGATTTAATTGGAAAATTCATTGGGATACAGCCATCAGAGAAAGATCTGCTCTGGTGGATCAACTCGACTTGGAAACCTAAAGGTCATTATGATTTACATTTAGGATCGAAGGGGTTTTTTACTGTTTCTTTTATCAGTCAAGAGGATCAGAATCGGATTATTAATGGAGGTCCTTATTTCTATTATTTATTAGGTCTTTTCCTTCGTCCTTGGAAAGATAAATTTTGTCCGGAAAAGGAAGACATGCAAATTGCTCCAGTCTAGATCTGGTTATATTCACTTCCTCAGAAATATGGGATGCTGAAATCTTGGAAGCACTGGGTAATTGTTTGGGTTCCTTTATTGAAATTTCGGAGCAAACTAAATCTCAGTGATATACTGCCTTGCCCATATATGTATCTATATGGATCTATCCAAGGCTCTTCCAAAGGCTATCAGGTTTCTTTGGGACGATGATGAATGGATTCAAACTCTGGACTATGAACAGGTTCCCTTTAGATGGCGTCGGTGTCATGAGTATGGTCACTTATTTAGGGAATGTCCCTTGAATCATCCCAAACCGTTGGTTAATAAGGTTTTGAATCCCTTAGAACTTGGGGTTTTCTAAGGTATCTTCTCGCAAAAGAATAATAAAAAACAAGAACCTAAAGACTCCGCCAAGAAGATAAACAGTTCTAATTCCTTTGAAATTTTGGGTAAATAGGCAGAACAATTGGTGGATTCTAAGAGTCCTGAGGGTGATTTCTCCAAATCCGAGATTGGTTAATCTTCAAGCCACCCTTCTTGTCCAAATATAGCCCAGGATATCCATATTGGAAATTTGCAACAAATAGCTAGATCAAAAGCTGAAGCAATGGATGTCTCTCTGCAAACTGATTTCTTGGAAGAATCAGAAGAAATGGATATAGGTGACTTAGATCTTGAAGGAATTGAGAAAGCCTGTTTGGATAAAGCTCTAGGCTATGTTCCTCAAGAATAGGTAAGTCTCCTCAAAGAGGCTATTCTTAAATCTAAATTCTCAAATTCTCTGGGCATTCATTCAAGTTCTTTTAAAGAAACTAAAAAATATGGTGAAGACAGTGGCAAGAAACCGGGACGCAAATCAAATAAACATAGAGTAGCGGATGTAGGAAGGTGATTGGTTGATTTGGGTCAATATCCGACAATCCGATCTGTTCTTGGTCTATAATCTTGATTATTAATGAAACTCCTTTCCTGGAACACTCGAGGCATTAATAGCCTGAGAAAGATGAAAATTATCTATCAGAAGATTCAGAAATCTAATCCAGCCATTGTTTTCTTAGAAGAAACTAAATTCCAGGCTAACTTTATCCAGGAGCGCAGGAGTAAAATATGGACGCGTTGTGAGAGCATGGGTATTGATTCTAAAAGATTTTCTGGAGGTTTATGTATTTTCTGGGATCCTTCTCAGGTTTCCCTTTTTTATTTTCAAGGAACCCGTAATTCTATCTCTGCCATTTTTAAAGTGATTGGCTTTCTTATCTTGGGTTTACTAACGAATGTTTATGGTCCTCAATGCTTGAGTGATAAGTGTAATTTTTTAAAAACCCTTTCCAATTTGAAGACATGTATGCCCTTTGAGCATTGGGTGGTTGGAGGTGATTTTAATCTGATCACTTCACTCGAGGAAAAAAAAGGTGGTAGATGTTGTTTAGAGGAGGAATGCAATCTTTTCCATGATACTATTGAAGATATGGGTCTTTTGGATATCACTCTGGGGGTTGGGTGGTTTACTTGGAATAATAAACATATAGGGGACCGTCATATTGCTTCCAGACTTGATCATTTTCTTGTTTCTGAATCAGTCATTAATTTAGGAAGTGAAATTCATATTTTAACCCTCTCTGGTCAAGGTTTTGACCACTAGCCAATCGAGCTTTTTTGGATTGGGATGGGGTCTCAATTCAAGAAGCCCTTTCATTTTGATCAATTTTGGATGATTCATCCTGACTTCTCTGAAAAAGTTAAAACGTGGTGGGAAAAATTACATTCAAATCAGGTCGCTAATATGTGGTCTTTTCAACAGAACTTGAAGGCTTTGAAATCTAAAATCAAGAAATGGAATAAGGAAGAATTTGGGAATATTTTCAAGGAGAAAAACAGATTGGAGATGTGTCTTCAAGAGATTCAATCCATTGGGTTTAATGAAGGTTACTCCCTAGATCTTCTTGAGGAGGAACGATTGGTGGAAAAACAACTTGATGAATGGGAAAAACAAGAGGAACTCCTTTGGCTACAGAAATCCCGTATCAAATGGCTCTGTGAGGGAGAAAAGAATTCCAAGTTCTTTCATCATTCTGTTATCCAATCTAGGTTTTAGAATA
This sequence comes from Pseudotsuga menziesii, assembly GCA_001517045.1. Taxonomy (NCBI): domain Eukaryota; kingdom Viridiplantae; phylum Streptophyta; class Pinopsida; order Pinales; family Pinaceae; genus Pseudotsuga; species Pseudotsuga menziesii. The sequence goes on along the minus strand of LPNX010415169.1, from coordinate 31,005 downwards.
AGTTTTATTCCCTTAAAGATGAAGCAAGAAACCTCTTGGAAGGTAGGGAGGAAATTGAGCATTTACTCAACTCTCATTTCTCAGATATTTTATCTGATCCTCGTAGGGATCGTTCTTCTGAAATTGAAATCATTACGAGCCAGATTCCTTCCTTAGTTTCAAGGCAACAGAACCAAATGTTAATGAATTCCATCTCTCTTCAAGAAGTCCAAGAGGTTGTATTTCAGATGAAGGAAGGTACCTCGCCTTGCCCGAATGGTTTTACTGTTAACTTCTTTCATCACTTTTGGGAGATGATTAAAATTGATGTTTGGAATATTATAGAACAATCTTGAGTATTTGGGCGTATTCTTCCAGCCTTAAATGCTAATTTTTTAACTCTGATTCCTAAAACTGAGGGTGTTGATTTGCATAATAAATTCCATCCTATAAGCCTTTGTAATGTGATTTATAAAATTATAACCAAGGTAATGGCTAATCATTTAAAACTTATTTTTCCTTCTCTAATCTCATCAGAGCAATCAGGGTTTGTGGAGGAGCGTCAGATTTCAGATGGGATTATTCTTGTACATGAAATCTTACACTCCATCAAACTAAAAAGATATCGGGTATGTTAGTTAAGCTTGATATTGCTAAAGCTTATGATAAACTTAACTGGCAATTTATCAAGAAAATGTTGGTAGCATTTGGTTTTAGTATGGCCTGGGTTAACTGGATTATGAATTTGATCTCATCGGTCTTTTTCTAAATTCTAGTTAATGGGGTTCCTTCAGGAATCATAACTCCAACTTGTGGTATCCTTCAAGGGGTTCCTCTATCTCCTTTTCTATTTATTCTTATGGTCGAAGGCCTGGGACGATCTATTTTTGCTGCAAAGGATGCCAATTCTATAAGAGGTTTATGTGGAACTCTTGATGGGGCTAGTCATTCTCACCAACAGTTTGTTGATGATACTATGCTTATGGGATATCCCTCGGTCCAGGAAGCCTCTATCTTTTGGACGTGCTTGGATCAGTTTGGTAATGCCTCTGGTTTGGAAGTCAATGTGCAAAAATCACAGGTTTTTTTCTTTAATACTCGTAGTATTACTCGTTGAAATATTATTCGTATCCTAGGTTTCTATGAAGGTTTTCTTCCGCCTACTTTTTGGGAACTCCTCTTATAAATACTCAATCAAGGAAGAGTTCCTGGATTGAACTAGTGGATAAATTCAAGAAGCGATTGAGTAATTGGACTTTGAAATCTATGAATCTGTCGAGCCGTTTGGTCCTTGTTAAATATGCGCTTCAAGCTTTGCCTACTTATATGTTCTCAACTATGCTGGCGCCTAAATATGTTCTTCAGGATTTGAGAAACATCCAAAGGAAATTTTTGTGGAGTAGTACTCAAGATCCTCATAAATGGGCTATGGTTAATTGGGACAGTGTCTGCAAACCAAAATCTCAAGGGGGTTTAGGGGTAAGAGATCCAGAAATAATAGGGTAATTAGCGGGAGCTAAGCTTTGGTGGCGTTGGATTACTCACTCTCAGGAACCATGGGTTAAATTATGGGTAGCCAAATATTCCCCCCATTGGGATTGCCAAGAATTAATTAGGTTTTCTGAAGAAAAAGTTGGCTCTCATATTTGGAAAATAGCTTAGGCAGGTCATAGTATAATTCAACAGCATGGTTTCTGGGAAATATGTGATGCTCAATATGCATGCTTCTAGGAGGATGCCTGAAAACAACTTCCTCCATTGGAGCGTTTGGGGTAGTATCCAAAGCTCCAAGAAGCCTGTTTCAACATAAATTTATGCACAACTGCAGACCTTTGGGGGTTTCAGCACTCGGGTTCTTTCTCTCGATCATGGGTAACTCAGAATTGGTTGGATCGTCTAGGTCATTCTCATGAATGTTCACGGGCTAAAGGAAGAGCTCAATCTATGATGTATTCGAAGACATAAAGGTAAGGATAAGCTTCGTTGAGGTTACAGACCGAAAGGGGTATTTTCTCTCAAAGAGGCATATATCCTTCTCTTTCGGTCCTCTGAAAGCCCAGCTATTTCTTCATGGGATTCTCTTTGGGGGAAAAAATTATGGCCAAAAATTACTATTTTCTGCTGGCTTGTTATGCATAAGATAATTTTAACTGGGGAAAATTTAAAAAGACGACGGATGTATGGCCCTTACCAGTGCCCTCTCTGCAAACAAGTGGAGGAACTCTTTCACTTAACCATCACAAGCCTATGAGTATGCAACTCATTCTTATTACTATTTTTTTCTCTTTTTTATTGTGCACATGATGAAAATAAATATAAACAAATACATTCGGATTGTTCATGTGAAGCGTTTATTCAAAGGTTCTCATCAAGGAAACCATGAGTGCGTGTATTTACGGGTATAAGGGGATGAATTATCTAACCTTTTTTTTTTAAATAAAAACATATATGTTTATTTGGTCATTCACATCAAATGCTACTAGCGGTTC
>LPNX010415169.1:0-26676 GCA_001517045.1 Pseudotsuga menziesii | reverse complement strand
AGCATTTTCCCTGTCAAATACGGGTTAAAATAGGCCAAGGCCGTTTTATTGAACGACGAGAATATTTTGTAAAACGACAATCTGACGGTTTAATTTTAAATAAAAATGTGATTACGATCTTTAAACAGGTTGTTGATGGTTTAATTTTCCACCAAAATGTCATTAAGCCTTTTAAATAGTTGTGCACCTGGCAGGGCTGGAATGGTGACACGATGCACCATCCACGTGAATAATAAATTTTTATGGGCCATCGGTTAATGGCATACTGGTAGTGGTACACTGGCAGTGAATGCCATTAAATGCCACTCAGCGCTGTTTGTGTAATATTGAAGATCTAGTTCCAAACATCTCATTCAGAAATTGACAAAGAAAGAAACGAGAGGCAGGCTGCAACTATATGAAACCCTGGAAGACTGTGTCAAGTCCAGCAATACATTGGAAAGCTTGATGTCTCCATGCATTTTTGGAGGGTCAATGCCTTCGTGCAAATGTAATATGTCTTGGGTTTAAGCTAATGCAATTTGCAGTTCTAAGATGTGACCAGTCTAAGACAATTTCCCCTTCATGGAGATGATATTGAAGAGTTCTCGAGGACTAGAATGGGGTTATCAATATTCTCTCAGGAGAGCCTCGTAGACTGTAGTATCCCACGACGGGAACGGCATTAGGGTGCACTGGTGCAGTACATTGCTCCCGGCCTTGTGAAGTACAATCGAGGGTTCGATTCTCTTTATCACCAGTTCTTTCCCGTCCACCCATATGGATTTATATAGGATCCCATAACAGCATTTCCTTAGAATCTGGATGTTCTTGAAACCATCGGTGACTCGGTGGCACTTTCGACTTCTAAGAACATCCAGGAAGTCGCCAATTCGCGAAAGGATTTCAATTCCTGGGTTCTCTCCGCTCTGCGTCTCTATCACCTGTAGAGTATATAGAACCTTGAAATAGAGGCATGATTCATGAATATAGGCTTGCTGGAATGGAACAAATACAAATGAGCTTCATGGTATTAGAGAATGCAACTGAGATCAATGATTTCTCTCAATAATTGTTTAATTGGGGAGATTCAATTTTAGGTACATTCTACATTATTTCTTCTTAGCACTTCAGTCAGATCTTAGAAGCAATCTGACTCTCATTCATTTATGTTAATGTTAATTTCTTGGGTGTGTAAATCAACAAATATTGAATCTGTTTATTGGGAAGAGTGGTAGTGAGGTTCGTTAGAAGTGGGAAAGAGGTTAGTGGATGAGGTTGGAACTTGGAATAACAAAACTGCCCAAGAGGTATAATCCTGGTTGAGGTGCCGCCACTGCCAAAGTTTAAATACTAGTTTACGGTTCCTGCTAGTAACTATTATAAGCTCTTATGAGGCTCTATATAGGGCTTATAAGTCCTCCCACCCATCCAGCTTAATGCAATAATAAAGTCTTCCTTGCAATTTCCTCAGGGTATTTTCCTCACTCCCTCCCAAATGTGTAAGTCGAAGCAAATAAGAAAGAGAGTACAAGGAGTGGTTCATTGCAAGAATACCCCCCATATAAGAATTCCTGTCACTGATTAGAGGATATCCTCTCAAGCAGAAGCATTAGAAATCACAATGCACTTATAAGTTATAAGTGACTAGAGGGTTTGCAGAACCATCTTTGAGATTGGGAAGAGTTCCAAAAATCCTCGATAGAGACCTCAGACCACAAATCCCCTTCCAAGATTTGAAAAATTCACAATGGGATTGAACCCCACATACTTAGGCCAATAAACTAGAACACAATGGGCTATGCTCTATGAAATATCTCCCATATGGTATAAAATCAGCCTTAAGAACTGTGGATAAGTTGTTGTTATTTTCTAGATCTACTGTCGAATCTATGAATATAATCAAAGCTAGTGCTAATCTTTTAGCAGGTCTCTGTATTTTATCCCCTGTAGTCTCCTAAAACATTAATAATTATAAAGGTAGCTTTGTATGTTCTAGTTCCAATTTCATGATCCACTAATGGATTAAATTTAGTAGATCTCTACATTTTATCCCATGTAGTCTCCTAAAACATTAATGATAATAAAAGTAGCTTTGTATATTCTAGTGCCAAAGCGATGATCCATTAATCGATTGAATTTAGTAAGCTCATCCGAGAAGAGTCCAAATCAAATGATAAGTACATAAATTTTAAACGTTTAAGGGAGTTTTAGTTTGCATTGTAAGAAGCTAATACTTGTGGCATTGTAAGAAGCTAAGAAGCTAATATTTTGGATTGTAAGAAGCTAAAACTTAGGGTAGGAAGAGTTTCAATCAGGGCAGACAGAGTTTCACTTATGGAACTAAAGATGAGAAAGGAATTGAAGCTGAGAAATAGAGCCTTGGTTTTCCTAGGGTAATCTTCAGTCTGAATTGAATTATTAAATTGGATAGATGAACATATTAATTTTTTTAAAGGTAAAAAGCTAGATCATAATTTAGTTTTCGTTTAGTTTTCAATCAACAGTGAAGAAAATTGTTACTGATTGTTATTCAAAGAAGAACCACACCACTTGACATAATATGCAGTGAATAAAATTGTTATCGACTGACATTCAAGGAAAAACCACACCCAAACCTTTAAAAATGTCTACATATGCTTCTATAAAATACATCTTTGGTTGCAACATGCACTTAGCCTCTTGTTGTAAATTCTACTTCAAATTTTGATCCACAAAAACAAGAAGCGGCGTGGATACCAAGATCCAGAAAAATAGTCAAACCTCCAACTTGTATTAAAAAGTAAAAAACTGATTCTTTGCGAGAGATCTTACTCTTAATTCCAAAGAAATGTGTTTGATTGAAGGGAGCATTATCATGGGATGTATGACTGATTTCTTATTTATCTTGAAAGTACAAACATATTCCCTCTTCAATGCATTTAAATTATAATACATTGAATCATTTAATATAAAAACATGTTAATACAATGACACCATGAACATAAGTTCTGTCTCCCTCTAGGAGTAGGTTCAAATCTGTAACTCGGTTGATTGTCAGGTCTAGCAGTGCATGCAAGAGACATTACATTTTAACAATCTCCCTCAATGACATTCAAGGCGGGAGTGGTTATACCTGTTGAGATCCATCTTAAATCCAGATCTATCAAGCACCGAGAGGGATCAAATCCATTGAGATGTAAAAATTTTCCTCAGGTTTTGCATTCTAAAAAAAATTCCACCACAAGAGATTTGATCCCTCTCAGCGCTTGACATATCCAGATTTGAAATGGATCTTATATCTATGCCAACTCCCTATAGATATCAATATATGATTCCTAATTTTTTGAAAGATATGGAATATTTGTATCCATATCTTGATCCACTTCCATGAAACTTAGTAAAATGAAAATTGCAAATTGTAGTTGAGTTTGAGTTTGAGTTGCATATGGAACAATGACAAAAACCAAAACCAGTTGATGATATCATCTAATCCTACTTGTATCAGTTGCCATCATTTCATCAAGTATAAGTGTGGTAACATATTCTCCAATTCCATAATGGTTATCGATCATCTATTATTTTGATTGAATCCCAAGTAGATGATCTAGTTCTGCAGCTTATTATTTCATCAATGATATTTGAACTCTTCACGGTTCACTCATCATGGATAGCCTTTGATGCTTTTGATTAGAAGTCTGCTACATGCTCTATTTAAGGCTCATGTCTGGTTTACCTTTGAGAAAATACATGTTTTAGTCATCTCCATGCATCTCGCTTCTCTACAGCCAGATATTTGTATTGACAGTCTACATGTAATAAACATTATTCCAGATTCCACTTTCTTAGAATAAAAAATCAGTTTGCAACATTTCTTGTATATAAAGTAAACTGCTGTAGGTTTATCTATTTTCCACAAAGACAAATCCCATATGCCTCTTTTTTTTGCACATAGGAGGGATTCTTCCAAGTTTACTGGAAGAATGGGTGCAAATAGGGGTTGTGCATGCATCAAATTCTCAAAATTTCAGGAATTTTTTTTGTCGGTTTAGGGATTGTACTTACATACCTCATTCACGAAATGGATACTTAGTGGATATAAAATAAAGCTTGATAGCATATTTGGTGCAGGGGAGACTGGATTTAAAACATTTAGTAACTTATCATATGAATATCGGGTGAAAAACAAAGGATGTTTGTGCAACTACATGGGTACAAACATCCTTTGTTTTGCAACTGCATTTGAATTTTGTACACTACTAATCAAATATTAGATGAGCGGGTTTATGAATTCTCTTTATACAGATATTGTTAATCCCTATAATGAATTTTATGATGATGATGTTATTATCCTAGTTTATCATTCTACCTGCCAATGCACTAAAACGTTATTACTGATAGACACATATTTAAGTAAAACATTTAGTGAAGGGTGATGTGAAACCCAAAAACGTCAAAAAAAAATTGTTTGACAGGTAATATTTTAGTGAAATTCCAACACTGGTGGGATCTCATGGTATTGCAACTGTCCAGCCTTCCGGGAATCAATTTGTAGTGAGAGAGAGATAATTTGCAGTGCTTATCAAGCACGAATCAATTTGCAGTGCTAATCAAATGCGGGAAGTGGCTCTGGGATCCATTGCAACGGTCCATGGATACTTTTCATTGTGCCAACTGAACTCCCATTGGCATTGGAATTCCCTGGCCTCTCCTCCTCCTCCTCTCAGGCTGCCTTCCTGTATTGTGGTATGCATCTAGTGTGGTGTCTGTATGAGTTTGGAGCTCCTATGTTATGTGTTGTCTAGTATGGTCTGTGATTGTATGGTGTTGTGTCTGTGACTATGTGTTGTTGTGTCTGTGTATATTCTCTGAGATTTGGAGGTAGAGGCAGGCATTACATCAACAAAAAATGCCTAACAGACCATGCCAGTGGAATTTCTTGGAGGCAAGCCATTTTTCCTTTGATTTATTCTCCAAGATTTTTGTTGTCTTTCTGATATTGATGCTCGGTATTATGGTGGTTTCTTGATCTCATAACTATTATGCAGGATTTCTTGATCTCATAACTAAAAACTATTATGCAAGGTGGAGGGTGATGTGGCGACATACCCTCGGGTTCTTCTCTGTACATAGAAAAATCAATAGCATTTACAGGCGTTTTAAGTCATGTTCAATCACAAAATCTAGATATATCAAAGCTAAGATACACTCTAAGACATCTGGTTATAATTTGGTCTTAATAGGATTCAAGACTAGATGTATTCCATTGAAACCACTAAAAACTGTTCAACAGATTTCTTTAACTGGAATAGTTCAACAGATGTAGTCTAATAACTGGAACAGTTCAACAAATTTCTATAACTGGAACAGTTCAACAGATGCCATGGTTCGATATTGTGACGAGTTGTCATTCACTGTAGATGTGGAGGAGGTAGATCCGATATGTTGGTTTTAATACCTAGCTAACAGGATTGTAAAAATCTATCAACTACGGATCTTGATCTTGCAGTTTGATATTAGTTGAAATGTTCGTACCTAATTATGAGCATGAGCAACATTTTAGGGTAGCAAACTCCATTTGAGGGGACAAATGATATGGAAAGTTGTAATGGAAGATCTTTTGGCACAGGGGAATCGCGATGAACAAATCCAAATAGGTAGGTTGACCTAATTATCTATGATGCATACATATATGTATCATAATACTGAAAATGGAATGTGATCTATCACTTAATTTGTTGCAGGCTATTCTTATTGGCTCATCAGTAGGTGGCCTTCACTGAGATGATTTTCGTGATCTTCTGCCCATAGTTATTCTCAGCGCTGTGATCTAAATCTACTGAAGACAAGGACCCAGGACAGAGGATAGAGTAGGGCACAGTGGACTCCACATTACAGGTACCCACTTCTTTATTTTCCTCATCTTTGTCTTCATAAAATTCACCACGGAAGACATTTAAACGTTTATGTCAATCTATTTTGAAAAGCGATACTTCTGAACTAAGTTTATTTTCTATTCATCATTGACCTTATAGATTCTAAAGAAACATTTCTTAATCCATTTTTTTTTGTAGACCGATTTGATAGATTCTCAAATTACTTAGAAAACATGGTAAACTCCTCTACATGTTCTTCTTCCTTAGCCTGATTATGAAGAATCCTCATATAAGCCAAGTCTTGCATAAAGAGGCAACAAAGAAGTGAAGAGGCAGTTGATGCAAAGATAGCACAATAGATTATCGATGAAAGCCTATATGCTCAAAAATTTTAGCAGGAAAAAAGGAAGAGAGCAAACGCTCCCATGAATCCCAACACTATTTCTGAAGCCATGAAGGGTGCTTCTCCCCATTCATTGGCAAGCCAATATAATCTATACCTTCCCTCAATCACAAGAAAACCAATAGAATATATACAGTTTTCTTAGCAAACCCAACAGATCTGTGACCTTACCCTCCTCATCTGGAATGCCACAGACCAGATTCCCAAATCTCAAGAACCAGCTTCCAAGCAAAAATTCCCCTTGTAGTTTCTTCTTGGCAAGTCCGAATTGAATAGAAATTTGCCTCTAAAATATCCTTGATAACATGCTCAAACTCCTACCATTTGGATTGTGATAGCCATTGAGGAATTTTGCCTAAGTTACTGAAATATGTGGAATCACACAGTTTTCCAATGGACCACACCACGTGTGGAAGCCCTTACCTTGTTCAGCTAGAATGCCACAGAATAGATTCTAGGTGGTGTAGAATTAACACTTTTTGTCTACCAATGAGGATCTATCTAATTATATTCAGTTCAATACACTTGTCATGCCACAAATTTCTCATTTCTGCATTTAGTTATAGGCAATACGAGTTTCTATAAAGATTAACAGAAAACAATTCTACATAAATCAAACATCAATAGTTATTAGTAGGTCAAATGGTGACATTACAAAACTCCATAATGCTTCCCAACACACTTGACACTGTCCTCTTTCTATCCTGCCAACATTTTCAAAAACAACCGAGAGATCAATTCTATCTCTGTCTATGTCCTGGAAATTGCATATTTACCCTCACTCACAGACTTGCTACCTACGCCTTCCAGTACTCGATGTTGCTATCCATTTTATGCAATTCAATTGATTCAACTTTGTTGAAACTACGTGAATGAAATCCATTAGTCAACCACGATATATGTTAAGCTATCTCTGGTGATTGAAACTGAAATAACAATATACTGATTACCATAGAGCTATACACATAATTCATCAATCCCATTCAAATTGCACACAATATAAACGTAAATATATGAATTCACTATTATTCCTTCAATTAACCTCTCAAAAATGCTAGCAGCCCCAACCCTTTGGTTGGACCATGTGAAACGCCTAGTCTTAGGTTTTAGATCAATCAACTCCCAAAATTGAATTAACTCTTCAATGGTATCTTGTAGGTGGTCTTTACCACGAATTCCATCTTTCTTTTCATTCGACACAAGGGTAATATTTAAATCGCTGACTATGATAATGTTTGTTGGAGATTTGCTCACTAGAAAATAAGATAATGATAACCATCACTCTTTTTTTTCCAAATTATTAACTAGAACATAAAGGTTGAATAGGGAAAAGGTGGATTTACTGGAGCAATGAGATAATTCAGTAAAAATCCAATGCTAAGTGGAGTACCAATTAGTTAACTGGAAATTCTCTTCACGCCAAAGAGTTGCGATTCCCCTACATGAGCCTCTAACTGATTTACTTGTATTACAATTCGAATTGTTTTTACCAATGAGGAGGAAGTGCTTCTCCATCAATTTTAGTCTCCTGGAGAAGTAGGATTTCAAAAGGGGCCAACTTCAATAAATTTTTGACAGCTTCAGCTTTAGATGAGTTTCCCAAACCCCTACAACTCCAAGAATTTATTTGCATTACTTACCCAAAGGAGAGCGAGTAATTACTCCCTTTGGAGGTCTATTTCTTTTATTCCTTCCATAAGACATCTATATAGTGGCCTGACTACCTTGGGTCTTAAGCCTTTCTACCTCTTCTTCCCAAATTTCCTTCTTGTACTTCCTACCTTTTTTGGATTGCTCAAAAGACTCATCTTCTGAAAAACCAAAACTAACTCCATGCTTCTTCTGAGCAATGTCTACATAAGAGGGACTAATATCCTTAGGATGAGGAGAAACACCAGGGCTCAAAAAAGAAAAGTCAGCTCTATCCTTTGGAGCAGTAGATTCATTTGTAACAATATCTAAAATATGTAATTGTTCCATTTCACCTTCTTCAAGAATAGTTTCAGAGGTACTTAAACAAAAAATGGATTGGGGAGTGCCTTGGGGGAGACAAAAACATGAGAAGCAATTGGTATTTCCTCAGCTGCAGGAACACCTGAGATAGATTTAACTTCTTTTCCTTTCTTTCTAACTCCCTAATTGGAATTTCCTTTCTGAACTTGAGTCCACCGATCTTCTTTCTCAATTATGGTGACTTATTCTAATCTTTTTTTGCAATTTCAAGCAAAATTCCCATAACCATGACAAAACCAACATTTAAACAGGATTTGCTCATAATCCAACTCCTGGATATAGGACCACTCTACTACTATTAGTTGGATTGCTTTAGGGAGACCTATTTCCAAATCAACCTCTACACAAATTCTAATGCAAGCATACTGATCTTTCCTCTTTACCATGTCAATCAATTTTCCCAACTTATTCCCAATGATTTCCAAGGATTCTAAATTCCAACAATGTAAGGGGAGATGCAGAAGTCTCACCCATACAAGAACAACAAGAGGGACATCCTGTGAGGGGTCAAAATCAGGGGTCCATTTATTCAAGTATAGACCCTAAGGACCCATGAAGTATGGCCTATTCCGAAAGACCAGAGCTTGGTCATCCACGGAGTCAAAAACAAAACAAAAAAATCCCTGTCCAACAAAGTGGCTACAGATATCTGCTGAAACAAGAGGCCTCCAATTCCTCTACACCCAACCATCAGTTGCCTTAGGGGAAGGCCATAGGCCAGAAAATTGACCAATAAGACCCCGATTAGCCAAATTGAGAGCCAAACGGCAGGTCCGTTCAGTAGGAAGTTCAACGGAAGGGATATCCACCTTCTTAACAAATTTTTGAGAACCTCCCCCGTTCCTCTTTCTACCAAAATCAATCAACTTCTTAGAAGCCTCCAATTCGGGAGGAAGGGGAAGTGGAGGAACCCCACCAGGATCCATGAGGACTCCACCACCAAAGCACCCTGTAGAGAGACAAAAAATCCCAAAGAATAGGCCACTAGCAATAGGACCGAGCAAAAATCCCACCAAGACAGGCTGACAAAGGAAGTCAGTAAACAAGCTTAGGAAGACAAGCCCACCAACACTATGAACCTCCACCAGAAAACCTCTTCAGAAACAAAAACTACAGATACCAAGAAGATCCCAAACAACCAGTCCAATCCAGGCTAATAGAGAGAGCCTCCAATGCTACCACAAGCCAGCAAACAAGAAACCAACCCAGAAACAATTCTAAAAAAGAATTTAACAGGAGCCAGCCTCTAGATCGCATCACGAGCCAGGGCTACAACCTTAAGCTGAACGCAGAATCCAGAGAGCCTACAACATGATGAAAGGGAACAAACCTTTAATAGAATCTTGGAAAACCCATCCAGATGATTAGAATACAAACCAGAGCAAAGAGCTCCAATAAGCCAACAGAAAACTCAAATCAGAGCCTCACACCACAGGCCAAAGAGCCAATGGTCACCTCTAGCAACCGAACCACCAGCGTTGTGGACAGAATGACCAAGAAGATTTTTTAAAAATACCAGTCTCGACCAGAGAAGTAGATCAAAGCTCTAACTCCCTAGAAACGAGCCAACTGAGCAAGAACCTTCACGCATGAAGAATCTCCAAGAGGACAAGGCTAGAGGCCACCTCCAAACCAACCAATGTAAGCCTTCCAACGATCTCAACCAGAACCAAAGCTCAAAGCTCACAGGGTTAGAGTCGAATAGAGATCAACAGGATCCAAAGACTGAAGCCAGGGTCTGCCACAATCTTTACAAGGCTATATAAAGGGATATCGAAAATAACATAGTCTACCATGATGCTACCAAGTCCATGGATACATGTCATATGGATAGAATTGGGCCACTTCTTTAGACCGTTGCAAATTATGAGATCTTGAGCACTACAGAGCTTGACTAGCTCAGACCCAAACAAATTTTCCCCTAGATCTTTAGAGCTTATTTTGTACCTTCCAGCTAGAGTAAGGTCTTCGTCTAACCAAAAAGGATTAGGGTTGGAATGATTGCTTAGAATAATAGCTTGGTTGCTTGAAGGTCGAGCATTAAAGTCACCCTTTAAGAGGATATTACCCCCATTCCTTAGACTCGAAATATCATTCTCTAAACCATTGTAAGGACAATTTTTATCTAAATTGTTTTTTCTTATAGAAGTTAGAATTGATAGGGGGAAAATAAGAAATTGCTATGTAGTTTTTTTTATCATTAATGTCAGTAATCTCTATCCAAATGTATTGGTTGTAAGTGTCTTTTTTATAAAGACTGGCATGGGGGGAGATGTTATTCCTAATGTAACAACCTATACCCCTAATTCCTCTACAATAGGATCGCTTGTTCTAGATTGACCATAATACAAATCCATCTACGTTAGGGGCCTTAGATTCTTGGTGCTCCCAAGTTTCAACTAAAAATATAATATCAACTTCATTGAAGATCCAACTTAGCTTGTGGTCTTTGTTCCATGGAAAGCCCCAACAGTTCTAAGAAAGAATCTGGATAATGTTGAATTGCTATTTATTACTATCTTTTTGGTTTCTATCTCGAATAACGACTTTTCTATTTCTGATTATTTCCCATTTTCCTTCCTTCCTAGCTTATTTTACCTTTTGAACCTCCTTTCTTAATTTTGCTTGATCTTCTTGAATGAGATCTTCATTTATAAATATTCTTGTTCCTTTAAGACTTGAGGTTTTACTAAGTATGTCATACTTATGGTCAGTAGAGCTCACCTTTATTCGAATCATCCTTCCTTTATTCTCAGTTAATTCTCCTAGCCTTGTTGTTTTTGTGAGACATGTTGTTTTAATTTGTAATCTATTATGTAATTTTGTCTAGAATATGGCTAATGTATCCTCATCTACCTCCTCTTTCAAACTGAATATTATAAGCTTCAATTCCCTTTTGTTACGTTGATGGTCTAATTCTATCAATTTTTCATTTCCTCTTTAATAGGTTTGATATCTCCCCGGATGCAGGTGTGAGTCAGACCGACATGGAGGCTAACATGGTCCCTCCAGCCAGTGCTCAACCCACTACCATTAACGGCCTTTAAGACACAGACTAGCGTGGCCACTCCACAGCTCGAGGGCAAGATGAAGCTGTCTCATCGCAACTTGGACGCCATAAGTCCTTTGTTGGGCTGTTGCGCTTCACACAAGCGCCATTCAATTGGGATTATGGCCCTCAGGATTTACCCAGCTCTTCTGCTCCGTTGGTTCATTATCTAGTTCATCATTGCTCTCCCCATTCCTCAAGCTCTCCTTGGTCTCTTAGTGCAACATGGTCACCACCCTCTGATTCACGCCACATTCACCTATATCTATGCTACTCTATGCCCTTGCACTGCTCTCCATTATCTATGCTTGCTTTCCAGCCATATCAATCCCCCACCATGCCTAGAAGACAGAGAGGCACTTCACGCAGGGGACGAGGATGCCATGCTCGGTCAAAAGGCCATATTCCCCTCTCCTCTAAAGCTAGCAATAATGGCTTTGACCTAGAAATTCTGAAGGAAGTGTAAATAATTGTCTTGGATTGGGAGGACAAATTGTGTGGTGCGCTTGGGGTGGCAGGATGCATAGTGGAGAAACGACAAAACTAATGGGTTTTCAAAAACCTTCTCATGTGCCTAGTCCTCTGATTTAATCCACTGGTTCCGCCACGCCCTTCCCCCCCGATTCCTCCACCCATGGCCCCCCAGGAGACGGCACCACCAGGTCCCCAACTGGTCCTGCCTCATGCATTTCCTTGTCCGCCTGATACCTCAGCTCCACCACTGAAATCCATTCCCCCGCCGCAACTTCAACCCTCTTCCAGCTCTGCATGCAAGTTCTCGTCCAACCCAACTGTCTCAAAGAAGACCTCTCCATTACCCACCAAAAATCCACCTACACTCTCCAGGAAGGAAGCATCCAACTCCAGTGACAAGGAAATGGTGACATCTGATGATAGTTCGACAACATCTTCAGGTGAGCCTGCACATCCAGAGTCTCCAAGTTACACATGTCCAATCATAGAAGAACCATGGCCTGGGTAGAAACCATGACCCGCGATCTTCACGGCTATGTGTCCTTCCGCCTACTACATGTGCCACGTTCAAGTTCTTTCAAACACATGCCGCTTAGTTATGCTTATGTTTAATTTCCTTTGTTCATGTATTGTCCACGTGTTGGCTCTTTCCACACCCTCTTTGAACTGTAGGAGTGTTTGTCTATGTTCATTTGGCAAGCATGTTTTCCCTCTGAGAGGGAGGCTCATTTTTATCTGTTTTCCCTCCTGGAGGGAGGGTCTAACTATACTTTGACACTCCATAGCTGCTCCACCTGAGCAAGCCGAACTGTACTTTTGCATGCACTACTATTTTTTTCTCTTTTTAATATATTAGATCTCAATTTACAAAAAAAAAAAATGGGTTTGATATCTAATTTACCTTCCACATTATTTAGGGTGAGATTGTTATTAACTTTTTATTCTAGTGCTTTAATCATGTCCTTCATTTTAAGACTTTCTAAAGTATCAACATCTCCTTGTTGGGATGTTTGGTTCTTATCTTGGCTTTGTTTTTCTATTACCTGTAATCTAATCTCCATTGTCTTCATTTTATTTTGCAGTAGTTTATTTTATTTTCTATTTGTTTTTGGACTTTGTCTTCAAAAGATGTAAATTTAAAGTTCCAGCATGGATTCTAACTCCGTTTCTAGCTTAAATTCTCTTTCTTCTCTACGTTTCTCTAATAACTCTATATATTCATAAAGGATTTGTAGAGTAACTGTGCTAGGTCTACCTTTGACAATCTTTGGTAGATGCGGTGAGTTATTCATAATTGTGAACAAAAAGAAATATATGAGCAGTAGATATGTATTAGGAAAAAGATAAGGAATGTGTGCACCTCATATAACCATTCCAGATCGCCTTCCAACCTTGGTTCAGAGTGAAGTGGATCCAGTAGCTGGCATAACCCTGAGAGTTTCTTCCTGATTTACTTCAAATCTGTAAACTTTTGAATCTTCTTCGTGATTTTTGTGTCAATATAATGCACAAATGAATCTGCTTCTGCTTGAAGGAAGATTACTATTTCGCTCAGATGCCAAAGAAGATTTCAGTTCATATCCAATGCAACTAGCAATTTTTAGATCCAATGCAACAAGCAATTTTCAGATCTCTATGTGTCTCAGTCTCAGATCGCATGTAATATTCATGGAGGCAGCAGTATTTCACCACAAGCTTGGCTCTCGACTGAAGGATTTCACAATAATATGGAGGTCATCTTCGTATGTTTCATTAATAGATTGATACAATTCCAAATTATATACATTGGGAAATCATCCCTTAAAATCAACCACTTAAATTTTATTTAGTATATTATCTATAATGTATTTGTGTTGTTTGGAACTGAGAGGTGGAGGCATGCCACTGGAAAATGCTTCATCTCCCTCATGTCTCTTCATATTTTTAATTACCTTGTTAGTAATTCCTTATTAATATGTCTATTGTTACAACAGTCTCCCTCTCTTTATCCTCTAATAACATTCTCTAATTGAAATTTTTTGTACCCATGGTGTTATTTGGGCCATCCTCTTTAGTTGAGATTTAATGCTTCACTTCCATTTCATCCACATGTTTTGATCTACTGGTTCTAAATTTATTTTTCCATCTTTCATGAGATCTCTAAAAGTCCCAAACTCTAATCCGTTTATGACATGTGCCATCGATCTACAATCTACATTATGTACCTTCTCATCAACTCAATGAATCCTTTACTTTTATGCCTGCCATGCATTATACATCTATCAATATCATGTTGGTCTATTGATACTTGATGCCTATCAAACCCATACTTTGTCTTATATTTTTTCAATGCCTTTGTGATTATGTAGTGAGATTTAAGGTGATTTGATCTTTGATGCACCATCCATTTCAACATCCTATAAATATGTTAAATCCTCCTTATTTTTTTAAATATTGATATACTTCAAGCCTTCTTGCTTTGAAATTATTCATGTGCCCTTTGTGAGTTCACCATTCTTGGAGATATCTCTTGATAATCCTTTCACGCTTAAAATTTTACTTAGATTCCAAACCGTCCTCAATATGTACACATGCCATCCTTGGTGTTCTCAAACTCAGTATCAAAGTACTTGCAATGCTCTTGCATCATAGTCCCCAAGTTAATTAAGAATCATCTCCTCGTTCTTAAGTTCCATACCCTCATCTCAATTACCCCCATGATTACTCATCTTTAGTGTGCTAATCTATTATTGGAACAATGATATTTGAAGATCATCACTTCTACCTATCTTTCTAATTGCCAAGGTAGTCTTCAAAAAATATTCTTTATACTAGAGTTGTCGATTACTCTTGCAACATCTACCCAAGTTGCCATTATTGGAGTCATCGACACTTATTTTACCCTCTAGAGTCTTCAATTGCTCAATGAAATTCACCAATGTTTTCATGTAGTCTTCACTCTTCTGCAATCTCTGTCATCTTGTTCATATTTCTCCCACCTTCTTTGTACTCATTCTCTTTGCAACATTCTTCTCTTTCAACATCTCATTCTGCGATGTATTATGTCCCTTGTCTCATAGGTGTTACCATTTATGATACTGTTGGAAACATAATCCTAATGGATTATGGTTCCACTTGCAATTATTGTAAATATTTTTGGTTTAGGAAGATAGAAACTCTACGTGAGAATCCAAAGAGCCTGTTGGAAGATGAAGTCCAACAATTACATCAGTTATAGAAATAAAGGATTCTGAGTCAATAAAAATCAATCCATGAGTTATTATCTCTAACAAGTGGTATCAAATCTTGGTGTAGAGTACCATAACACCCATTTCTCAAACCTAGCATTATGCTTTCCTACAAAATATGACATTTGTTTCTCATCTCTCCAACCTACAAGATGCCTAGCATTATGTCCATGATTTCTTTCTACAAGTTATGGTGTGTTTTCCTCCACTAGTCTACTTGCCCATTTTGTCTTGTTAAGTCTTCTCTTGGTGTTTACACTAATTTTGGTTATCTTCCCCTCGATTGTTTCCTTATTTCTCTGCCAACTGAGGTGGATATAATCTCTATGTGAGATCCCTTTACAATTTCTCCTCTCTGCATGTTAATTTCATCTCAAGCTATCGTTGTGTGTGGAGCTAATGTTGATCCTCATTGAGTGTATGTTCTATCTAGAAAGAAAACTCTAGACGCAAAATATTGTGGTGACTACTTGTTGAATTCTCTTGCTCTGTCTACATTGGGTGTTCCCATTTGTGTGACTGGTGTGAACCCTATGACACATATTTGTTCCATTTTTTATTCTTAGGATGAGTTGTTTGATAGACAGGGGGCTCTGTATGTTTTTGTATGCTTGCTAAAATGCCATGTACATGTCTAGACTCGACACACTCATGGATTTAGAGGAAGTCTGTTTGGATTTTTTTGAAGGTGCTTAAATATTGATGGCCATTTCAATATGATATTGCAAGATGCGGAAGATATTCCATTTCACATTATTTTGATGTGTCGTTTGATAGACATGGGGCTATGTATGTCTTTGTATGCTTTCTAAAATGCCATGTACATGTCTAGACTCGACACACTCATGGATTTAGAGGAAGTCTGTTTGGATTTTTTTGGAGGTGCTTAAATATTGATGGCCATTTGAATATGATATTGCAAGATGTGGAAGAAATCTCTTCATCTCATACTCTCACCACCGTGGACCCTAGATCTTACTTGTGTTGTGAATTTAGTGCTATCATCATGAACCCTAGTCCATGAAGAGATCACGGCAAACAAGACCAGAGTGAAGAGCATGTGGTGACACTATTGTGGTGAGCTCTCAAGAGAGATGTGTGTATCCGTGTGTTGCATGGAAACTGAACTCTATCTATTGAGGTGCACTGAATAGATTTGTGACTTTGCTTAATGATTAGTGTGGTTGTTGGGATGTTCCTTCTCTATTCCTTGAAGTGTTTCTATCTCCCCTGGTGCATGGGATCTATCAATGGCCATCCATGAACTTAATCTTGAGAAAGAGGTAACAATGTCTTGAAGCTGAGAGTTGGGGTATTATAAACCCTATTTTTTTAGTGTGAAGTGATCGTACTATGGTCTCCATTGACTACTGCATTCTTGTATTGAGTATATGCCAACTTAATAAGCCTTGAATTGAAGAGCCACATCATGATTATTGCTTGAATACTCGTCCAAATTGGATATGTAGATGAAAATGTTTTGAAGCTGAAAGGCTCATCTACAAGAGTTCAAAACTTTACCTACCTATTCCAGCATGGAGAAGGTAATTTGTCATCCAAATTGTTATGGCATGCTAGATATAGTCATTTAAATTATAACAGTGTTTATTTGTTGAGAAATATCGGTGTCTTTGGTTTCCCTACCATTCCTAAGAAGATGAACAAATGTGATGCATGCATACTAGGAAAAGATAGTAAGCAACCATTTCAAGATTCAAAATTCGGAGCATGTAGAAAGTTAGAGTTGATTCACTATGAATTATGTGATCCCATGCATGTTCCTTCTGCCAATGGTAATAGAAATTGTCTGGTCGCCCAAATGTCATATTTTCATCCTTTTTATCCTTCACTATTCCTAACACCCATTCCTATTCATCACTCTATTAACCATTCCCTGTTCCATTTTCATAAATAAATATGGGTTACCATGTATTTTCCAAATTAGTTTATTTTTAAGTATTTTAAGAGAATTTATGATTAAATATTAAGAAAATTAACATATTTCCATTATATCTCAAAGTTGGGCGAGTTTTATGATGTTTTCGGGCTGATTTGAAGACTTTAACAAGGTCAAAAGTCACTATCTAGCCTCAAATTCGAATTTCATCTTCAAGCTTTGAAGATTTGAGGAAGATTTGGGATAATTATTCAATCATATTCAAGGGAGAAGATCACGGAGATATAATATCTTATCAAAGATATTATGGAGGATTTGAGAGGATAGGTTGAGAGAAAAGTGGATTTGTAATTATGAGTTGTTTGTCTTTTAATCCAAAATATTCATGTATAAATAAGAGGGTTCTCTCCTCATTTGGGAGGAGGCCTCTTTAGTGGTGTGGAAGTAGAGAAATCATTTGTGTAAATTCTTTTTGAGAGTTAGTCATGGAGTGGATTTTGATTATTATGTAATGGAGATGATGCTTTAATGCAAATCCTTTTACTCTCTCTCGTGTTAATTTGGATTGATTTCTTATGAATTGTTAATATGGATTTTCTATGCGCTCATATTTATTTGTCATTTGTTATTTTTCATATTATCATTTTTCATTTGTCACATGCTTTCATATATTAGTTTGATCATTTTCTTGCTTTCTTAATTAAGTTTATTTGCAATACGATTTCATGTGCTTTCGTTAACTAGGTTCAAATTTAGTCGCATGTGTTTTCTTAGATTAGTCGTGTGTTTTCGATTTCAGTCATATGTGTGTTTCATTTTCAAGCATTAGAATAGGTTAGTATAACTCTAATCCTGCATATATTTTCCTTGCACCTCTAAGTTTACGATCTTCCCATATTGATAATTTACGTCGAAATAACTATCATATATTTCACTCGACAGAATTCTCATGACCTTTGTTGATGACTACATGTAACATCCCGGTTTTGACCCCATTTGCATTAAATGTATATGATGTATATATTGTAATTAATCATGGTGTGGAGATAAAGGAAAAAGCCCCACCATCTATTTAGCATTTTATGTTTTGGTGATTAAAATCGATGTCGATGGTATTTCATGCTAGCTAAGCACTTTATAATTTTTAACATCATGTAAATAAGCAATTTAATTAAAATACCCACAACCAGCGATGTCAATGCAACGATAATGAGATGGGGGCATGGTTTCCTAAGGATAAGGCGGGGGGGGGGTATTTAACCTTGATCCATTGGGGAAAAGACAAGTGTCAAGAGGAGAACCCATCATCTGTCAACTACTTTCTTGTCTTATTCAACCAACCACTTAATTCTCCAAGGAGTTAGTTGGGCAGTTATTGCCTTGGGGCTTGGGGAATATGGGCAGCCGTCAATTCTGGTAGGGCTGTCATCCTTGACCACACGCTTTCCCAAATGGGAGATCAATTCGTCCATTACCATCATGTGAAAGGGAAGAGTCGTAGACACTCGGGAAGTTGCATTCCACTCTCACACAGGCAGTGATTGCTCACTCATGCGCAGGAAACCAATTTCCTCACGTAGGACATGTAGTTGATTTCTCCTCAGCCGTCCATCCTCCATCTTCTCATGCCCATTTTCTGTAGTCTGTTTTCATTCTCCAATGGATGGAAATCGTTTTGGCAATGCCCAGCAGGTTGAGAAGAGACCACGATTTTATGAGTGGTTGTTGAGCCATTTTTCTTACCCATGAGGACCCAAGAATGTGCTGTGAAGTCGATTTTGGTCACAGGGTTGTTATTCCCCATTCACCATTGTCAATTTTGGCTCCCAGGATGTTTTTCATCCATACCCAGAACTTGCAATTGTGGGGTATGTTTCTGCTGCTTGGTTTGAACTAGTTGGGAGGGGAAATGGGGTCTAACTAGATTGATAAACATAGTGTGAGAAGAAACCTCATAGACATATCTAGGGGGTTGTTTTTCTTCTTTGCACACCCTAAATACCACTAGAAGGGAAGGCATAGCCTGAGGGACTGTGTAGAATAGAAGGGGATGCTTCCTTTTGTTGGGTGTGTAGATGTTTTAGAAGCCAGGCTAGATTTGGTGCAAGTGTCGATAGCTCTGTGCTTGAGCTCACTAGCTTATCGGTCATCCTTTCTAGCTCCTTTGCAGCCCGATAAACCCATCTTTGTTGGCTTGGCTGATTTTCTATGCGCTCATATTTATTTGTCATTTGTTATTTTTCATATTATCACTTTTCATTTGTCACATGCTTTCCTAGATTAGTTTGCTCATTTTCTTGCTTTCTTAATTAAGTTTATTTGCAATACGATTTCATGCGCTTTCGTTAACTAGGTTCAAATTTAGTCGCATGTGTTTTCTTAGATTAGTCTTGTGTTTTAGATTTCAGTCGTATGTGTGTTTCATTTTCAAGCATTAGAATAGGTTAGTATAACTCTGATCCTGCATATATTTTCCTTGCACCTCTATGTTTATGATCTGCCCATATTGATAATTTACGTCGAAATAACTATCACATATTTCGCTCGACAAAAATCTCATGACCTTTGTTGATGACTACATGTAACATCCCAGTTTTGACCCCATTTGCATTAAATGTATATGATGTATATATTGTAATTAATCATGGTGCGGAGCTAAAGGCAAAAGCCCCACAATCGATTTAGCATTTTATGTTTTGGTGATTAAAATCGATGTCGATGGTATTTCATGCTATCCAAGCACTTTATAATTTTTAACATCATGTAAATATGCAATTTAATTAAAATACCCACAACCAGCTATGTCAATGCAACAATAATGAGATGGGGGCATGGTTTCCTAACGATAAGGGGGGGGGTATATTTAACCTTAATCCATTGGGGAAAAGACAAGTGTCAAGAGGAGAACCCATCATCTGTCAACTACTTTATTTTCTTATTCAACCAACCACTTAATTCTCCAAGGAGTTATTTGGGAAGTTATTGCCTTGGGGCTTGGGGAATATGGGCAACCATCAATTCTGGTAGGGATGTCATCCTTGACCACACGATTTCCAAAAGGGGAGCTCAATTCGTCCATTACCATCACATGAAAGGGAAGAGCCGCATTCCACTCTCACATAGGCAGTGATTGATCACTCATGCGCAGGAAACCAATTTCCTCATGTAGGACACATAGATGATTTCTCCTCAGTCGTCCATCCTCCATCTTCTCATGCCCATTTTTTGCAGTCTGTTTTCATTCTCCAATGGCTGGAAATTGTTTTGGAAATGCCCAGCAGGTTGAGAAGAGACCACGATTTTATGAGTGGCTGTTGAGCCATTTTTCTTACCCACATGGAGCCAAGAATATTCTATGAAGTCGATTTTGGTCAGAGGGTTGTTATTCCCCATTCACCATTGTCAATTTTGGCTCCTAGGATGTTTTTCATCCATGCCCAGAACTTGCAATTGCGGGGTATGTTTCTGCTGCTTGGTCTAAACTAGTTGGGAGGGAAAATGGGGTCTAACTAGCTTGATAAACATAGTGTGAGAAGGAAACTCACAGACATATCTAGGGGGTTTCTTTTCTTCTTTGCACACCCTGAATACCACTGGAAGGGAAGGCATAGCCTGAGGGACTGTGTAGCATAGAAGGGGATGCTTCCTTTTTTTGGGTGTGTAGATGTTTTAGAAGCCAGGCTAGATCTGGTGTAGGTGTCGATAGCTCTATGGTTGAGCTCACTAGCTTATCAGTCAGCCTTTCCAGCTCCTTTGCAGCCCGATAAACCCATCTTTGTTGGCTTGGCTGATTTTCTATGCGCTCATATTTATTTGTCATTTGTTATTTTTCATATTATCATTTTTCATTTGTCACATGATTTCATAGATTAGTTTGCTCATTTTCTTGCTTTCTTAATTAAGTTTATTTGCAATACGATTTCATGCGCTTTCGTTAACTAGGTTTAAATTCAGTCGCATGTGTTTTCTTAGATTAGCTGCGTGTTTTTTATTTCAGTCGTATGTGTGTTTCATTTTCAAGCATTAGAATAGGTTAGTATAACTTTGATCCTACATATATTTTCCTTGCACCTCTAAGTTTACGATCTCCCCATATTGATAATTTATGTCGAAATAACTATCATATATTTCGCTCGATAGAAATCTCATGACCTTTGTTGATGATTACATGTAACATCTTGGTTTGACCCCATTCGCATTAAATGTATATGATGTATATATTGTAATTAATCATGGTGTGGAGCTAAAGGCAAAATCCCCACCATCGATTTTGCATTTTATGTTTCATCGATTAAAATCGATGTCGATGGTATTTCGTGCTAGCCAAGCACTTTATAATTTTTAACATCATGTAAATATGTAATTTAAGTAAAATACCCAAAACCAGCTATCTCATTGCAACAATAATGAGATGGGGGCATGGTTTCTTAAGGATAAGGGGGGGGGATATTTAACCTTGATCTATTGGGGAAAAGACAAGTGTCAAGAGGAAAAATCATCCTCTGTCAAGTACTTTATTGTCTTATTCAACCAACCAATTGATTCTCCAAGGATTTAGTTGGGCAGTTATTGCCTTGGGGCTTGGGGAATATGGGCAACCATCAATTCTGGCAGGGCTGTTAGACTTGACCACACACTTTCCCAAAGGGGTGATCAATTCATCCATTACCCTCACGTGAAAGGAGAGAGCTGCAGACAGTCAGGAAGCCACATTCCACTCTCACACAGGCAGCGATTACTCACTCACGCGTAGGAAACCAATTTCCTCATGCAGGGCATGCAACTGATTTCTCCTCAGGCGTCCATCCTCCATCTTCTCATGCCCATTTTCTGCAGTCTGTTTTCATTCTCCCATGGCTGGAAATCCTTTTGGCAATGTCCAGCAGGTGGAGAAGAGACCACAATTTTTTGAGTGGCTGTTGAGTCGTTTTTCTTACCCATGTGGAGCCAAGAATGTTCTGTGAAGTTGATTTTGGTCATAGGGTTGTTATTCCCCATTCGCCATTGTCAATTTTGGCTCCCAGGATGTTTTTAATCCATGCCCAGAACTTACAATTACAGGGTATGTTTCTACTTCTTGGTCTAAACTAGTTGGGAGGGGAAATGGGGTCTAACTAGCTTGATAAACATAGTGTGAGAAGGAACCTCACAGACATATCTAGGGTTTTTTCTTTCTTTCTTTGCACACCCTGAATACCACTGGAAGGGAAGGCATAGCCTGAGGGACTATTTAGCATAGAAGGGGATGCTTCCTTTTGTTGGGTGTGTAGATGTTTTAGAAGCCAGGATAGATCTGGTGTAGGTGTCGATAGCTCTGTGGTTGAGCTCACTAGATTATCAGTCAGCATTTCTAGCTCCTTTGCAGCCCGATAAACCCAAATTTGTTGGCTTGGCTAAGTTTTTGCTGTATCCTTGGCTATGTGTGAGTTTTCTAGTGTTCCCTTATTCAATGTGGGAACCATGCCCATCTCAGGGGTGGCAGTGTCATTGAGAGATTGATGAGCACACTGGCCTATGGTTGGGTGGAACGTTGCAGTGACATAGGTAGTTGCAGGACAAGCTTCTTTCAAGATAAGTATTTCTTGTTTTTCAATCCTTGCAAATGTATCTATTTTATAAATTAGTAGGAACATGATGAATGCTTGAATGGAATGTGTTTTTCTTTCGTTGTATGTTAATAATTTGTACATTTGCATATGTATCTTCTATTTCATTGCATTTTATTTTACGTTCATGGGGATAGATTGCTCGGATTGATAGTAGCATCGTTACGTCCTCTCCCTGGTAGAGGGGTGGGGACGTGACACTACACCAGAATGTGTTGGCTATACCTATTAATGACAAAATATAAAGCATATCAAACATTCAAAAAATTTCATGCAGGGATAGAAAAACAAGCACAATCTCTTGTTGCCACACTTTGTACTAACTATTAAAAAGAATACACTTCAAATTCTTTTCAAGACTATCTTCATCAACATGAGATTGCACATCAAACTATAGTTCCTTACAAACCTCAACAAAATGGTGTGGTAGAAAGAATGAATAGAACAATAATGAATATGGTACATTCAATGATGTTTTTCAAGAATGTAAAACTAATGTTTTGATGTCATGCAATGCTATGTGCAGCTTATTTTAGAAATATAAGTCCATCTTGTGCTCTTGAAAACAAGACTCCACATGAAATGCAGTATGGCCACATGCCATTGGTGATGCATCTTATGGTCTTTGGTTCCACCTACTATGCCTTGATATAAAAGAAGCAAAGAGAGAACAAGCTTGGTGCTCGAAGTCAAAAATACATTTTCTCGGTGTATTTAGACACCTCCAAGGAATTTCATCTTTTAATATGAGATAAACAAGAAGTTTGAGGTTTCTAGAGATGTCATTTTTATTGAAACTAATAAAAATGACGAGTTTATTGATAGAAAGCTTGATCATTTGGATAAATGTTCCCATGTAAAGACATATTATGAAGTTGATAATGAAATTCCAGATCTTGAAGAAGGGATCCCTATCTTGGATCAATCTCTAGAATTTCATTTTGAATCACCAACACCTATCATGAATAATTTCCTACACTTCACCTTAATAGGAGGTTCAATTAGATGATGTGATTGAGAGGATTGAATGATTGAACCTTGAAGAAAATGAAGCACCACCATTTGATCAACCTGGGCCATCACAAAAAGTTTTGAAATGGGCCACAAAGACACTTGAAAGTGTCCATCTAGATGAAGTTGGATACATGGGAACAAGAATCTCAACTATACAAGAAGATGGAGGAGATGCATATCAATCAAGTGATGACATGGATATCTAATTTGATTGTGAATTGAATTTGTATTCTAACTTTGAAGACAAGCACAAAGTGAGGCTTGTGGTGAAAGGATATGCATAGAAGGAAGGCATTGACTATGAAGAGATGTTCTCCCCCATATAAAAATGGGTCTCCATCTGCACCTTATTGTTTTTAGCTGCATAAAATGGGTGGAAAGTCCACCAGATGGATGTAGAAATACCTTTCTTATATTGAGACTTGAAAGATAATGTATTCATGTCTCAACTAGAAGGCTTTGTTATGAAAGGGAAAGAACAAAAAGTGTATAATCCAGTCAAGTCATTGTACATCCTAAAACAAGCATCTTGTGCATGGTATGAAAAGCTAACTCAACATATTCTGAAGTTAAATTTCAAACACTGTAATATTGATGACGCAACATTGTTTGTAAAGAAAGTTGGAAGATCTGTTGTGTTCCTTGTGGTGTATGTAGATTACCTTTTAATGTCGGGGAACAATAAAAGTTATATTGCATCCATAAAGGAAGATTTGAAGAAGGGATATGAATGTCATATTTGGGACAACTTGACTACTATTTGGGTATTGAAGTGACTCAACATCCTAAGTACATATTCATCTCTGAGAAGAAGTACGTTAGATAATTGTTGAACATATTTTGCATAATAGAATGCAATCCTCTCTCAACTATGGAACAAAATTTCAAGGAAAATAATTTGACGATGTGACCAAGTACCAACATCTTATGGGAAGCCTTATCTACCTTACAACCACCATATTAGATATTTCATATGGTGTTGGTGTCCTTTCAAGGTTCATGTACAAACCTTATGAAGGAAATTGGTCTACTACAAAAATAGTTCTAAGATACTTGAAGGGGAATGAAGAATTTGGACTCAAATACTCTAAGGTGGATGACTTCAAACTTATTGAGTACTTGATTCAGAATTCAATGGCGACAAAGAGATAGGAGTGTCTAGTTATTGATACACAATGAGTCTTGGATTAGCAGTTGTCTTCTGGAAATCACACAAAAAACCAGTTACAACAAATTCAAAACACACAAGACACTCCTTTATTGATCAAACACACTTATGCAATCAAGTTGTCCTAGAATCCCAGATTCCATGATCAAACCAAGAACATCAACATGAAGTGTCGTTTGATTCGACGCGATGTAGAGGCCAATATAATTCATCTACAACATTGTTCCATGAATGACCAAATCAAAAACATCTTCACCATAGCACTTGGACGAGAAAAGTTTGAAAGGTTTAGAAACATGCTCGGACTTACAAACACCCTTTCGGATTAAGGGGGGGCTGAAAACCTAATCCTACCAGATTATGGTTCCACTTGTAATTATTGTAGATATTTTTAGTTTCAGAAGATGGAGAGTCTATGTGAGAATTTAAAGAGCCCGTTGGAAGATGAATTCCAACAGTCACATTAGTTGTATAAATAAAGGATTCTAAATCAATGGAAATGAATACAGGAGTTATTATCTCTTATAGATACCACTTATACGATAGATGAGGGAAAACCAAAAACCCATACCAACTCAATTGATGATGAACAAGATCTCTTATCAACATCGCTTCCCTACAACATACCTTCAAAACCTTCAAGGCATCAATATTTCTCTTGGAGTACTACCCAAAGGTATTTAAAACAATTTTTCAACCATGGGACTCAATGAATATTACTCTTTAAAACATATAAATTCCATTCAAAGGTTAATTCATTAACAAAACTACTCATAGACGTGATAAAACATCTTTTCAATTTCATTTAATGCTCAAGGTATTCATTAGTGGACATACAAACACATGCAAATTCACAAGAATATGGACTCTCATCTTTGTATGTTTCATTAAGACATTGATACAATTCCAAATGACATACATTGGGCACTCATCCCTTAAAATCAACCACTTAAATTTCATTTAGTCTATTATCTTCCAATATTCTAATCTAATTTTGGGTTCCATCTACCACTACGACAACTCAATGATGCCAAGGGAAATGCCATGGTAGCATACAAAGGATCTATGGTCATTCTCCAGTTTTGGGCTTGTTGACCTCTATCTCTTTGTGCCTTCTACAATTTAACTTTGATTATATGTAACAATTTATCATGGCTATCTACTTCCCTAATTTTTTCCTCTTAATGTTCTGCTACTTAAAATGATCCACCTTCTCCCCATGGCTCTTGATATTTGTCATTATCTTGATGGTCATCCCCAATCCATGCATCTATTGTTTTAATGATATTCCACTCTCTCTCCTTCATTAACATTTTCTAATGAAAACTTTGCATTCATTTGTAGTGCTATCAAGACCAACCTCTTACATTGGGATTAACATCACTTCCATTTCGTGCATGTGTTATGATATAGCAAATTTCAAGAACTTTCCTTTTGCCATGCTCTGTGAACTCTCCAAAAATCCTAAACTCCAATATATTTTTACTAGGCGTCATATTCTTGCTATGTATTGTTTTCTTTTGGGCACTACTCATGTCCTATAATATCACTTATCTTCATAACAAGTTTTCTAGCACCATGTTTTCTTATATCCCAGTCCATCACAAGCTATGAGTATGCAACTCATTCTTAGTACTATTTTTTCTCTTTTTTATTGTGCACATGATGAAAATAAATATAAACAACCATACATTCGGATTATTCTTGTGAAGTGTTTATTCAAAGGTTCTCGTCAAGGAAACCATGAGGCGTGTATTTGCAGGTATAAGGGGATGAATTATCTAACCTTTTGTTTTTTAAATAAAAACATATATGTTTATTTGGTCATTCACATCAAATGCTACTAGAGGTTCCTTCTCAAGATTCTTAGATGTAGTCTCGTGCATGGTGTATCTCATTTTTATATTTCACTATGAATATTAATCAATAGTTTGACCATATGTAATTCCACTTTTTTTGGAACATTTGATCTTAATAAAACCATACAATTA
>LPNX010415148.1:74778-100761 GCA_001517045.1 Pseudotsuga menziesii | reverse complement strand
CAACCTCTGTCCCCACATAAAGCGACTCCTCCAGGCTGCAGACGAGCAAAATCAAATCTTGGGCCCGACCATGGAAAACATAGCAGAAAAATCCATGTCGAAAAATATGTCGATCCTGTCAGGTCTCACTACTTTGAACATCGATATAGAGAAGGCATTACAGAGCTGGACCGACTTTCAACATCAATTGGCCATCACAGCGCCAGCCATCGTCGAAGTATGTGTTCAGCGACGGCCGACCATCCGCCTACATAGTCCTCAACAGGAGCAAATCTGAAGAGTTCGACAGGATTTCAATTTTGATACCTCCCTCTTTCTTCGGGACGAAGAAATGTTTTGTTTGTGGGGGAGATGTAGAAGGAGCAAGTCGACATAAGTCGACTTGAATGAAGACTGACTTAGTCGATCAGCCGACTAAGTCGAGAGACCGACTACGTCGGTCGGCTGAGTAAACACAGTAGTTAGTATGTTAACTAATAGTCGTGTCGGTTCGGTGAACCGACAGGTAGTTATGATTGTAACTATTTGTAACCTGTATATATTAGGCTGTTGAGCCACACAAGAACGAAGTTCAGTTCTTGGCTTTGTATGATCTATTGAGAATAATATAATCTGTTCATCTTATCAGTTCTTGTCTCTTGATTCTGTGTATATTCTATATATTTTTGTATGTATTATTGGTAACCTTATGTGATCTGTGATATTACAACAATGACCATGAAGTCTATGGGGTATTCCCATGAAGCTACTAATACAATAATGTCATCCAGGACTCTAGTAAGCTTTACCGTAGTACGATCTGCTAGTTCCAAGATGGAAGGGGTAGGTCAAACAAATTGTCCCAACTATAAAAATTCTAAAACTCTGATGCTCATTATATTGATGGCTGATCCTAAATCGATTAATGTGTTACCTATGGTGGTTTTATTTATGATTACAATCACTACTGGGGCTCCTGGATTTGTATATTTTGCAATCCAAGACAGATTTGTCATATATTCAGACATCTCTCCTATGACATGAATTATAAGGGGATCTTTTTGTTTCTTCCCTGGACGTTTAATGCATAATTCCTTTATCACCTTACTGTAAATTGGTATGTCTTTAATATCTTGTAATAACAGAATTTTGATACAGATATTCTTCAATTCATTCAAGATATCATACTCAGAGTGAACTACGGGTTTTTAAGATAAACATTAGGTAAACTATTGGAGCATTTCCTCTTATATTTCTACTATAAGGCTCTCGAAATTTTTTCCCAATTTTCCCCCTATGCCTAGAATAATTTTTACACATTTCACTGATCTATGCAAAATTCTTATGAGAAATATCGCCAGCTACCATGAGATTAAGACTCTCTAGCAAGTCTTTGGAGATTCCTTTGATAAAAAGTGTACATACTGCATCTTCTCGAAGGTCATGATACTTTGATTTATGAAGGGTATAAATGAACCTTTCGAGATAATCCTCTAGGATTTTGTCTTCAAGTTGTTGTATCTTGAATATATCGTGCTGAGAGTCTTTAGGTTTGCAGTATTCTTGATACTTTCGCAAGAATGAGGTTCTCATGTCATCCCAAGTCCTGATAGTGGATTCACCTAATCCCATGAACCATCGCAAGGCAGAATCTTTCAATGTAGCAGGAAAGAGTTTTAGTTTGTGAGAATATTGTAGGTAATTATAGATCCTACAGACAATATCAAACTTGAACAAGAATGTGTCTAGGTCCTCATTACTTTTTCCATAAAAAGTAGGTAAAGAAGAAGGAGGGATGTTTTTCATATTTACATCCAGTACAGTGTCTAGGATAGGAAACCCAAAGGTAGCCTCAGTTTGATTTTATCCTTCTCCTTCATTATTTATAACTTTGTTACGATCTTCAGTCTCTCCCAACCCCTGCATATCGGCTGGGTTTTTAATATAAATATACCTAGGAAGATACTTTTGAGGTGGTAATGGAGCATCCCAACGCTCTGTTCCGGGAGAGATATTCCTCTGGTCAACTATTTTCTTATTGAACCCTAGAGGAAGAGTAGGTTCTACTGTGGATGTCTCAATTTGTGAGATGACTGTATCTGTGGGGTTTCCAAAGAAGGATTTTACCTGTTCAAGATCAACAAGGTCAACAAAGTCTGAACTCCCTACTAGTGAAAAGTTTGTATCCTTTGGTTTTGTGACTAGTGGAGAACTAGAGGTTACTAGTGGGTGATCCTTCTAAATTTCTTTTGGAATGAGGTCCTCAGGACCTCTGGGAAAGGTTACTTCTCCTTCTATGGTTCCCTTGGTAAGATATCTTGGAAGAGTTTATTTAGGTTTCAAAGCAGAATTACTCCCTTCAGGTGTTCTTCAATACCTTTCTGGTGAGTTAGTAGCTGGGGTGCTATGTCCCTTGGAAAAGTTAGCAAAAATGTCAATAGCTTTTCCTGCCTTAATAAATCTACCTTGAGGATCTCCAAGTATTTTCATGAAAAGAAAAATAAAATAAAGGAAACTTATGCTATGCTATTGTTGCTGGATTTAGGGGCACCTATTATAACAGATGCACCAGTTCTAAAAAAGAAAAACAAGTATATGACAAATGCAGAAAATAACACAATTACAAAAACAACAAAGGAACAACAAGGCTTTGGGGCACCCCGCTATAGTGGATGCGTCTGGCTGTTACGCCACGAAAATTTCATAGTGAAGTCGTATTTGCGTCTTACTGTTATCCCCTCCCTCTTGTTGTGTAATATAAAAGTAATCTATCTATCTATCTAAGCTTAATAAAGGAACCCTATTTATTCTACCTTATAAAACAACTCCCCGGCAACGGCGCCAAAAAGTTCATGGTATTCTCTACTATCTTAAATACACTGAATATTTAATTATCAACTGGGGTTGGTAAACTTAGAGTTGATACAAAATATATGCAAAGGTAAAAGGTCTCCTAGGTTGTCGTGGAGATATTCTAATAAACAAAAGATCATAATATCTTTCAAAATGAAAAACCGAGTCAAACTCCTAAGACTATCTCAATAATTGGACTGGACTAGAATATCAAATTCTAAACAGCTATTGAAAAGAAAGACATAAACAATAATACTTATAAATTCAAACACTAACTCATACATAAAAATAATTATAACAACTAAACTGGAAAATAACCAACTAACTACTCCTTAAGCTAAAGGCTGGGGTAAAAATACAACTTATCTTATAAAGAATAGAAAACTGAAAAAGCAAGTAGAAAACTTAATAAAGATAACAAACAAAAGCAACTAGAAAACTTAATAAAGATATTTAGACTTTATTTTTCAATACACACGTAAGAACAAGAATGATTCCTATGATTACAAATAACTTAACTTTAAACTCTATATGCAAACCAAGACATAAAACAGTAGTAAAACGAAATCAGGAAATAAGAACAACTTAATCCATATTTAATTTAAAAAGAAAATAAAATAATAATAAAAAAACTTTAATCAATAACAATCAAACTTTAATTGAAATGGTTAAATAAAATTACCAACTACGAACATAATCCAAAGATTGACAAAACAAAACTAGAAACAATCTGAAAAATGCATAAAAACAATTAAAACCAGAACCAAGGGTTAAATAATAGACTGAACAGTAGGTTTGTAAAGGGTGACTGAATGGCAGACTGGACAGACAGTCCAAATGGCGGTCCGTACAGTTTAAAATGGTAAAAACTAATGTAAATGAACTAATTCTTCAGCTGAAGCTATGCAGTTCTAAACCTAATACCTGGAATCAATAAATAAACATATTTAATCAACAAATTAACTTCAAACTAACTCTTAAAAAAAAATAAAGCATTGCATTGTAAACTAATTAATAAACTAGAAATCAACTTAAACAAACTCGAAATTAACTTAAACAAATTCATGACAGAAAAATAAATAGAACTAAATTTAAATCAAAGCAAACTATTCTATATAAATAAAGTAATAACAGGAAATAAATAAACAAGACTACATTGAAATGAAAACAAACTATTCTACTTAAACCAATTCATAACTAACCAAAATGAAATTCAAATGGAAATAAACTATTCTACTTGTCTAAAACTAAAAACTATAAGCAATACTGGAATAAAATGATTAACTAAAAGCAACTAACTAAGAACAAAATATTGAAAGCAAATGACTGAAAGTAAAGCTATGTGCGCATCTACTTATTTAATTACTGAAATAAAACTAAACTAATGCAATACGGGAAATAAATTACTTGTTTAGCTACTGAAAGAAAACTAAGTTAATACAATACAGGAAATAAAATAGAATCTAATGAAAACAAACTAGAAAGTAAACTAGATTAAATAAAACAGAAAAGAAAGAACTAAATTAAAACTAAGTTAATGAACATCTGGTTGATGCGGGGCACTCTTAACAATCAGGGGTGAAGTCTGCTAACTCCTACTCAAACACAATCTTCAACAGCAATGCATACAGCTCTTTATTCAACTTCAGAAATAGAATTACAATGCTTATAAAAACTATGACTAACTTACTTTTGACTCTAGCTAGCTTTGCTCTGTATTCAGAGACTGATATATATAGTTTACATGAGAGATGAGCAAGTTGACCCTAAAGGTCGACTGCTCTCTAATTTTAGGAAATCTTTAAAGCACATAATCGATTTGCAATGAACGCATGGTATGGCTCTTCATTCAGCGTGATCATGGCATAATGTGACGATTCCGCCTCCTTCTTTAGTGTGAATGGGATTCTACAGCGTGTTTGATGTGTCATGATATTCTACCTTCATGTGGGTATATCATCTTTTTCATGGCATGAATCCCTTCCTTGGCGTGATTGATGAGCTGGTGTTCAATACAGGTCTATACACAACAACAAGTTTCTTGAACGCAAGTCCCTTATCAGCGCGAGCGTGCAGACTGGTGGTGTTGTGGAGAGAAGGGGTAGTGACACGGTTGGTCTTCTAGAATGCAGGTCATTCTATCGCTTAAACGCACATGCTTATGATAGTTGAGTATTAAAACAGAGGAGGTTGTGAGTTAACAAAAAATTTCCATCCCTTTAAATGTGTGGATAATGAGCAACTAGGTGGAAATCCTTCCAGAGGATGAGTTAAATGCATCAGTCCAGCACAGAGATGGTTGGCATGATGGCGAGCGAAGGAGATTACAGGTTGTTTCATGTTTAAATGCCCAAAACTGATTATGGACAGCACGCAGGCTGATGAGCGAGCTGAACGACGAACTAAATGGAACACTGAACTATGAGATGGATGTATAGTGTGTCAATCTAGGGCACACATGGCAAGTGAATCTCACATGGCGGCTGGATGACGAGTTGAACACCAAGCTGGATCGTGAGCTGGACGTATGGTGCAAAAGGAAGGCTGAATACATTTTGTTGTTAATTTGCCCAAATGAACTATAAAGTATGCAAACAAATATACATATCAAATAATACATTAAATATTCTTTAAATAACATAGTTTTGAGTTAATAAAATCATAAAAATGATATTAATAATGAAAGTGGAAATAACATCAAATTTGTTCTTACCTTGTGCCGAAATAACGATTGGTATGAAATAAAACACACTAAAGGAAATAAAATATGTGTTTAAATGTGTTATTTAATAGCCAAAAATGATATCAAAATGAGGCTCAACAAGTACTCCAGTCATATATCATAGGCCGCATACACGCTACTGCATAGAACATCATTGGCCTTGAGGACTAGTGGAGTGATTCCAAACCTACGATCCTTCCTAATTCCAATAGTATGGCTTTCACACCCAAGTTCTAAACCGATTTTTTCGGGATTTTACTCCCAACTTTCTCTGTATCGAGAAAGAAGTACACATCTATGTAATCCTCTATGGTCAGCCCACCTCTTGGCCCATGAAATCTAAGGTTCACCACCTCCCCTCGTCGGGAAAAACCTTTGATGAAATATATGTCCTCAACCTCAATGCTAAGTGACATCCAGTCTATCTGAAAGGTCTTAGACTCTAGATCCCAGTAATTTATAAGCAGCTGGAGTAGTCCTGGATTTTCCCTCAAGCTACCAAGGAATCAAAACTTTTATAGCCTGCATGCCCGTAATGTTTGTTAAGCCATGAGGTCAGCCTAAACAACTTCCTCAACATCACCATGTTCCTTTTCTCTCCATTCTAGCACCATCCTACACATTAATCACAAATTTTTATCATTATTTGCCCATGAAAACCATGTTCACGACTCTATACATGATTGTTTGCAGAACAGCCATGAATGTACATGGATTTCATGGCATTTTATGCATATAGTCATTCCTATACGTGGAAAAATACCAAATATCCACGTGGGCCGAAACACAAACAGTCGCAAATGTATATGGATTTCATGGTATTTTCTGTGTATAGTCATCCCTATACGTGGAAAAATGCTCGATATTCGTGTGGGACAAAACACCCAAGATGGAATGGCCTTAAAAAATAATTTCACCATGAAAATTTAAAAATTTTACATGAAAATGAAAGGGAGGGGCAAGGGAATTTACCTGGATCAAACGCAGAGTGATTCTATCGGACGATGCTCTCCGAATTTTCTTCTAAATTTTTGGACCCAAATGCACTATGGTGGGTGAAAATTCAAAATGGTATGAAAATTTTTAATTTTTCACTATTTTATAGAAAATATTTGAAATTTTTACCAACTTCCTATAGTTTTTTACTGTTTCTGACCATTTTGGACCATTTGAACTAATTTGATGTTGTAGGAGCCCTTTTTGAGTGCATTTTGACCGTGTCTTTGACTCATTCATTCCTATTTCAGGTATTATGTCTAAACTAGCATATAGGTTAGGATTTCACATCCACTTGCATCTTGCATAGCCTTATGACCATTTCATCTTAACCCTAGGTATGAACCCATTCCATCTTGTCACGGAACCTTCATGTTTCTTTTAGAAGTGACGTTATGTGAATGGTAGAGATTTCCCATACATGCATACCCTAATTAGATCCTGTATTGCACTTGGTGCCCATGTCGATAGTTATCCTTTAGGGTGTGGGATTCCTTTGTATAGTACCGCCATGTCTTTGATCAAGATCCTCATACTCCTCTTGAAATTTATGTTTTCCATTTCCCCGGGACTCCCTTGTATATGTCAAGTTGTAATTGCATTATCATGAGTTTTGCTTGCGTTATTAAGCCTTATGTTGGATTCCTAACTTTGATTATCAGCCATATAGCTCGATCTTGTCTCATGT
Organism: Pseudotsuga menziesii; assembly: GCA_001517045.1. Classification (NCBI taxonomy): domain Eukaryota; kingdom Viridiplantae; phylum Streptophyta; class Pinopsida; order Pinales; family Pinaceae; genus Pseudotsuga; species Pseudotsuga menziesii. Next base: position 93,523 of record LPNX010415148.1, on the reverse strand, counting down.
CTAGCCAAGAAGAGACTTTTTACATATATTTTGCAACTTCATTCCCATTTTTTTTACCAGGAGGGGACCTTCCCCCAAGTGTCATTATCCTGCACATATTCCTTGCATTGAGCATAGGTATGTTCCACTTCTTGGAACTAGTTTGCTTGTCCCATCAAACTCATCTCCTCCTAGATTTGTAACTATAAAGCACTTTTATTCTTTTTCAAGATTTTCAAAATATCTGAAAAGTCCAAAAAAATCAAAAACCAAAAAATCCAGACATAAAAGATGTTATCTTTGGCAGCAGTCGAGTTGTTTCTCCTTCGAGCAGAGCACTGTATATCACATCCATTGGTTCGGTTATTAGTTTGAATTTAGGATATGTACTCGTTACTCTGAGTTTATCTCCACCGACTGGTTAAGATTCTAGTCCCTATTGAGCCTCTGTTGATGCCTCCTGTGTCACAGAGATGTCCCAATTTGCATATCGATTCCATGCTTCCTACCTTCAGTCACCATTTTCCTTTATGCTCTTATTCGAAGGAATTTGAAGCCTAAGTCGGCCATTCCTCGGTTATCTTAACTTTGCATGTCGCCTATTCCCAGTACTATTACTGGTTCATGCACATATTTTTCGATTTCTTCCAAATTATACAGTGTTGCTGAGTAGCTCATGTTGGTTGATGGGGGATTCCTTAATGCACTCCTTCCAGCAGATTCCATCCCATCGACTTCAGATCATTTATTCTGGGATAGGATTCTAGAGTAATTTGAGTGCCTTGAGACTTACTATCATTAGTGGAAGGTTCTCTCACCATCAACGGTTTTGGGAATACATTAATGTCCCCTAATCGATATATTCTTCCAAGTGTTCAACCTCAACACATCTATTCACACTTGTTATATTGCACTCTGGTACCCTGATTCCCTTTTTCGTTATTGGTGGGTGATCTCACATCTGTTAACGGTATACATCAATGACCGATAATCAGATAATGGACTACTATGTTCGATAATGGACATGTACTCGTAGCGATTTGTGTAGAATACCTTCCAGCTTTGTGGCATTTCACATATTCTACCTTCTTGATCATGCCAGTGTTCATGATATTTCAGCTCTCGTGATTTGATTCCAGTGTATGTCAGATATTTTCGGCCATTATGGAGATCTTGATCCATTAAGTATCTTCAGCTTCTATGTAGATATTGATCCATTTTCTATCTTCATCATGGAGATTCTGATCCATTATATATTGTACGTGGCGATGACCACACATGTCACATTTTGTATATCATTCCTATTCATGGCCATTGTACTCTTATGTATCCAGGACTCCTATATGTATTTGCAATCACATGCAGAGATTGATTATTGTACTATACTGATGGATGGCTAGTTCTTCCACCTTCTTCTTCATCACTCCACTTATGGGATGGATTTTATAATGTATTTCGGCCATCATGTTACCCCTATGACCTCACACATTAGGGGGCATCAGTTATAACTGATTTTACCACACATGGTTGATCACATATTTAGGGCCTTCCCTGTCCCTCTAAAGACTCTTTAGACCCCATGGACTAATATTATACTTTGATGTTTCCAAGTTCATCCCTAAAAACCCATTTTTATTGATGTACGTGACTTTTAAACCCATACTCACATGTACATGTGAATTTTGACCTCAAACCCGCATACATCAGGATGTGTGCATAAATACAAATATTTTTGGAGTTTTCCTTCATGTGTGTCTGAACCACTTGACTCTTGGCCTTCCATATGCCTTGAGATCGCTCAGATTTATCCCTCCATTACCCCTTTGGAGTTTTATATAAGGAAACCCTTTTGATCCATTGAATAGGAGGAATTGAAGAGTATTAATTTTTCACTGTGGTCTAGGAACTGAAAACACAGTCTCACAAAGAATTTAGACAAATATGCATAAAATTGGAAAAATGTTGCTATAATGGAAGTAGCAGCTCTCTATAATCAAATGAAATAATGATGATACAATACAATGATCATGCCAGATGCATGAATTCCAAGACAATTCAAATTCCCAAGGAGGTCAATCGAATTGAATGAGTGAGTCTATCTTAACTGAATGTAAGCCACAGTGGACACTCAAGTTAACCATTGGTCAAAACCCTAATTGACTCAAGTGAGCCCTAACTGAATTAGAAGTGCAATAAATGACAAAGTCTAACTTAAAGTAGCTCAGACACATGTCACTGCAAGTGGTAGTGCATCAATGACTCCAATGAACCCCGATGAGGTTAACTAAAGTGTAACTGACAAACAGAAGTGGTTGGAGGTTCCCCTGTTGACTCCAGTTCATTAAATAATCATTAAATAATCAATTTAATGAAAGGAGGTTCCTTCATTGCTCTATTTAACTTATTGTAACCTTCAATTATCAATTAGGTTCATTTATGACACTCAGATCACCCCCGGAGTGCTCTAGTTAGCCTCCCTGAATGAAGGAGAAGGCTTAGTTTGCCTCCTTGACTAAAGGTAGGCATGGGTGTGCTCATGTTGATGTCATATAGTGCTCCTCTGATGTCAATTAAGTCAATTAAACTTAGGATAGTGGTTTAATTAGGCCAAAATGACCAAAATGAGTGTGTATAGTGGTAAATGTCTCCAACACCCCCCCTTAAGCTATACTGTTGTAATCTCACAGATCACATAAGGTTACCAATAATACATACAAATATACAGAAATATACACAGAGACAAGAGACAAGAATAGATAGGATGAACAGATTATATTATTCTCAATAGATCATACAAAGCCAAGAATTGAACTTCGTTCTTGTGTGGCTCAACAGCCTAATATATACAATTTACAATCAGTTAAAAGTAATGACCCGTCGGTTCGGTGAACCGACACAACTATTAGTTAACAGACTAACTACTGTGTTTACTCAGCCAACCGACGTAGTCGGTCTCTCGACTTAGTCGGCTGCTCGACTAAGTCGGTCTTCGTTCAAGTCGACTTATGTCGACTTGCTCCTTCTACATCTCCCCCACAAACAAAACATTTCTTCGTCCCGAAGAAAAAGGGAGGTAAAAAAAATAGATTAGAAGTACAAAAATAGATTTGCAAAGGGAGACTGCTACTGAGGTGGGCTGTGTAGGCGAATAGTTGGTCTCTTCTGCACGCAGACTTCGACTATTGCTGGGGCCGTGTTGGCAAGCTGATGTTGAAAGTCTGTCCATGTCTGCAAAGCTTTCTGAATGTCGATGGTCAGAGTAGTAAGATTTGAGAGTACCGACATCTTCTCTGCCATGGCCATTTCTGCAATATTTTCCATGTTGGGGCCCAGCAGCTGATTGTGTTCTTCCGCAACATCAAGGAGTCTCTGCATCTGCGGACAGAAGTTGTCGACTTTCTCCAAGTTGGGAAGGGCTTGCTGAACCCGCTGGTGTGCCTCATGTTCCAACTTCTGCAGCTTAGTGTTTTCCAGCACTATTTGTTCTTCGATGGTCTGCCTCACTTCTGTTTCAGTCGACTTCCTTCTTTCTAAGGCCTGAATGCCTTGTCTTGTCTGCCTTGTATGAGTATAGACCTGCCCATAATGAGTAGGCCAATCTCGGAGTACTTCCTCAGTTACAATGGATTCCTCCATGTGGTCTTGTAGAAGTTTGTGAGCCTCCGAGAATGTTGTGTGCTGAGTTAGGAGCAGTCGGACAGTTTCTTCTTTTTGCCCGGCCTTAGTCTCGTGGAGGTGGGTCTGTATGGTCGACACCAAACCTTCAAACAGCTGATATGCTCTTTCCAGTGGTCGGTCGGTAGCAGCTTCGACAGGTCCTGGGGTAACAGTCTGTACAAGAGACCTGCATTTGTCGAGGAACTCGACTTCTTCTGTCTCCTTATCCTTGAGCTGTTTCCTTAGTCGGGTCGTCCTCCTCTTCGAATCTTTTGCTAGGGTGTTGAGTAACTGGCCAACCTCTGAGTCGGTCAACGAGCTTACATCCCGTAAGCTGATCCTTAGCTGATCGGGTCTAGGAAGGGGTTTTGTTGGCTCCTTTGCTTGCTCTGTTGGTTTGTCGGGAGGACCTGCAGAAGTGGAAGGTGGATCAGAGGTCGAAGGGGTTTGCGTCGGAGGATTTGGTTCAGTGGTCGAGGGTTTTTGTGTTTGGGGAGGTGGTATGTCCACCTCTGGCTGTGAGGATGATGGTGGTGTCGTCTGTGAATCACGCGGTGGTGGGGGTGGTGGAGATGATGGTGGTGAAGGTGGGGAGGGATGGTGTCCTGATCCTGGTGGTGATGGAGAATGGTGTTGGGGACTTTGGTCGGAAGATATAACGTCTTCTTCCGGTGGGAGTTGGTAGTTGGTAAAAGTCTGTTCATGTCCTGTGATGTCGCCACCGTCATGGACCCTTGTGAATACTATGGTTTGGTGTGCGTATGTCTTTTCGCTTGCTTTTAGGGGAGTTGTTGTCTTGATTGTCTGCGCTGATTTGAACAGTGCAGGAAGTGTTGCGAAGAAGGCTCTAAGCTCCTGGTCCGAGCTTGCCCTGGCTCTGAGTGCCTCAGGGATAACTCTTGCAAAGTCTTCGGGGGAAACGTCGGCCTGCTGCACTGGTGCTTGCTCCTCGACTATTTTAGTCGGAGATGGACGGGGAGGAGTCGTCACCAGGTCGACCACATCTTCGGACAGTGGTGTTGTTTTGGCCTTCTTTGGCCGACCTTCCGGTGCTCCTGCTTCCACAAAACGTTGAAACTAGGTTTCAACAGTTACCTTATTTGCGCGGGCATCCTCGACAATATCGAGTGCTGAGGCTGCCAGTTCGTCTTCGTCGTCGGTGGATTCAGCAAGGACAAGCTTACGCTTACCTTTGCCTTGCTGACGTTTCTGCAGTTTGATATTTCTTCTGGCAATAGCTATCTCCTTCGCCAGTTTCTTGAGAATGCTCCGGGACACAGCATATTCAGGGTTCTCTTCCTCGACTTCTCCTATCGGGGTCTGAGCGGGGTCGACCGTCTGACTAGCCGGAGGAGCGGTTTGTTGTACTGGTTGTTGTGCTAGTGGTGGTGTCTGGTGTTGCTCGGTCGGAGGGTCCACTACTGGTGCAATCGGATGCTTCACTATTAAGTGCACCCGACCAGGAGTGCCAGTAGGGGTATCCTACGTCACAAAAGTGCTGATATATAGGTGCAGCTCGTAATCTTCCTCGTTCTCCTGGTCGGTCAGGGGTTCGACTATAGAGAAGTCGACCTGTTTTGCAGCCTCTGGGATTTGGATTTTGGTTTTTGTCTGTCTAGACAGCTCCCGAAAGATCTGCTCGACTGTGGGATAGTAGTCGAGGTCCCTGGCATTTGAATCCTGTGTGTTTGATGACCATACTGATGTATGGTCGATCTCCAGTTGGATGTGTGAGTCGGCTGGGAGGTGTCGTCGGATGTTCTGGGGCACCCTCCACCTTGTCGTGCGCAGCTTAAGCTGCTGGAACCAGTTTTCCAGAAATACCTTTCCTTGGTTCAGTTCATGCACAGTTCCTTTTTGGGAAAAGGGTTTGAACCTGTGCATCTCAAACCTAGTCGGCTCTCGGAAGACGGGACTGCCTTCTGGGCAGATATAATACATAGCAATCCAAATAATTAAGGAGGGGAATTTGATAATACCTCCTGTTTCCTGACAGCGCTCGCATATGGTTTTGACCAAGTCTGTGAGGTAGTCAGCCCATCTGAAGATGCGTCCATCTGTTGTAATTTTGTCGACGGCGTCCAGCATTTCCAGCTTGAGGTCACTGCTGCGACCAGCCAAAGTGAGCGTGATGGCGATGATTTTCGCCACAATCTGTGGTGTTCGTGCCTCGATCTGACTGATCATTAGGCCCTTGGAGTTCTTACCCAAAGTCGAACCTGTAAAGTGTTCGACTAGCCCTTCCTTGATCCCAATGGGGACCAGGTCACCCTGGTTTGACAAACCAGTCAGTCGGGAGATAACATCGCCATTGATGTCGACCGGTCGGTCAAAGTAAAATCGGCCGTTGTGGTAACGACTGATAATGAATTTGACCGCGGCTTCCTTTGTACCAGTGAAGCTGGCCATGAGAGGTGCATTTGCATAGGCATATATGGTGCGACGCCTAACTTTCTCAGCCTCCTGGGTCATTCGTCGGTCTTCAAATGCCCATTCTTGAATATCCGTCCATAGTTTTTGAAACGGACCCTCCTGGAATTTCGTGTTTTATATTCGTTTGAGTCGCTGGAGTAAGGGTGAGTCTGCTGCCTGAAGTTCTTGAGCCTTAGCCGAAGCTCTGGTGCGTTTGGGTGCCATGGTTTCTGACTGAACAGACTGGTCGGAATTCGTACAGGGTTCACAAGTTTCAATCGACTGGGAGTTCGAATGCTCTATAGGTACGTGGTGTGGTAAATGAACTGTGGGAGGTCCATTATTTATAGGCGCAGGTGGGGTGGAGTGTCGAACTGGGTGAATTAATGGTGGACTTGACAGTCCAACTGCAACACTCGAGTGCAATTTCGTGAATCTGGGGCAGGGCTCGAGGCCATTAATGCAGGATGGGACGCTCCAGGTCGGCGGTCGGTGTCGGTGGTGAGAACGGTCGCCATGGTCGGTCGATGAAGATGGTCGATGGAAATGAAGTCGATTGTCGAATGGGTGAGTGGCTGTCATGATGGTGATTTCTGAGTGTACGGTTTTTTATTTTTGGACTTTTTGTATCTTTTTATAGGTTTTTGGTGTCAGTTAAGACCATTTTTTTTTTTTTTTTCCAATTTTTGTATCGTTTAAGTCGGGCTCCATTAACGAGCTTCCGAAATACTAGGCCCTGTAATGTTTTTAGTCGGACCGACCCATTGGGACGTATTTCTTCGACAACATAAGGTCCCATCCATTCTTTTTGAAGTTTCTTACGCTTGCCTTTGACTCGACTGTTATACAGTAGGGCAAGGTCACCGACTGACAGATTTTTGTTTCTGATATTACGGTCGTGCCAAGATTTCTGTTGCTGTTTTTGTATTTCTTGGTGCTGGATGGCCATAAGTCTATGTTCTTCTAATTTATTAAGTTGAAGTAGCTGATCTTTCCTGGCCTGTTCGACGTCGACATGTAGTATCTATGCAATGATAGGTGCCTGTTTTCTGAAGTGCAGAGGTACGACTGCTTCTTTCCCATATACCAGTCGAAATGGGGTTTGATCAGTCGACCGTTTGTAGGCTGTCCTGTATGCCCATAAAACTGCAGGAATTTTCTCATCCCAATCATCTTTGTCAGCACCGCATATTTTAGTGAGTCCTTTTGTCAGTGTTTTATTGAAAGCTTCAATTGCACCATTTGACTAAGGGTGGTATGCTGTACTACGTCAGTGGTCGATCTGAAACTTGTCGGTTAGATTTTTGATAGTTTTGTTAACAAAGTGTGAGCCTTGGTCGCTGATCAAGGTGAGTGGACATCCAAATCGAGTAATAATATTTTCATAAATGAACTTTGCAGCTACTTCACTTGAACATGTGTCGACAGGTTCAGCTTCTGCCCATTTAGTAACATATTCTACTGCAGTGATGATATACCTTGCACCTGACCGTCGGGCTGGGACAGGGAATGGTCCTATGAAATCTATAGCCCAGATTTGAAATGTAAGACTAGGGTTTACAAAGATCAGGGGCATTTCTGTACTCGGCAGTGGTCGACCAATTCGTTGGCATCTGTCACATCGACTAACAAAGGTTTTACAATCCTTATGAAGCGTCGGCCACCATAATCCAGACTGTTGAATTTTCTTAGCAGTTGTGTCGGCCTGCAAGTGTCCTCCTGCTGGTCCGTAGTGTGCTTCGTGCATGATTTTTTCTCGTTCATGGGCAAGTACACATATTCTAAGAACATCGTCTAACCCCATTTTGTATAGAAATCCGTTGATGAGGCTGTACGGGGCAGCCTTCATAGCTAGGATTTGCTTCTTTTTAGTGTTCAGACCTTCTGGTGCCTGACCTGTTTCTAGGAACTGAGCAATTTCCTCTAGTTCTTCTGGTACTGCTTCTATACAAAATAGATGTGCATCTGGTAGGTCGTCTTCAATTCCAGTCGGTTCCTCTCCTGTGTCGATTCGGGATAGGTGGTTGGGTCCGACATTTAACTTCCCTGGTCGGACAACTACTTCAAATTCAAATTCTTGGAACAGTAATAACCATCGACATATTCTACCATGGTGAAGGGGTTTGTTTACGAGGTACTTCAAAGCTTGATGGTCGGTGTAAAATATGAAGGGGTTAGCTAATAGGTAGTGTTGATATTTCTGAAGTGCAAAGACCATTCCTAGGGCTTCCCTTTCGGTGGTCGAATAGTTCCTTTCAGCCTTATTTAGTTTTCGACTGCTGTAAACTATAGGGTAGTCCATTCCATCGTCTCCTGGTTGAGTCAGGATAGCCCCAATTGCTATGCCTGATGCATCGATATGCACATGGAATTTGATCGACCAATTTGGAAATCTAAGTATGGGGGCTTCGACCAGTTTTCTCTTCAGTTTGTCGAAGGAGATTTGGCATTCCTCTGTCCATTTAAACTCTATATCATCCTTGAGTAGTTCTTCTAGGGGGTAGGTCATGTCTGAGTAATGTCGAATAAACTTCCTATAGTACCCTGTATGTCCTAATAACGCCCGAACCTGTTTAGGGTTTATTGGAGGCTTCAAGTCAAGGATAATTTTAATTTTGGCAAAGTCAACCTTAATACCATCTTGACAAACAACATGTCCTAGTAGTATCCCTATGGGGGTCATAAAGATGCATTTCTTAATGTTGAGGGAAAGTTGAATCTGCCGACATCTTTCCAACATAAGTCGGAGCCATGTGCAGTGATATTTTAAAGTGGAATATATGGTCCAGTCGTCGAAGTAGACTGCCATAGTTTTATAGATGTACTCTTGGAAAGTTTTTACAACTATTCTGGAAAAGACTGCAGGTGCATTCTTTAGTCCAAAAGGCATAACCCTATAAGCGAAAGAGCCAAATTCACAAACAAATGTGGTTTTCTTCTGATCTTCCTTTGCTATAGGTACTTGATTATACCCTAAAAATCCATCTGTAAATGAGTAGAATTCATGGCCTGCCACTTCATTCAAGATTTCATCAGCATAAGGTGTAGGAAAGGGATCTGTCAGTGTGACTTTATTAAGTTCCCTAAAGTCGACACAGATTCTCAGTCTGGTCGGGTCGTGTTTCTTAGGTTGGACGACCATGGGACTTGCCCATTTCGACTGGTCGATGGGGTAGATGATACCTGCAGCTAACATGTTGTCTATCTCCTTTTTAACTATTTCCTTATACTTATGGGCTAGTTTATAAGGCCTTTTCTTGACAGGTCGGACATCAGGTTTAGTGTCGATTTTCATCTCTCCCATTTCTTGAACTAACCCTTTCAAATTGTTATATTCCCTTGCAAAGACGTCTTGAAATTCTTTAAGTAAGGTTACTATTTCAGCAGTTTGTTGTTCATTCCAATAATCACCAATATTAGCTAATTTTGGTCGGTCGTCATTTGAAATGTCGACCTCTTTGGTTTTTACTTTGGCATCTAACCATTATGGGGCTTTAGCTTCATTTATCGGTCGAATTCCTTCCTGGAACTGTGAAAATGTGGCAGGGAAGTCAGCTGCAGTCATTCGGTCGAGGTCAGGTTTTTCGGTAGTCGCGACCCTAAGCACAGAGTGGATCGGTTTTGTTGTTTCAGGATGGTTGGATTTCCATCTGAAGCTTTTACCTTCGGTGTATTCATTCTCCAATTGTAATTGGGTCGACTCTACTTTTGATCCTATGTGAAGACTATTACAGTGCTTGACCTGTCGAGGGTCTTTGTCAGGGAATGTTTCAGTCGGTTGAATGAACTGTTTAATTTGTTGTGCTGGCTCGTCTAATTGGTGATCTTCAGGGATAAAGTTGAAGGTTTGGATGAAATTTTCTTTGATGTCATTCCAAAAAAAGGTTTCACCTTTTGCTTCCTCCATTTTATACCATTTTCTAGGTAAGTCGTCTAAGGTTGAGGGAAACAAGTGTGGCCAGGCTCTCTCATCCTTATGTCCTAGGCTTCTCCATTATTTTTCACAAGTTTGGATGTGTTCTTTGGGGTTCTGTCCTTGAGTAAAGATGGGGATCTGTGCTTGTGGGGTGAGCTTCTTGCCACCAAACCTTTCAACAAAATAAGTTGCAGCACTAGTCCAGGTCTGAAGTTTTGTCTGATGGGTATCCCACCATCTAGCTGCTTGACCGGTGAAGGTTTCTACTAAGCTCTGTAGTCGGCCATGTTCTCCAAAGTCCTTAGACACTTGTTCAACATGCATGACTGGGGATTCCCTCTCCTTATACATGTTTGTGTCCTGGTTGTTTTGTTGGTCGGTTGTAAGGTAGGGTGTTCTCTTATTTTTCTCTCAAAAATCTTGGGGATAATTGAAACTAGAAAGCACTTTTGGGTGGGTTTTTTCTGTACTTTTTGGATAGTCCAGCACCCTCTTGCTTGTGTTTCATAGTTTTCCATTTCCCAGTCATATAGTTCAGCATCTGAATTGTAACCGACTGAGTCGGGGTTACCTAAGTAAAGCTCCCCTTAGGCGTTTGGTTCTGTGTAGTCAGTATTGTTTTGGATCTGATAAAGTTGTCGGATATCGACTTCCTCATCAATTGGTTCAACCCAGGGTTGGACTTGGGATGGGTTAATAGGTACTATGACCTTTTGACCATTCCCTTTGAGTTTAATACGTTCTTTATCTAGAGAGATAGAGGCTTTCATCTTTCTACCCCAAGGTCGACCTACAAGGGCTAGGAAGGAGCTAGATCCTTCCTTTGGGTCAATAATTTCGAAATCAACCTTAGTCGATATGCCTTTAATGGTTGTGTCTACATTTTTCCAAACCCCAATGGGTTCAATAAGGCCCTGATCGGCTAGTTTCAGATAAATGCCTGACTCATAGAGGCGAGGTCGTCCCATCCTTTCCCATGTATCCCGGGTCATTATATTGACCTGAGACCCAAAATCAAGCACCACTTGTCAGACATGGAAACCTTCAATTTCCAGTTCGATAAGAGGATCGACATCGTTTTTGTCTTTTTGATTTAAACTACAGATGTTCTTAGTTTGTTTCTCAGGGTTAGTTCTTTTGATTTGATGCAATAAATCAATGAACTGACCGACAGATTTATCTGTTTGAATGAGATGGGTTAAGTGCTGGGTCGAGTCGTGTCGACTGTCACTAATGTCTTCGTGCTATGCAAGATTTGTAAATATGTTTGTGGCTTCTTGATATGTGTGTTGTGCTTTGCAAGGGTCAGGGTATGTGTTTGTGTGTGTGATCTTGCTAATCTGAGGATTATCAGGCCCAGTTTTTGTGCCTTGTCGAGTGACGATGTGCAAATTCTTAGTAGTTATGACATCATTCTTCTGGACACAAGACAAGACATTAACATTATTTTTATTACTAATTTTTTCCAACATTGTAGGGCAATCCTCCAAGGAGTGATCACCTACCCCACAATGTGTACAAAATTTCAGATCAGTCCTGTCCTTGTATGGATAGTCTGCGCATCTATGCCCTTCTTTGTAACAAATAAAGCATTGAGTAGGTCGACGACTTCGTATTTCTCGACTCCCAACGAATCGACCTGTTCTTCCAAACCCTGGTCGTCGATTGTCATTTCGACGGTCGTAGCGTCGGCCATCATTTCGTTGCCCATTCTGGTTATTATTATTGTTCTGCTCTGTGTTCTGTGCTACAGCATTAGTCTGGTAGACGGCCTGGTATTTTTGTCTATTTTTGAGGTTGAGATGGCAGTCGGCCATGTTGTGATTTGCAGTTTCGCATATAGTACACCAGGAAGCTTTGCCATTCTTCATATTGTAAGGACAGTCGGCGGTGGAATGGTCTCCTCGTTCCTGGCAGATGTCACAAAACGCTTTTGTCTGTACAAAACGGACATCTTGTCGACTGAATTGCTGTCGACAGTTATCTTTTGTATGTCCGGCAGTTGAACAGCTAGTACACCAGATGTCTTGGGTCTTAAGTGTGAGCTCCTTCAAGGACTTTTGCATATTCTCCAGCTGTTCTTCCAAGCGGTGGTCGGTCGGGCAGGCAGGTATGTCTTCATCCATCTCGACCTACAAAGCTTTTGTCAACGCATATTCGTACGATTTGAAGGTCTCCAGACTGATGTGTCGGCGAACTTTCTGGGAAAGTCCTGCAAGGAACCATTGAATGAGTAATTGTTCGTCGATGACATAGTCCAACTGACTCAATAGATCCTTCCATCGTTTATCGTAATCGCGGACTGTTTCTCCTGGCTTCTGTTGGGTCGTCTTCAGCTTCTTGGCTGCCAGGTGTTTAGCGTCTGGAGTCTTGAAAAATGATAGGAATTGCACCTTTATCTCTGATTTTGTTGCTCTAGGTTGCCTTTCGGTAAATGTCATATACCATGTGAGAGCTCTTTTCCGAAGGGCTCCTGCAAACTCGGCTATCTGGCGGTCTTCTTCTGTTACTTTGTTAGCCTCCCATATCGACTCGCAGACAAACCAGTGTCATCTGGGGTCTTCGTCACCCTCATAAAGGGGAATTTGAGCAGATCCGTGACCCATGTCAGAGTCACTGTCACTACTCTCTGATGATGTCGGAGGAGGAGGTGGAGGAGGTGGTGTTGTAAGGGGTGGGGTTGTTGAGTCAACCGAATCTGTCAGGGTGACGATGGGGTTTTGGTCGACGGAACTTGTGCTTCCATCGGTTGTCGACTCTTTCTCGTCGAATAGCGGATTGTTGATAATTTGTCTTCTTAATGACCCACTGTCACTTTGCGTGCTCAGGTCTGACTCTTGTGTATCTTCTGAGGTTGTGTGTGGCAGGGGGGGTGCTCCTTCATGTGTCGGCAGGAGCAAGTGGATACTTCGAAAGGAAGGTACCGTTTGAAAGGTCACCCAGTTACCTTTGATCAGTCGACGTATTACAAGATGTCGACCCGGATATGGTTCATCGCCTAGTCAGCTCCAGAGTGTAATGTCGCCAGCTCTGAGTCGAAGGTCATCTTCTATAATAGTTTGTATTCTGGTATGCGGACCTACTATGGAAAGGGTTACTCCTTCGTCGGGAACAATTAGTTGGAGAGATTCTGGCTGCTCTATCCACATTTCATCATCTTCAGGGGACGCCTCTTCTTCTTCGCCTTCTCTGCGTCGGTCATGACCCGACTCTGGCGGTACTTCATCATGGTCGGTCTCCCTAGGGTTTTGCTGCAGCTCTGCGGCCCTTTCTCGTCTAGCTTCCCTTTTCTTCTGTCTTTCATCCCTTTCAATTCTCTTAATGTCCGACATACTGTAGTACAATACTATGCCTTCATTTCCTCTTCGGTCAATTATGCATTACTGGTGACGACGGCTCTGGTCGACTAGGATCCACTATGCTCTAGGCCCGAAACACGACCAGCTACCCCCCCATGGCCTACCCGACGCTTTTTAGAAATCCCGGATGGTGTCTACTTACTCGGGAAGTATTCCCACTCCCTTTCAGCAATGAATTTTTCCCACTGCTTCTGCTTCTCCGCCCAATTAGTGTTTGAGGGTGGTTCACGTAATAGAGGTCGAGGTTCGACAATGTGCCCTGCTCCTTTCTCTATTAGAAACTTGAACAGTAAAGCTGGTAAGGAACACAAGAATTGATCAGTAAATTCTGTGAAAAATTTCTGTCGGACAGTTTCCACAGAGGTCCTATCTTCGACTGCTTGTTCCTCACAGAAGTCGTCGGCTATCTTTTCGAACCACTCCGAGAGATTTGTACGTCCTCCTCGGATCAGTTTCTGGAGTAAATGTTCTTCTTTAGTCTTGTCCGGTTTTCTCATCCAAAAGCTGCTTCAGCAGGTGGGGCACGGATTCGACAAACTTTTCGTGAGTCTCAGTGAAAAATCTGGCTTTTGCTTCTGCGACCGTCAATCTGTTCCTTCTTACGTAATTTTGTAGATAGTTAGCAATTTTTTGCTCCCACCAGTCCTTTATCTCCTGCTCTGGTATCATATGTGAGCATATATTCCAGTTATGTACTACCGGCAACGGAACCAATGTTGTAATCTCACAGATCACATAAGATTACCAATAATACATACAAATATACAGAAATATACACAGAGACAAGAGACAAGAACAGATAGGATGAACAGATTATATTATTCTCAATAGATCATACAAAGCCAAGAACTAAACTTCGTTCTTGTGTGGCTCAACAGCCTAATATATACAATTTACAATCAGTTAAAAGTAACGACCCGTCGGTTCGGTGAACCGACACAACTATTAGTTAATAGACTAACTACTGTGTTTACTCAACCGACCGACGTAGTCGGTCTCTCGACTTAGTCGGCTGCTCGACTAAGTCGGTGTTCGTTCAAGTCGACTTATGTCGACTTGCTCCTTCTACATATACTCAGGATAAGTAGAAACCATAAAGTGCTTAAGAATTCTAGGGCCTCGGAAACAAATTCCATAGGCCACCCTGTACAATACTAAAACTCAAACAATGCTCAAAAGAAAACTAAGTGAGGAAAAGAAGGAAAACCCAGTGGGAAAACCCCCCCCTCAAGCTGAACACTGAAAGTAGTTGGATCACCCTGATGAACTCACCTCCAACAATGAACGGAGGTAGGGGAACTGCTTTTCTAAAAATCTCATGGTGAATATTTCTGGAATATTCTCATCAGTCGGGCAGTATTGCAGAATGATGGTCCTATCATGCACTAGCTCCCTGATATAGTGCATGTGTATATCTACATGCTTGGTCCTCTTCCCGGTAACTGGATCTGTGGATATCTTAATAGCACTTTGATTATCACAAAAGAGGACAATGGACAAATTACTACCAATATCAAACTGTGAAATAATTCCTTGCAACCAAACAGCTTGGATGCAAGCATGCACTACTCCCCGATACTCGACCTCTACTGAAGACAATGCTATGGTGGCCTAATTTTTGCTAGACCAGAAAATGGAGCCACCACCAAACATGAATACATATCTGTAATTCGACTTCTGATCAATAGAATCACCCGCCCAATCAGAATCTGTGTATCCAACCATCTCTAGCTCGGAGGCTATAGCATAGTGAATGTCGTAGGTCCTGGTTCCCTGAATGTACTAGAGGATCCTCTTGGATTCCTTCCAATGAATATAATGGGGATGCTGCATGTATATTTATATAGCATTCATGTTATAACAAATATCAATCTGAGAATGATTCAAGTACAACAAGCTACCAATCAGTTGTCGATAAATAGTGCAGTCCATGGGAGGTGTGCTTTTTCCTTCTTCAAGGTTGATCCCTGAAAGGAAAGGGAACAAAGAAGCTCTACATTAAGCCATGTTAAAATTTAATAACAGGTCTGATATGTATTTGGATTGAGTGACCATTACCCCATCAGAATTTTTCTCAATTTCAAGCCCCAAAAATTGTTTTAAGAGCCCCAAATCACTCATTTCAAATGCATTATGGAGAGCAGTTTTGATGACTGAAAAAGAAGCAATTGTACTACATGTGATCAGTAAGTCATCAACATATAAAAAAATAATAATCAAATGACCATAATATTTATGTATATACACATTTGGATATGAGCTACACCTTTGGAAGTTTTACGAGAGAAGGAAGGCATCCATCTTGGAATACCACTCTCTTGGGGCGTGTTTTAACCTGTATAGTGACTTCTTTAGATTGCAAGCCAAAGATGGCTCAGAAATGTAGCCCTCAGGATGCTTTATCTATATCTGCTCATGAATATATCCATGCATAAAGGATGACTTAACATCCATATGATGCACTTCCCAGTGATTACATGCTGGAATTGCCAAAACTAGGCGGATGGAGTCCATTTTTGAACCTGGTGCAAAAGTCTCATGGTAGTCCACAACTTGGACCTGGGAGAAAATTTTTTCCACCAGAATTGCCTTATATTTTTAGGTTCTACCATATACATCAACCTTATTCTGAAAAACCCACTTGCATTGAACCAATTTCCTTCCTAAAGGAAGAGAAACTAGCTCCCAAGTAGTGTTTTTTTGAAGAGAATTCATCTCTTCATCCATGGCAACTTGCCATCTCGGATCCTTCTGAGCATGGTAGTAAGACATAGGGTCTGAAATTATCATCAAATAACAATATTCATACATCAAATAATCAATAAAAGAGAGCGCAATACCTTTTCTTTGGAAATCAAACCGGGTTCTCCTTGGATCATCCAGATTTCCAATGTTATCTCCTGCGGAGGAGAGTGTCTTTCGGGCCCAAATTGGGAGATGATTTTGTTCTTCAGGTTATGATTCAGCATCTGATGTTTTCTATACACTGATATCAGAAATCATAGTATCCATATCAGGGTCATCATCCCCAATTTCATCATCCAAATATTCAGTAGAATAGGAAGGAAATTCATCAATTTTCTCCTTCACTAGTTCCACCTCCTGAAGAGGCTCATCGAACTTGAAACTCCTTTCGATGATGATATATTTTGTTTTGATATTCAATAGCTTGAAACCTTTTGATTCATTAGGATACCCAATAAATATAAATTCTATGCTTTGCGGTTTCAAATCCCTCCTTTTATCAAGTGGAATTCGGGCCCATGCAGTGGACCCAAACACTCGCAGATTCGACACATCCGGCTTGTGTCCGAAGTATGGTTCAAAAGGGGTCTTCCCTTTTACAAATGAGTGTGGAACTCTATTATGAATATATTCTTCAGCATTCATGGCTTCAGCCAAAAAAATTTGCAGCCAACTTATTTGATTCCAACATACAGGTGGTCATCTCCTTGAGAGACTGATTCTTCCTCTCCGCTACATCGTTCTGCTGGGGAGTGTAGGGAATTGAATGCTGGACCTGAATACCAATTTTGGAACATATGTGCAGAAACTCATTACTGAAATACTCCCCACCATTATCAGATCTCAAGATCTTGATATTTTTTCCAAATGCATTTTCAATCAAGGCCTTCAAATCAGTGAATTTTTCACAGACTTCAGACTTCTTTTTTATAAAGAAGACCCATGTGTACCTGGAAAAATCATCAATGAATGTCAGAATGTACCTTGATCCATTCATGGATGTGATAGGCATGGGACCACTGATATCAAAATGTATAAGTCCCAAGATGCATGATGCTCGAATTTTCTTCCCCCGATCGAACTTATGCTCAGGGTGCTTTCCAACAACACAGCCCTTGCAAATTCCAGTGGTTTTCTTAATGACCGGGAGGCCTTCAACCATAGAATTATTCTATAATTGCTGCAAGTATTTGAATTTGATATGGTAAAACCTCTCATGCCATAGTCTACTCACTTCATTTCCATGAGTCAGCAATGCGGTGGGCTTTGCATCCGCCATAAAATGGGAGAACTCATAGGATTTTGCATGATGGTTTGCAAGGCCTTTTGCTACAAGTTTCCCAGATGCAAGTTCTATGATCTCTACATCATTCAGGATGAAGGAGACTCTCTTGGGAACTCCTGTATATTTCATTTGATAAACACCAAGGAGGTTGATGCCAGAGATGGTACATACAAAAAATTTGAAAAATAGCCATTCTCAAGATCTACAATACCTTGTCCTTCGGAAATGATGGTGGAGTCATCTCCCATCTGGATGGGGATGGATTTTCCAGTCTCCAAAGATGAGAAGGAGTCTCTTTCAGCCATCATGTGGTCTGAATCTCCAAAATATATCAAGATTGCTTTGGAATTCGAAGTGCTTGCCATGAGGGCATGACCTCTTTCATGTTGTGGTTCCCGATCTTGATGATCTCTCCTTCGAAATATTTCTAGAAGATTGATGTGATTTCTCTCTAGGAGAGAGGTAGCTTCATCAATTTTCTTCTTCCTACAAGCATGTTCAAGGTGGAATCCCTTCCCACAGTATGAACAATTGACATTTTCCATTCTATGATGCCATTTTCCTTTGTTCTTCTTTGATCTGGAAGACTCTTCATGCTGTTGGTTTTCAACTTTAGGCTTAGGAGATTCGAATTTGGTTTTTGGGTTATTCTCCTGCTTTCCTTTACCCTTCAGATATTTGGGCCCTAAGACATGGAGGGCTTGATCATGGGAGGATCTGATGATCCCCATCAGGACAAGCTTATCATGTTCACTTGTTAGGGACTCAATGAAGGCATTTAGTGAAGGCATCTTCCATCCAGGGGTTGTGAACTTCCCTGCATGGAATGTAGAGACAAAAACTGAATAATCATCACCAAGTTTGGAGAGTATGGTGAGGATGAGCTGATCGTCCTCCTTCTCCACCTTACATTGCTTCAACAGTAAGACAATGTGCTTGAACTTTGTGAAAAAGTCATTCAAGGTCTCAAAATTGGAAGGCTGGAGAGACATCAACTCATTCTCAAGCTGGTATACTCTCAAATCATCCCGTTCTTCATACAGGGTTTCCAATTTGTCCCAGATTTCCTTTGGAGTCTTCAATCCTGAGAGATGGAAAAGAAGATCCCAATAAATAGAGAGGCAGAAGAATCTGAATGCTTCATCTTTCTTGTTCAGGAATATAGCTTTGTCTGTCATAGAAGCAGGCTCTTCTTTAGTTTCCATAGTGACTGTTATAGTGGATTTCACCACACTAGGTGAATCACACATTGTATGGCATTCCCCTATCCCACTGCAGACTCATTATCCCCTATGGACCATTTATTGCCTTGTGATGTATCATTGACCATCCCTAAAAACATTATAAAAATGATATACGCGGCCTTTTCCCCGATAACCGTGTACATAGGTG
>LPNX010415148.1:4224-62119 GCA_001517045.1 Pseudotsuga menziesii | reverse complement strand
AAGATTGGAAAGCTCAACGGGGATCTACTTCAACCGTCTGGAATAAGGTACGAGGTTCGATCCTTTAGTGTTAGATGTTTTTATTTATATTGCATATTGGAGAAGATTGATTTCTAGAGTCTAGCTGTCTGTTGTGGTACCCCAAGCCATAGGAATTTCTCTCCGTAACAGTGACCCTATAGAGTCCTCTGGCACATATCTGGATCTCCATGTCTCCTTTCCATGAGTGGAAATTAAACAGATTCAAAAGTTCCACTGAAGAAGCCATCTGAAACTGCTGGAGTGAATGCTTTCACCTGTTAAAAACCTTCAAATCACAACAAAAGGAGCACTGTAAGGTTGGACAGCCTACACATTTTAGGCTTTCATCACACCTAGCATAGTTGATCAAGCAAGCTTGACCAACAATTTCCTTACTTGGGGTATTAAGTGGTAAGCCTTGGCTTCTAGTGTAGTGTTGGAATTTTTGAGCTTTGCTCAAATTTTCATACAAGATTTGTCAAAAAACTTGTTTTTGAGAGATCTGAGCTTTGTCCAACCATGAGCTCTGATACCATATTAATTTGTCACGGTGGTCTAGGAATTGAAAACACATCTCACAAAGAATTCAAACAAATATGCATAAAATTAGCAAAATGGTGCTGCAATGGAAGTAGCAGCTCTATATAATCAAATGAAAGAATGATAATACAATACAATGATCATGCCATATGCATGAATGCCAAGACAATTCAAATTCCCAATGAGGTCATTCGAATTGAATGAGTGAGTCTAGCTTAACTGAATGTAAGCCACAATTAACACTCAAGTTAACGACTGATCAAAACCATAATTGACTAAACTGAGCCCTAACTAAAGTCACAATGCAATAAATGACTGATTCTAACTAAAAGAAGCTCAGACACATTTCACTGCAAGCCAACCAACAAGTGGTAGTGCATCAATGAGTCCAATGAACCCCGTTGAAGTTAACTGGAGTGTAACTGACCATCAGAAGTGGTTGAAGGTGCCCCTGTTAACTCTAGTTCATTAAATAATCATTAAATAGTCAATTTAATGAAAGGAGGCACCTTCACTACTCTGTTTAACTGATTGTAACCATCAATTATCAATTAGGTGCATTTATGACACTCAGATCACCCCCGTAGTGCTCCAGTTAGCCTCCCCGAATGAAGGAGAAGGCTTATTTGGCATCCTTTACTGAAGGTAGGTGTGGGTGTGCTCATGCTGATGTCATACAATGCTCCTCTGATGCCAATTAAGTCAATAAAACTTAGGATAATGGTTTAACTAGGCCAAATTGACCAAAATGAGTGTGTATGGTGGTAAATGTCTCCAACAAAGAGTAACAAAACTATAGTCCATTGTTGCCATAGCTTGCATATACTTGAGTCTGCATCCCTTTGTCCCTTTGGAGCACTTTGTGTTCTTCCCAATATTTCATTTTCTTGTGAGCTTGTTATTGAGAGATGGAGGATTGAGGTGGTGGAGGCCCAGGTGGAGAACTCGGTTTCTCTGGTTCGCAAATGTGCCGACAAAGGTTGTCACTTGTGTAATCTTTAATTTGATTAATAAAAATATATTTTCCTGCCCAATAAATTGCATTTGAATGAATATTGAATCCATGGATATCCTTAATTGCATATTTGGAAAGGATTGATTTCTCGTGTCTAGTTGTCTGTTGTGGTACACCCCAAGCCATAGGAATTTTCTCTTCGTAACAGAGTCTAATCCTCTGTTCTTTATTCAATTCACTAGAAATTCAAATACACACAAATAATTCTACTTGTTCACTCCTTGCTCACTCTTCTATGCACACACCTCTCATTCCTCAATTCATGCTATGTGTAGTTTTTCTCCCTCTCAAGCTCTATAAGCTAATCAAAGATTCTTTGAGCTATACTCAAACCTCTATGAGCTATCCTAAACTATGTGAGATAACCTAATATTTTGCGAGCCAACAAGCTCTGTAAGCTAACTAAGCTGCTAAGAATATAACTCGAACTGATTTAAATACAAAAGTATTTTGTTTCCAGATCCTATAACAAAGGAGTATAGTCCTTATTGATCTATGATAACCCTATGAATCACAACTAACTCAATCCTAACTATTACATGTGGAAAATGATCTAGATTTCTTATCCATTTTATTCATCTTTTACAAAATAAAGCAAATTACAAATATATGAGAACCTAGGTCTCTTAAAAGTTCCCTTGACCTTGTGAAGTCATGAATGACTTCGCCCTCTTGATCCTATGCTCATGCATGAACATATCAGTAGTACATTGAATACAAAAACCAACTAAGGCTATTTGGCACAGCTCAGTGGTATTTTTAAAAAGTATTTTTACGAAATCCCTTAACTAAATTACATAAGAAAATAAGACAAAAAAATCAGCAGGATCTGATGGGGGTCATTACAATTTACTATCCAAAGTATATGCCCCTTGTATAAAAATCAAACCCTCTCACTTCCTTTAGATAAATCTTGTTCATTGGTCAATGTCTCATCATGTTGAGTGGAGATGAGAACTATGTGAATGCGCAAGAAAAACATGCACCGCTGTCATTTTTGTACTCAATGGCAACTTGTGTTTTTCCATCAGGGCTTAACCAGGAGTAGGTTCCATTCTTTCTGACCTCTGTGAGCTTTTCTCCCAACTTGGTAGCCAGCACATGGGTGAGAGGCATCAACTCAAGGGTTTCAGTACTTGCATAACTATTCCAATAAAGGGTAGTGACCGACATACTAGACCTAACACATACTTCCATCCATATAACAGATCACGACCTAGTGAAGCAATACACAATTAGGTTGCCAACACATTTACACACCCTCATGAAACCCTTAGTAACCCATAGTAGGTCATCGTACCTTCATACACAAGCTTGGGAACCTTAACAGTCCTCAAGTCACTTTCAGCTAGTCATGGCAGTCCTAGCAGGATTAAGACATGTCACAACAACCCTTAGCAAGATCAAGACAGGTCATGCTTTTCTCTAGATAGGATTAGCAAAATTTACACAAATGAAAATGACACAAACACGAAACACAAACTCAATATGAACACTATGATGAATCTCCAAAACTCAGAGAAACAATTTTCATTAACACTTCCAAGAAATTTTACAGAGCTACAATCCAAGCAGAGAGGCTTCAAAAATGAAATTCGAACCCTTCCTCCTTCGTAGAGGTTACATTTATAGTGCAATTTACCCCTAAGATGTATCTCGAAACACAGCATAAAAATTAGTTACATTGCAGGAATCAAACTCGAAAGTACGTCCTAAATCCTAACAAATTCTGACATGGAAGATGTGTTGTGCCCGTAAAACATTTAGGGAAGGAACATTATGACCAATAAAATAGGGAAATATCGGCATTTGGGGCTTTTTGGCTCACTTGATGAAAACAACAACTCGGAGCATTTTTATACTATTGTTGAATCAGCTGCTAGTGGACCTTTCAGGCTGATGATTGCTCAGTCTATGTATATATTTCCATTGCTGATCTGTAGGGGTGGCCATCTCAAATAGCTCCTTTAGGTTAACATCCAGGTCAATCAGGGGGCTATGGCTAATAGTAGGGAGATCTGATTTGACAGTCCTGAATTGAGCCAACAACTCAAAGTCCTCGTTGATTTTATCGATGATTACCTCTCCCTTTATCCCACCATTCATACCCTCAAACTTTGTACCATTTA
Source organism: Pseudotsuga menziesii (assembly GCA_001517045.1). Classification (NCBI taxonomy): domain Eukaryota; kingdom Viridiplantae; phylum Streptophyta; class Pinopsida; order Pinales; family Pinaceae; genus Pseudotsuga; species Pseudotsuga menziesii. The sequence goes on along the minus strand of LPNX010415148.1, from coordinate 58,414 downwards.
GTCTTTCCTAGTACAATAGTTCGATATATTTTCTCTGAGGGGTCAAATTCACCTCTGGACCCCAAAACTCAGGAAACCCTTTCTAAAACAAGGGTTGGAACAAATTGTTGGACTTTTCTACCCCTTGCTGAATAATTTTAATCCTACTAAGTGCATTATGCAACATGTTATTCTTTGTAGTCATTCGCCTTGCTACCACCAGAACTGATATCCTGTCACTAATCCATAGGGAAATTAGTTATTCCCTAGAGGCTGAGATCAGAACAATAATCTCTTTCTGCGCCTCCTCCCTATGCCTTTGTCCTAGACTTTCCTGTAGGTCTTTACATCTTCTGATTGATACCATAGCATCATGTTTATGCTCATCCAACATGACCAAATGATTTCCTAATGAGGGCATCTCCTTTATCATTGCATCCTAGAGAAAATGTTTATCCCCTTCCAGAGGAATTTGGCCTATGACCCTTTCCTCAAACCTTTCCACCTTCTCTTTGAGTTTCTTGATATCTTCAGCAGAGTCTTCACTTTCCTTAGCAGTGATCCTTCCCTTGAGATCTTGATTGTCCTCCTTCAATTGAGTGATTTCCAGGTCCTTCAGGGACAGTTCAGACATATATTTGATCGCCAGAGTAGTGGGTGATCTATCCTCAAGGGTTTTATAGTCATTTAATTCATCAGTTCTCTTCTGCATCTTTTTCTTCTCTTCTTTCCATGTTCTATTTTTCAGCCTCCAGCACAACAAGGCCTCCTTTTAGATCCAAAACTTCATGCTACAATGTCTCAATCTCCGCTTGTAATTACATGGTCTAAGGAGGTATTTGGATGTCTTTCATAGTATTCTTGGTTTTCTTTTTGTAATCCTGTATCTTGGCCAGCGACTTACCTGGTAAAAAAGGTTTCTCTATTTCCACTAGCTTATTAGATGCAAGGGGTTGTTTTAAAGAATTATGTGATGTTAGGTCTGCCACTTAGTCCTCCAGGAGTTTCCTTGTAGGTTCCAGGCCTTGTTTATTTCCTTTTTTGTGATTTAATTGGGTCTTCAGTTTAATCACCCTTTGCTAGGAATTGAGGTGGGATAACGCCTCCTTACTCAGATCAGCATAGATGATATTGCTAACTCACTTATGGAACACACTCTTATCTAGGATTAAGAACCGATATATCTTGAAATCGAGCTCTGAAATGCCTTCCTTATTAGAAATGGGTAGGTTCAGTGATTTTGTTGCAAGATTCTTGGAAGTAGTGAAAGAGACTTTGTTTCCTGATAGCTTCCTTAGTTCCTTGGAATGCTTCTGATTCTCATCCTTGGATTTCTCTTTGATATGCCCATAGGTGGTCAACATTTTCTTTCCAGTATTAAATTTCCTTCAACAACAGAGGTAAAATAATACTTCTGATAATTGAGTAGAGACTCCTCACCCCCTTTCTTCATTAATTGTGTGGTTCTTGGGGGATTTTTCTCTAAGTGTGTAGTGGAAGGCTTTACAACCACTAGTTTCTGTGTGATCACCATTTGATTTGAAACCTTTCCCCCAAAAGGGTTTACTGAAAGAAGATCCTCCTCTATCGTTGTCTTGAGGGAATCAAATTCAAAACTAAACTCCCACTCCAGATTGATTACGTCCTCCTCTACGTCTATCCTAGGACTCTTGTTAGGGGTTTGTTCATCACATTCCATATCCTCAACCTTTGACCAAGAACTTCTACTATTTCCATCATCGTTTAGGGGCAAGGGAGTAGCTAGGACCATACCTTGAACTTCTTTAGGATCCTGAATTTTCTCTGCAGGAGTCCAATCAAAATCATAGGCAAGAGAATTTTCCTCCTGGGAAAATTTGAGGATCATAGAGTGAATAAAGACTAACCTCTGCACCTGGATCCTCCTCTAGGAAATGATCCCCTTAGGATCGTAATTCTATGCATGAGTCACCTGAAACTTCATGTTGTTCAAAACTTTCTCCACCATTGGTAATGTTGCTTCCTTCTTCACAATGAAGGGCCCGAAATTAATAGGGTATTTGATCCAAGAGTACTTCATGTGAGTAGTAAAATGCTCCTCATCAGTAGAAATCCTCTACCTGATCAATTCTAGTGTGAATACTGAGGGATTTAGGTAAACTAGTAGCATGAAAGGGGAAGCCAAAAAACCATATACCCTGATAACTGAATACTTCTGCATTAGGAACCAATATCCAATACCCTCTTGATGAAAGGAATCCTTCATGGATTCGGATATCCTCTTCTATTTAGGGTTGAATAGTCTAGATATGCTGAGGACAATTTTGTCAATGAACAGGGTGTAATACCAGTCCTGGATATTCTGGAGAGACCAGGACCAGTATTTGAATACCTCTAGATCCATGTCCTCAAGGGTCTGTAAGTTGGAAGTGATTATGATGGAAAATAGATACACCTGGTATCTAAAATGCTTATCCAAATCAAACTTATCAATATCAGAATTGATTTCTCCAGCCAAGAACTCATCAAACTTAATTCCTGCTCCAGATTGACTCAGGTGAAGGAGAATTCCTAGCATTACTTCAAATACCATGATATAGCTATCAAGACCTACGATTTGAATCTAGAGGGAGATGGCTAATATGATGGGATTTATGAATATTTTGGAGGAGAGTGGGGTGATAAGGGTCTCTGAGGGAACTGGGGTCTTCAAAATGGTCTTAAACAACTTATTCTTGGATTCTAGGTCGTCTTTCTAGAACACCTGTAGAACCTCTGATTCGGTGAAGGGGATCAGGGCCTAACATTGGGCTTTGGAGAGACCCAAGGTAGCCCTGATAGATTCGTGTGTAATTCTACAAACTACAAGGGACTGGGTATCATCTAAGATGGACTTCCCAGTGGCGGAATAATTGGAGGCTACCATTTGGACAATATCTGGGAATTCGGGAAATTATTCTAATGTGAACCCTATTAAGGATGACTTTAAATTTACCAATAGTTTCGACTGGTCTATGAAAGGTGACAAAAAAGCGTTTTGGGCATCACTGACACTGGAAAACAACAAACGAGGATCATAAGCGTCATAAAGTCAATTGCAGATGATCTCCTTGGACGGGTCAAGGATTTTTACAGACAAGGACATGGTGGAACTATCTATTGGATGAATTACAGAAAACAAAAGGGTTTATAAACGATGAACGAGTACCTAGTGGTGATGATTGACACTTCTGGAGGTTTCAGTTGTTTCCAGCTGACTCGTGCTTGGCGGATGTCATATTTACCGGCTAGTGGGAGTATTAACGGACTATTAATGTCAAACCGATTATCCTTATAAACCATTATGCTCAGTAAACTTGACCTTTGTACATCCAATCTTTGAGCACAATATCCAATGGGGAGGGGCCCACCAGATTTCACAAATTTGTTTTTTATCTTCAAAGTTATATTAATGGGTTAAAATCTTAAATATATTGTCTTTAATAAAAAACCAAAATATTATGTAATTGATGTTTGGATTTGGTTATTATAAGGTGGAAGCTTGTATGGTGTAATATATGGTTGTAATGTGATGTTAAAGGATATTTTGGAAAGCATATGTATGTACGGAATGAATATTCCTAACCGTATATTGGAAGGAAGTTGAGAGGCCAACACTCGACGATCCATGATTCGAGAAATTGGGTTGGTTTTATTTTCAAATGGCCAAAAAAGGGATTGGACGGATTTGAAAATGAGGTATACTTTTTATATTTGATTCTTCAATATGATATTTTATAACATATATCTTCATTGTAATGTGTTTTGTTTTTTCTTATGTGATGTGCAAATTGGTTCTATGTAGGATGTCAAAGGAATATCAAGTTAGGGTTGAAGAATTCATAGCGTCTGAAAAAAGGCATTCAGAGGATAATACACCACAAGATGCCCTTGTAAAAAATGTTGCAATGTTGCAGTATTGATGTTTGAGGAAGTACAATACCACTTGATGATTCATGGTATAATAATTTCATATAAAACTTGGTTTTTCCATGGAGAGAGAGTTCCTACTTGGGACTATATATTTGATAATAGAAAGAAATGCCACAAAACAGAGATGCATTATTTTCCTCAACAAATTACATATGGTGATGAACAAATAGTCCTACATCAATATAATAATCTTAATGATAAGTTTGGAACATTGCTTACAAATGATACTGAAGTTCTTGAGAATGACGATCATAACGAGGAAACCATGGTTGATGATCATATGGTTGAAATGGTGAATGATGCTTATCAATATTCTAATGAAAATCCAGATGTGAATTGTGAAAATGGCCAAGTAGAATCAATGGAAGGAAAAAATGATATCAATCAATATCTAAAGTTAATTGAATATGCCAAGCCACCATTGTACCTAGGTTGTACTAGTTTCAATAAGCTTTCGGCTACTGTCAAATTGTACAACCTTAAAGTGAGAAATGGATGGTCTGATGAAAGTTTCACCCATTTGTTGAAGTTGTAAAGAGAAATGCTTCCAACAGGAAATACACTTTTAGAATCTACATATGCTGCAAAAAAGTTTGATTAAATCATTGGGGTTGGACTATGAAATGATACATGCATGCCACAATGATTGTATTTTATATTCGGGAAAATATGAAAAAATAAATGAATTCCCAACATGTGAAGAATCAAGATGGAAGGTTGATGCTCATTCTAAAAAGGTGCATATAGTTGTCCCGGCCAAAGTGCTAAGGTATTTCCCTATAGTGTCGAGGTTGAAGAGAATGTACAAGTATGATTTGAACTCTTATAATTCCATTATATCATACACCTTCATGTACTACCAACCTATTTAAAAGTCATCCTCTTTAATCTACCAAGTATTGCAATGTATATATGATTATTTATGTTTTTGTTACAGCTCTACATATATTTAATAGAAAATAAGGTGGCATCATGAGAATGCAAGTAAGTATGGAATAATGCACCACCGAGTTGATAGCTCCACATGGAAAACTATATATTCTAAATGGCCTGATTTTTCCAATGATCCTCACAATGTACGACTTGCAATGGTAGTGGATTGATTTAATCCTTTTGGAAACTTGCGTAGTAGTCACAGTGTATGGCTAGTAGTACTAGTCACATATAACCTTTCACCATGGTTATGCATGAAAAGGATCTTTTGTTTGTTTTCATTGTTAATACCTGGTCCCAAGCAACCAGGAAATGACATAGATGTTTATTTGGAACCATTGGTAAATGAACTAAAACTAACATGGGATTAAGGGTAAAGGACATACAATGCTCATTCAAGGTCATTCTTTAATGTGAATGCTATATTGATGTGGGTAATCCATGACTTTCCTGCTTATGGAAATATGGTTGGTTGCATGACTAAAGGGTTTTGTGCATTCCCTATATGTGGAAGGAACACAGATTCAATGTATCTCAAATGTAGTAGTAAGTGCATGTACATGGGATATAGGAGATATCTTCCAATAAATCATAAGTATCATTCACAAAAAGGACCATTTAATGGGAATTATTATCATCTCATTGCACCTAGAATTATACAAGTGTCAAATATTTTTACAGAAACATAAGGAAGGGAAGAGAAATGGGGAAAGACTAATAGTACAAAAATAAAGAGAATTTTAAAAAAAGGTGAAAATTCGAAGACTGCCGTGTGGAAGAAAACGTCAATTCTATTCAATTTACCATATTGGGAGGTATATGCACACATTAACTTAAGGCCTAAAATGTACAATGCTAAAAGGATTTCATTGTGTTTAATGTGAATATATTTTTTAGTTTTTCTTTGATGTTATAATTCATTAATTTTTTATACGGTTGGATGCACAAACTCCTAGTGCATCACAATTTAGATTTAATGCACACAGAAAAAAATGTATGCAAAAGTGTTTTTGGAACCCTTCTAGATATAAAAGATAAATCAAAGGTTGGGAAAAATTCTTGAGATGACTTAAAACAGTTGGGTATAAGGAGGTCACTGTGACCACAACAAAAAGGCAAAAAAATATTTCTTTCACCCGCACCACACACTTTCAAAAAAGGAGAAAGAGATTCTTTGTGGTGTTTTGTTCACGTTAAAAGTTCAAAATGGATATAGTTCAAACCCTAGAGATCATGTATCTATGAAAGATATCAAGCTTCACAGTATGAAAGCACATGATTTCCATGTTCTCATGCAACAAATCCTTCCAGTAGCATTGCGCCATGTGCTACCAAAAGCAATTCGAAACAATATTTGTAGGCTTTGCTTCATTTATAAGTGAATTTGTGCAAAAATGGTGGATCCACCATATCTTGATAAATTACAAGATGATGTTGTGGAAACTTTGTGCTTACTTGAAAAATATTCCCCCCCTTCATTCTTTGATATAATGATACATTTGACTGTACACTTGGTGTGAGAGTTACGTTATTGCGGACCAGTTACATATCGATGGATGTACCCTTTTGAAAGGCCAGTGAAATTTTATTAAGTGCAAATCCACATAAAGTCCAACATTTTATGTGCATATAATAATAATACATTACTAGCAACTCTGTATTCATACTTTTGATTTCACTACAAATTGTGTATTTTTTTCTAGGAACATGAAAGTTTTCAAAAGTTATGTGAAAAATAAGAATAGGCTCGAAGGCTTCATAGCTGAAAACTACACTATGGAGGAATCCATAAAATTTTGTATTGGATATGTTGAAGGTATGGAATATATTGAAAACATGCCTAGAAGAAATGAAGCTTGGTACGATGAAGAAGGAGAGGTTGGACAATATGGGAAGGCCTTAACTAGTGGAACTTCTATTGAATTAGATAAAAAGAGTTTGTTACAAGTAGACGGATGGGTTTTGCACAACATAGGTGAAATTAAACCTTGGATAGAGTAAGTAATAAGCACATCCTTATGAAATAATTTTTTATTATAATATATCACAATATTTTCATAAATTGTTTAATGACATTACTTGAAAATAGGATGCACTTGACAGAAATTGCCAATAGTAACATCCAAGCCCAAAAAGATCAAGTTTTACTACAAAAGCTCCACAACCAACAATTTAGTGATTGGTTAAGAAAACAGGTAATAATGTTTTCTTCATATTAGATTTAATTGAACTTCATTGATCAAGAATATTATGATGTGTGAAGGTGTGATTCTTTTAATATATTTTGAAATTGCATGGTTTTCTAATGACATTTAAAAATTTGCAAGTGGAAGGAAAATAAAATGTTTTTGAAACTCTTAAATGGTTAGCACATGGCCCAAGGAAATATGAAACTAAGTATGATGGCTACTTAATCAATGGGTGTTTTTTTCATGTTAAAAGCATAGAAAATGTCAGGTCCACCCAAAATAGTGGTGTGCATAGATGCACAAACATTAATGAGATCAAGTGCAAAGGATAGAAACCCTATACATCAAACGACAACGTACTATGGAGTGATTCAAGAAATAATGTTATTGGACTACTATTTCATGAAGTATCCATTGTTCAAATGGGATTGGATAGATGTACACAAGAAGAATGGAATGAAAGTTGATGAAAATGGTTTCACCATGGTGAATCTGAAGAGATGCTTGAGTAAGGATAGAGTGCAAGATGATCCATTTATTATAGAATCACAAGCGAAACAAGTATTTTATGTATACGATCCAATAGAGAATGACTGGTGTGTAGTTTTGACATTCCCTCCTAAGGGACCAACAAATTTTTAATACATATGAATTGGAGTATGCAGATTTATCAAGTGTTGCAAATTTTGAAGGGACGAAATGCAAAGAGGATGAAGCTATAAGTGATGGTTGCATGGATTATGTTTGAAAATATCATGAAGGAACATGGTTGGATTTTGTTCAGTAAGTAGCATGCATGATTTATTTATCAATTCTCGTTTAAGTTGCTTGGATTTACCTCTCGTGCATATATTTTTTGTTTTGCTACTATTTATGCATGGATCTTATCTGTTTTATTGTGTTATGTAACTTTCATTTATTTTTACAGTAGATAGATTGGGTGTGCAGAATTGAGAGTGATATGAGGAGGGGAGGGGCCATATGAGCTTCAACCTTCATGTGGTTGGTCCTTTTTAGTAGAGAATAAGATATTATTGAAATAAAGAGAAGCTCATTCAGGTATTTTCATTTTGTTTTTTTAGAATTTCATATATGTTATGCCTTTTTTTACATAAATATCAATTGCTTATATGAACATACCATTTTGTCATGATATATCCAGGTCTTCGCAATGGAAAGGAATATAATGACAATTTGTATCACTCTCTAATGCATATTTATAAGTTATCACCATAATGAATTTGTCAGTTAGATATTTTAGTGTCATTTCATTTATTATAACGTGCTGATTTCTTCATTTAAGTACAGTTTTCCTTGTCTATTTTATGAATTTATTTTATTGCACATTTGCTGAAGGAAAAAAGTTGATTGCGGGATAGCTATTGACCACGAGCAGGTAATGTAATGAAAAATATTGAAATTATTTCATTACAACAAATTTAATTACAACATATTTATTAACATTTGTGTAAAGCATAGAGGATGCCAAGATCATCTAACGTTATTGGCATCAAAGATGAAATTTGAGGTATAGATCCTTATTATCAATAGAATATCAACATTCTTTGGGAGTATAAGCTATAGGTTTCCTTGTAGGCATTGGGAGTATCACCTATAGGTCACTTGAAGTTTCCCTGACCACTATTAAAGAATTTTATATAATGTAGTTAGCGATCCCATTGACTAATTTTTAGTTGTTTGTGGCAAATTATGGTAAATGCCTTTTTATTTTAAGACATTAATATCAGGCTATATATGAATTGTATCCATTCTTTTTGCTGAAAGGTGAGAAATTGAAGCACTTGTAGAATATTTCAAAATTTCTCCACTTTTTTTTTATAAATAAAAGGATTGTATTACTGCAGAGTCACTTAATTATATTCCGAATAACAAATCTAGAAACCACTTACCCAGTTCTGAAAATCTTTACATTTGTCCTAAAACAAAAACACCCATCCCGAAACAAAACAACCAGATTGTTCATGGCATGCCCCATCCCGATTACATACATAAGCTGCCCATAAAGAAAATCGCTACAGGAACCACTAACAGATGACTTAACAAGACATAAAAAAACAACCATATTGCTCATGGTGTGCCCCATCATATTACATACATAAGCTTCCTATAAATCCTATCACTACTGGAACCACTAACAGTAAACATAACAAGAATTAACAAAGCATAAACACAGGGGCCTCAAACCAAGCCCTATGCAGACAATATCTGTGAGGAGCGTCTGGTCTACTTCATCTTTCGGAAGGGCTCCCTGACAGTCATGTCAATTAACTAGGCCCCTTTCTGTTCCATCGACCTACTCAACCCTTTGAATTGCGCCTGATCCATCCTCGGGTGGAATAATCCAATCCTTATCTTTGTGGCCATGATGTCTATATTTATGTGCATGAGGCAACAATCATTATTTTGCTCCTTCCAAAATCTGACTGGTTCTTCATCCCCTTCCCATTTTGCAATAGTGCTAAGAGAAGAGTGTGTTATCAGGTTCATGTTAACCCAATAGAGAATAAGCAACATGTCATAGGAAACAACCCTCCTAGTTGTATTACCAGGGTCCAGCAGCCAATATTCAACCTCATTACGAAGCGCCTCCTAGGGTATGGCCTTAGCTTCCTCCCATAAAAAGTCTTTAATTTATTTAATTTGGATGCAGGTTTCCAAAGGAACAAAGTCTCTAAAGAATTCAGTAGCCTATTGTGCTTATATCTAGGCTCTAGTAAAACAGCCCTTCTCTCAATTTCGATCCTCACTACCCTTTCCCTTGTCACAATTGTCGGCTGAGACTTTCCCCAACCCCAAGATTCCCCTCTTAGAGCATTTGGGGGCCATGGAAAAAACCTAGGACATAGACTCTTTACTAAGCACCGGCACTTCAAAGTGGAAAACATAGTCATGAGCCCTTTCGACTAGGATGGAATGCACAGACACAAAAGAGGATGGGATACTCCACAGAGGTCATTGAGCAGAGGGCAGAGCTTCTTCAGAATATAAGAGTGGTGACCACCTCACCATCATAATGGTTCTATACTTGACATTTGTCATCCTAGATTCATCCTGTATTGGCGTGCTCTGAGCCTTAAAGACCATATTTATCCTATGCTGAGAATCTCCCTTCTCCATCACTTCAGGCCTGAAACCGTACTTCCCACCACGCGCACACAAGTGGCCCAATGATTATACAAATATTACACAAATATTATCATCAATGAACTAGATTACACAAATATTTCATGTCTAGCTTTTGCAATTAACCCGCTTGCTAGCTCATCGACGAAATGGACTAACAACCGTCAGATCTAGATCGATGGTGGAATTGAATTGTTATAGGCTGGATTTTATAAACTATTGGTTCTGTCAGGAATTTATTCTATCATGCTAGTTCTCCCAATGAAATATTTATCCATCGTTGATCTTCTTCATACTTGAAATGATTAGTTTCCAACTTCACAACCGATTCTCCTTCAGCTTTCTCACTATTTAGTCAGTGAAATTCCTCTTTATCCATTCATCAACTCACCTCTTGATCACCATCGACGACTTGTAACCTATTTAAACAATATCTCCTATAGCATGGATATGCCTTGAAATGCATAAATAAAAGTGACTTACTGTGTGTAAATGTCAATACTCAAGACATTTCTTCATTCAAGTAACCATACAGTCAATCTAAACACAAGATATGATTCAAATGGGAAATTGCTTCCAAACTCAATCAATAAAATAAAGTAAGCCAAAAATACAGGCATACAATCTTATTTCACAATTTTCCTTTATCTGAACCTAAATATAAAGGATCAATCATTACAAATAGAGACCTCTCTCTCTCTCTCTCTGTAAGCCCCAAGACTCTAAATGTTAGATTTTTATCATTTAAGCAATATGATCTTAGGATCTTATTTGAGAGAATAACATGCATAGAAATAATCACAAGAGACAAGAGACACAAATATTTTCCTCGGGGAAACCATAATGGAGAAAACCCCACAACTTCCTCAGAGATAGAATGAGCACCAATGGTAGCAGTAAAACCCAAAGACAGAAATGGTGATCTCCAACAGATGTTCTCTCTCTCTCACTCATGTGCCCCAGTGAGTGAGTGTGTGTGTTATATATAAATGAGGAGAGCCTCACTTCTATTTATATTCTTTCATTCACTTTATTTCCACTCTAACAAGTCATCCTCACTTAACAATTACTTACCAGGGCCGAATTCTCTAGGAGAGTCTAATAACCCTAGTGCCCCACAACTGTGGGGACTTTACCCTTCGATCAACAAGGAGGGTTAACCTTAAATCAATTGTGGGGACTATTTCCTAGACTTACAATGGAGGTTTAACCTCATTGACTTTACATGAATTTATTATATTATCGACTCTCCTGATAGGAACATCGAGGTACAATGAAATACAAATGAATACATTTCGAAGTTACAAATACATCAACACTCCCTCTTAACTAGGAATGTATTCTCTCGACACAATTTATCAACACAAGTCTTCTTCTCTATATCATCTTGATCATCATCAAGTCATCTTCATCTTCAAGTCATCTTCATCAAGTTTGGATCATTACTTGATCTAGAGCATCACTGGATCATCACTTGATCTATAGCATCACTGAATCATCATCAAGTCTTGATCATCACTTTATCTGGAGCATCACTAGATCATCATCAAGTCTAGATCATCACTTGATCTGGATCATCACTAGATCATCATCAAGTCTGGATCATCACTGGTGCTATCTCTCAATTCCACTCATCACAGGAAGTTCTACAGAGACAGCCATTTTTCATGTTGGGTGTAGGCCTAGGCTCCATGTAGGTATTTATCAACACAACTAGCCCTTTTTTCATGTTGGATGCACATCTACAGAACCAATCTTTTTTCATATTGCATGTAGTCCTCTATAGACCTATCCCTTTTTCATGTTGGATGTATCATCACAGATCTAGCCCCTTTTCATGCTGGATGTGCCATCACAGAGCCAACCTTTTTTCATGCTGGATGTGGCACCAACACAGAGCCAATCCTTTTTCATATTGGATGTTTCATCACAGAGCCAGTACTTTTTCATACTAGATGTGGCATATACACAGAGCCAGTCCTTTTTCATACTAGATGTTTCATCACAGAGTGTTGTAATCTCACAGATCACATAAGGTTACCAGTAATACATACTAAAACATACATATAAATAGAGACAAGAGACAAGTACAGATAGGATAGAACAGTATATCTTATTATAATGAGTTCATACAAAGCACAGAACTGAACTGAGTTCTTGTGTGGCTCAACAGCCTAATATATACAACTTAGAAACAATTACAAAATAACTACCTGTTGGTTCGGTGAACCGACGCGACTGTTAGTTAGCTGACTTAATTAACTAGTTTAGTCGGCCGACCGACTTAGTCAATCCATCGACTTAGTCGGCTGACTAAGTCGGTCTTCGTTCAAGTCGACTTATGTTGACTTGCTCCTTCTACATCTCCCCCATGAACAAAACATTTCTTCGTCCCGAAGAAACAGGGAGGTACAAAAATTGTTAGTGTTGGTCAGACCCTGCAAAACTACTACTGAGGTGGATTGTGCAGACGGATAGTTGGTCTTCTCTGGACGCATACTTCGACTATTGCTGGTGCAGTGACGGCAAGCTGATGCTGGAAGTTTGTCCATGTCTGCAAGTATTTCTGAATGTCGATCGTTAGAGTAGTTAGACTTGAAAGTACTGACATCTTTTCTGCCATGGGAATTTCTGCAATGTTCTCCATGTTGGGACCCAACATTTGGTTCTGTTCTTCGGCAGCATCAAGGAGTCTTTTCATCTGATGAGCTTCTCGTTCTAGCTTCTGCAGTTTGCTATTTTCCATCACAATCTTCTCTTCAATGGTCTGCCTCATGTCTGCCTCTGTCGACTTACGTCCCTCCAAGGCCTGAATACCTTGTCTTGTCTGCCTGGTCTGGTGATAGACTTGCCCATAATGAGTAGGCCAGTCTCTTAGTACTTCCTCAGTAACAATGGATTCCTCCATATGGTCCTGTAAGACTTTGTAGGCTTCCGAAAATGCAGTGTGTTGGGTCAGGAGTAGTCAGGCAGTCTCTTCCTTTTGCTCTGCCTTAGTCTCTTGGAGATGTGTCTCGATGGTCGACACCAAGCCTTCAAAAAGCTGATACGCCCGTTCCAGAGGTCGATCTGTAGCAACATCGATCGGGCCTGGGACGACAGTTTGTGCAAGAGACCTACATTTGCCGAGAAACTCGACCTGTTCGGCCTCCTTGTCCTTGATTTCTTTTCTTTTGGAGACCGTCCTCTTCTTTGACTCTTTGGCCAAAGTTTTAAGTAGTTGGCCGACCTCTGTTTCGGTCAACAAACTTGCATCTTTTAGGCTTATCCGAAGGCTGGACGGTCTATGATGCTCTTTTTTATTTTGTTTTTCTGCTTCTTTTTCCTGAGTACCTGTAGTGGTTGAAGTTGGATCTGTGGTTGGTGGAACGGAGGCCGAGGGTTTCTCTGGTTGGTTAGGTGGTATAGAAGTCGAGGGTGTTTCTTTTTGAGGAGGGGGTATGGGGGATGGTGGTTTTTCTGTTTGAGGAGGTGGTATGGGTGACGGTGGTTATTCTATTTGAGGAGGTGGTATGACCACTTCTGGCTGTGAAACTGATGGTGGTTTTGGCTGTGAATTAGGAGGTGGCGGAGGTGGTGGAGATGATGGTGGTGGAGGTGGAGACGGAGTGGGGGAATGGTCAGCGGTCAAAAGGGTGACGGGACTGCGTGATGGACTTTGGTCGGACTAGATACCTGCTTCTTATGGTGACGTGGGTTGTTCGTTCTGGGTGTCAATGTCGATTTTCTCTGTGACAGAATGGATGTCTCCAATCATGTCGCCTCCGTCGTCGATCCTAGTAAATGTCGTTGTTTCTTGGGTGTAGATCTGTTTGTTTGCTTTGAGAGGAGTTGTTGTCTGTATTTTCTGTGCCGACTGGAACAGTGCACGAAGCGTCGCGGAGAAGGCTTTAAGCTCAGCATCCTTGTCGACCCTGGCTCTTAGTGCCTCCGGAATTGCTCTTTGATATGCTTCCATGGGGCCGCCCAACTGTTCTGTCGGTGCTTGTTCTTCGACTACAAGCGTTGGAGATGGAGGAGGGGGGGTCGACACAAGGTTGACGACGTTTTCAGGCATCTGTTGTGTTTTGTATTTCTTGGGCCAACCTTCTGGAGTGCCTGCCTCGAGATATCGTTGAAACTGGGTTTCAACCGACACTTTATTGGCGCGGGCATCTTCGACAATGTCGACAGCCGTGGCTGCTAGCTCCTCCTCATCGTCGGACGAGTCAAGAATAAGCTTGTGCTTACCCCTGCCTATTTGTTGTTTTTGAGTCTTGAGTCTTTTCCTGGTGACCGCTATCTCCTTAGCCAGCTTCTTTATGGTGCTTCTGGATAGGGCATACTCAGGGTCATCATCTTCGACTTCACCTGTCGGTTCTTGAATGGGTTTGATGATTGCTGGAGCCGGAGGAGTTGTCTGTTGCACTGTTAACTGCGTTTGTATTTTTGGTTGTTTTTGTGTTGTCGGCTGGGGGTCGGTGACCTGTGCAGTCGGAGGTTTGACAGTAATGTGTACCCGACTAGTGGTCACGGTCGGGGTATCCTCCGACACAAATGTACTAATATACAGATTAAGCTCGTAGTCCTCCTCCTTCTCCTGGTCTGTCAGCGGTTCGATGGTAGAGAAGTTGAATTGTTTGGCAGCCTCCGGAATTGGTACCTGTGTTCCTACCTGTCGGGTCAACTCGCTGAAAATCTGTTCAACTGTCGGGTAGTAGTCAAGGTCCTGTGCTTTGGGGTCTTGACCTCGCATGTACGATATGGATGTATGGTCAAGTGCTAACTGGATATGTGACTCAGCAGGGAGGTTTTGTCGGATGTTCTAGGGCACCCTCCACCTCGTCATCTGAACCTTCAACTGCTGGAACCAAGTCTCCAAGAAGACTTTCCCCTGTGCCAACTCATGTAGGGTGCCTTTTTGTGAAAAGGGTTTGAACCGGTGCATGTCAAATCTAGTCGGCTCCTGAAAGACTGGACTGCCTTCCGGACAGAAGCGGTGCATAACAATCCATAGAATAAGGGATGGAAACTTGATTATACCTCCGACCTCTTGGCAGCGCTCACAGATGGTTTTGACCATGTCGGTGACATAGTCTCCCCATCGGTAGACTCTTCCGTTGGTGGCGATTGTGTCGATCACTTCCAGCATCTCCAGTTTGAGGTCGCTGCTTCAACCTGCCAGTGCAAGGGTGACTGCGATGATTTTTGCCACAATTTGTGGTGTTCTTGTCGCAATATGGCCGATCATCAGTCCCTTCGAGTTTTTCCCAGTGGGTGTGCCCGTAAGTTCCTAGACCAAACCTTCTTTGATGCCAACAGGTACCGGGCTGCCTTGGTTTGACAGACCTGTAAGTTTGGAGATAACATCCCCGATGATGTCAATCGGCTGGTCGAAATAAAACCGGCCGTTGTGGTAGCGACTGATGATGAATTTAACCGCTACCTCTTTTGTCCCACCGAAGCTGGCCATCAGTGGTGCGTTAGGGTATTGGAGAATGGTGCTCTTCCTGATTTTTTCAGCGGCGTGGGTCATTTTATTGTCTTCATATGCCCACTCTTGGATTTCTACCCAGAGTTTCTGAAATGGAACCTCCTGGACTTTGGCATTTTTGATATTCTTCAGTCTTTGGACCAAGGGTGTGTCCTCGGCCTGCAAATCCTTTGCTTTAGCCGCAGCGCGGGTGAGTTTGGGTGCCATGATGTCAGACTGGTCGAAATTTAAACAGCGTTCGTGGGTGCTGGTCGACGGAGGATATGAGTGCTCTATGTGTAAGGGGTGTGGTGAATGAACCTTCAACGGTCCATTACTTATAGGCATGGGAATGGTGGAGTGTTGAACTGGTTGTATTAATGGCGGACTTGACAAGCCAGCTGCAATACTCGAGTGCGATTTGGTGAATCTGGTTCGGCGCTTGAGGCCATTAATGTGTGATGGGACTCTCGAGGTCGACGGTCGGTGTCGGTGATGAAAATGGTCGGCATGACTGGTCGATGAGGATGGTCGATGAAAATGATGTCGATTGTCAAAGGGGTGAGTTGCTATCATGCTGGGTGTTTTTGAGTGTATTGTGTTATTTTTGGAATTTTTCTTACTTTTTATAGGTTTTGGTTGACAGTTACAGTCGCTATTTGATTTTTTTTTTTTTCAGTTTCTGTATCGTTTAAGTCGGGCTCCATTGATGAGTTTCCGAAATACTAGGCCTTGCAATGTTTTTAGTCGGACTGAACCATTGGGGTGTATTTCTTCGATAAGATAGGGTCCCATCCATTCTGTGTGCATTTTCTTTGGTTTTCCTTTTACTCGACTGTTATAGAGTAAGGCAAGGTCACCGCCCGACAAGTTTTTGTTCTTGATGTTACGGTCATGCCAGGCTTTCTGCTGTTGTTTTTGGATTTCCTGGTGTTGAATAGCCAGAAGTCTATGTTCTTCCAACTTACTGAGTTGGAACAGTCGATCCTTTCTTGCATGCTCGACATCGACATGTATTAGTTGAGCTACAATAGGTCTCTGCTGTCAGAAATGTAGGGGGATGACTGCTTCTTGTCCATATACCAGTCGAAAGGGAGTTTGGTCGGTCGACCATTTATACGCAGTCCTGTATGCCCATAAGACTGCAGGGATTTTCTCGTCCCAGTTGTCTTTGTCGGTATTGCATATTTTAGTTAACCCTTTTGTCAAGGTTTTGTTGAAGGCTTCAATCGCACCATTTGACTGAGGATGGTATGCTGTACTTCGACGGTGGTCGATGTGAAACTGGTCAGTCAGATTTTTGATGGTTTTGTTAATGAAGTGAGATCCTTGGTCGCTGATTAATGTGAGTAAACATCCAAATCGAGTAATAATGTTTTCATAGATGAATTTAGCAGTTACCTCACTTGAACATGTCTCGACAGGTTCAGCTTCTACCCATTTAGTGACGTACTCCACTGCAGTGATAATATATCATGCACCTGATCATCGGGCTGGGACAGGGAATGGTCCTATGAAGTCTATAGCCCAAATTTCAAATGTGAGACTAGGGTTTACAGAGATCAGGGCCATTTCTATGCTCGACAGTGGTCGACCAAGTCATTGACATCTATCACATCGACTAACAAAATTTTTACAATCTCTATGAAGTGTCAGCCACCATAATCCAGACTGTTGGATTTTCTTGGCAGTTGTGTCGGCTTGAAAATGTCCTCCTACAGGGCCATAATGGGCTTCGTGCATGATTTGGTCTCGTTCATGGTTGAGTACACATCTTCTAAGGACATCATCTAACCCTATTTTATATAGAAATCCATTGATGAGGCTGTAAGGGGCAGCCTTCATAGCTAGGATTTGCTTCTTCTTAGTGTTCAGGCCTTCTGGTGCCTGACTTGTCTCCAAGAACTGAGCAATCTCCTCCAGTTCTTCTGGTACCGCTTCTATACGAAATAGGTGTGCATCCGGCGAGTCGTCATCGACTCCGGTCGGTTCCTCTCCTGTGTCGATATGGGATAGGTGGTCGGGCCCAACATTGAGCTTTCCCGGTCGGACCACTACTTCAAACTCAAACTCTTGAAAAAGAAGTAGCCATCGACAAATTATTCCATGATGAAGGGGTTTATTAACAAGGTATTTAAACGCTTGATGGTCGGTGTAAAATATGAAGGGGTTAGCTAACAGGTAATGTCGATATTTTTGAAGGGCAAAAACCATACCTAGGGCTTCCCTCTCGGTGGTCAAATAGTTCTTTTTAGCCTTATTTAGTTTTTGACTACTGTAGACTATAGGGTAATCCATTCCATCATCTCCTGGTTGAGTTAGGATTGCGCCAATAGCTATCCCTGATGCATCAATATGCACATGAAATTTGGTCGACCAATCTGGAAATTTAAGTATGGGGGCTTCGACAAGTTTTCTCTTTAGTTTGTCGAAGGATATTTGGCATTTCTCTGTCTACTTAAATTCTTGATCTTCTTTTAGCATCTCTTCCAGAGGGTAGGTCATGTTTGAGTAATGTCTGATAAACTTCCTATAATACCATGTATGTCCCAATAACACCTGAACTTGTTTAGGGTTTATTGGAGGCTTTAAGTCGAGGATGATTTTAATTTTGGCAAAATCAACCTTAATACCATCTTTGCAGACAACATGTCCTAGTAGTATCCCTATGGGGGTCATAAAGATACACTTCTTAATGTTTAAGGAGACTTGGATCTGTCGAAATCTCTCCAGCATAAGTCGAAGCCATGTGCAGTGATCTTTTAGGGTTGAATATATAGTCCAGTCGTCGAAGTAGATTGCCATGGTTTTATAGATGTATTCCTGGAAGGTTTTTACAACAATTCTGGAAAAGACTGCAGGTGCATTCTTTAGTCCAAAAGGCATAACCCTATAAGCAAAAGAACCAAATTCACAGACAAATGTTGTTTTCTTCTGGTCTTCCTTTGCTATAGGTACTTGGTTATATCTTGAAAATCCATCTGTAAATGAGTAGCATTCATGGCCTGCCACTTCATTCAATATTTCATCAGCATAGGGGGTTGGGAATGGATCTATTAGTGTGACTTTGTTAAGTTCTCTAAAGTCGACACAAATTATTAACCTAGTCGGGTCATGTTTCTTAGGCTGTACGACCATGGGACTTTCCCATTCCGACTGGTCGATAGGGTAAATGATTTAACTATCTCCTTATACTTATGAGATAATTTATAAGGTCATTTCTTAACAGGTCGGACATCAGGTTTAGTATCTATTTTCATCTCTCCCATTTCCTGTACTAGTCCTTTTAATTCTTTACAGTCCCGTGCAAAGACATCTTGGAAATCTCTAAGTAGGTTTACGATTTCAGTGGTTTGATGTTCATTCCAATAGTCACCAATCTTACCTATTTTTGGATGGTCATCATTTGAAATGTCGACCTCCTTGGTTTTCACTTGTGCATCCAGCCACTCTCGTGCTTTAGCTTCATTGATCGGCCGACTTCCCTCTCTGAACTGTGAGAATGTAGCAGGAAAGTCGGTTGCAGTCATTCTGTCAATGTCGGGTTTATATGTGGTATCGACTTTCAATACAGAATAGATAGGTTTGTTAGTTTCACTATGGTCAGGGTTCCACCTGAAGCTCTTGCATGTGGTGTGTTCATTTTCTAAGTGCAAGAGGGTCGACTGTGGTCTGGATGTAGTTTGTATAGTATTACAGTCCTTAACCTGCCAATTGGTCTTGGAGGGTTGATTGACAGTTGGTTGGAGGAATTGTTTGATTTGCTGTGATGTCTCAGCGAATTTTTCATTTTGAGGTGTAAACTAGAAGTCTTTGATAAATTTTTCTCTCAATTCCTGCCAAAAGAAGGTTTCTCCCCTAGCTTCCTCCATTTTATACCATTTGTTAGGTAAGTCGTCTAAGGTTGAAGGAAACAAATGGGGCCAGGCTCTCTCGTCTTTATAACCAAGTCTTCTCCACTCCTTTTCACAAGTCCTAATGTGGTATTTTGGGTTTTGGCCCTGAGTAAAGACAGGGATTTGGGCTTCCTGTGTTAACTTTTTCCCTCCAAACCGTTCGACAAAGAAGGTTGAAGCGGTGGTCTAGGTCTGTAGTTTTGATTGATGGGTATCCCACCATCTAGCTGCTTGACCTGTAAATGTTTCTACTAAGCTTTGCAGTCGACCATGTTCTCCAATGTTTTTAGATACTTGTTCGATATGCATAACTGGGGATTCCCTCTCCTTATACCTAGGTAGTTGATTAGTGTTTAATTTCATGGGTTGTAAGGTAGGGCGTTCCCTTTGTTTCTTTTCAAAAATTTTAGGTATAATTGATACGATGAAGCACTGTCGGGTGGGTTTTTTCTGTACTGTTTGGATAGTCCAGCACCCTCTTGCTTGTGTTTCATATTTTTCTATCTCCCAGTCATAGAGTTCAGCATCAGAATTATACCCAACTGAGTCTGGGTTACCTAAGTAAAGCTCCCCTTGGGCGTTTGGTTCTGTGTAGTCAGTATTGTTCTGGATCTGATAAAGTTGTTGGATATCAACTTCCTCATCAATCAGTTCAATCCAAGGTTGTCCTTGGGATGGATTGATAGGTACTATGACCTTTTGGCCATTTCCTTTGAGCTTAATACTTTCTTTGTCTAAAGAGATAGAAGCTTTCATCTTTCGACCCCAAGGTCGACCTACAAGGGCTGGGAAGGAGCTAGATCCTTCCTTTGGGTCAATAATTTCGAAATCAACCTTAGTTGATATTCCTTTGATGGTCGTGTCTACATTTTTCCAAACCCCAATGGGTTCAATGAGGCCTTGGTCGGCTAGTTTTAGATAAATTCCTGACTCATAGAGTCGAGGTCTGCCCATATTTTCCCATGTGTCCCGGGTCATAATATTTACCTGAGACCCGAAATCAAGCACCACTTGTCGGACATGAAAACCTTCGATTTCCAGGTCGACTAGAGGGTCGACATCATTTTTGTCTTTTTGATTTAGGTTTCAAATGTTCTTAGTTTGTTTTTCAGGGTTAGTACTTTTGATTTGATGCAGTAAATCAATGAAGTGGGCTACCGACTCATCTGTTTGAATGAGATGGGTTAACTGCTGTGTCGTGCTAAGTCGACTGTGAATAATGTCTTCTTGCTGTGCAATGTTTTGAAATATGTGTGATGCCTCTTGATAGGTGTGTTTTTGGTTTATAGGGTCTGGATACTTATTTGTGTCTTGTATTTTGCTAATTTGGGGGTTATCCGGCCCTGTTTTTGTGCCTTGACGAGTGACAATATGCAGATTTTTGGTATGTAATACACCATGCTTTTGTACACAGTAAAAGACATTAACATTATTTTTCATATTAATTTTTTCCAACATAGTAGGACAATCCTCCAAGGAGTGATCGCCTACTCCACAATGCGTACAGAATTTCAGGTCAGTTCTGTCCTTGTATGGACAGTCTGCGCATCTGTGCCCCTCTTTATAGCAAATGAAGCACTGGCTAGGTTGACGAGTTTGTATGTCTCTATTCCCAATGAATCGACCTCTTCCAAACCCTTGTTTTCGATTATCATACCGACGTTCATACCGTCGGTCGTTAGCTTGTTGCCCATTCTGATTGTTTGAATTGCTTTGTTCATTAGTCTATGCTACTGCGTTTGTTTGGTAGACGGCTTGGTAGTTCTGTCTATTTTTCAGGTTCAGTTGACAGTCGACCGTGTTGTGGATTTTTGTCTCACAGATGGCACACCAGGAATACTTTCCACTCTTCATGTTGTATGGACAGTCAGTTGTAGAATGGTCTCCACGTTCCTGGAAAATGTCGCAAAATGCTTTAGTTTGCACAAAATGGACATCTTGTCGACTGTACTGCTGTCGACAAGTATCTTTTGAATGACTGGCTGTCGAACAGTTTGTACACCAAATCTCTTGATTCTTCAGGGTCAACTCTTTTAAAGACTTCTGGACATTTTCTAGTTGTTCCTCCAGGCGGTGGTCTGTTGGATATGCAGGGATATCTTCGTCCATCTCGACCTGCAAAGCTTTTGTCAGCACATCTTCATATGTCTTGAAAGTTTCCAGACTGATATGTCGGTGAACTTTCTGTGATAGACCTGCAAGGAACCATTGAATTAATAATTGTTCGTCAATAACATAATCTAGTTGGCTCAGTAGGTCCTTCCAGCGTTTGTCATAGTCGCGGACAGTTTCTCCTGGCTTCTGTTGGGTTGTTTTCAGCTTTTTGGCTGCCAGGTGCTCAACGTCTGGTGTTTTGAAAAAGGACAAGAATTGCACCTTTATCTCAGCTTTCGTCGCTTTGGGGGTCCTTTCTGTGAATGTCATGAACCATGTCAAGGCTCGTTTGCGTAGGGCCCCTGCGAATTGGGCCATCTGTCGTTCTTCATCCGTGACCTGGTTTGCTTCCTAGGTCGACTCACAGATGACCCAATGTCATCTGGGGTCTTCATCCCCCTCGTAGAGAGGAATGTGAGCAGTGTCGTGACCCATGCTTGAATCACTATCACTACTCTCAGAAGTTGGCGGGGTGGGAGGTGTGGGTGGTGGTGAAAGAGGTGGGGTTGTTGATACAGTCGAACCTGTGAGGGTGACGATGGGGTTTTGGTCGATGGAACTTATGCTTCCGTCGGTGGTCGATTCTTTTGCGCCGTACAGTGGATTTTTGTGGATGTGTACTATCGATGTTCCACTATCACTGTCACTCTGTGTGCGCAGGTCGTCTTCTTTGAGTTCTTCTAGAGTTGTATGTGGCAGGGAGGGTGCTCCTTCATGTGTCGGTAGGAGCAAGTGGATAGTCTGAAAGGAAGGTGCCATTTGAAAGGTCACCCAGTTCCCTTTGACCGGTCGACGTATGACAAGGTGTCATCCCGGGTACGGTTCATCACCTAGTCGACTCCATATTGTGATGTCACCAACTCTCAGTCAGAGGTCGTCTTCAATAATAGTCTGTATTACGGTATGTAGATTGGTTGGGGACAGGGTTACTTCATCAGGAACCGTTATTTGGAGAGCTTCTTGCTGCTCTATCCACACTCCCTCATCCTTAGGGGCCGTCTCTTCGTCTACGCCTTCTTCTTGTCAGTCATGACCCGACTCTGGCAGATTCTCATCATGGTTGGTCTCCCTAGGGTTTTGTTCTCTACGCAGCTCTTCAGCTCGTTCTCGTCTGGCTTCCCTTCTCTGCTGTCGTTCATCCCTCTCGATTCTCTTAATGTCCGACATACTTTCATACAATACTATTCCTTTGGGTCCTCTTTGGTCGACTGTTCATTACTGGTTTGGTCGACTGGTATCCACTATGCTCCCTCTCCGACACACGACCAGCTACCCCCCCATAGCCTACACGATGCTTTTTAGAAATCTCATATAGTTCTGTCTATTTTCTCAGGAAGTATTCCCACTCTCTTTCAGCGATGAATTTCTCCCACTTCTTTTGCTTCTCTGCCCAGTTAGTGTTTGATGGTGGTTTGCACAGTGGTGGTCAAGGTTCGACGATATGGCCTGCTCCTTTCTCTATCAAGAACTTGAATAGCAGGGTCGGTAAGGAGCACAGAAATTGGTCGATGAAATCTGTGTAGAATTTGGATTTTACAGTTTCCATTGAGGTTCGGTCTTCTAGTGCTTGCTCCTCACAGAAGTCGTCGGCGATCTTCTCACACCACTCCGACAGATTTGTTCTACCCCCTCGAATAAGTTTCTCCAACAACTATTCTTCTTTAGTTGCGTCGGTATTTTTCATCCAGGAGTTGCTTTAGTAGTTGTGGCACGGATTCAACAAACTTCTCGTGTGTCTCGGTGAAAAATCTGGCTTTGGCTTCTGCAACTATTAGTCTGTTCCTACGTGTGTAATTTTGTAAGTAATTGGCAATCTTACACTCCCACCAGTCCTTGATCTCCTGCTTTGGTATCATATGTGAGCATATATTCTAGACATGTCCTACCGGCAACGGAACCAATGTTGTAATCTCACAGATCACATAAGGTTACCAATAATACATACTAAAACATACATATAAACAGAGTCAAGAGACAAGTACAGATAGGATAGAATAGTATATCTTATTATAATGAGTTCATACAAAGCACAGAACTGAACTGAGTTCTTGTGTGGCTCAACAGCCTAATATATACAACTTAGAAACAGTTACAAAATAACTACCTGTCAGTTCGGTGAACCGACGCGACTATTAGTTAGCCGACTTAATTAACTAGTTTAGTCGGCCGACCGACTTAGTCGGTCCATCGACTTAGTCGGCTGACTAAGTCAGTCTTTGTTCAAGTCGACTTATGTCGACTCGCTCCTTCTACACAGAGCCAATCCTTTTTCATACTGGATGTTTCATCACAGACCTAGTCCTTTTTCATATTGGATGTGGCATCTACATAGATTCAGTATTTTTTCATACTGGATGTTTCATCATAGAGCCAGACCTCTTTCATACTGGATTTGGCATCACAAATCCAGTCCTTTTTCATACTGGATGTGGCATCTACATAGAGCCAATCCTTTTTCATACTAGATGTGTCATCACAGAGCCAGTCCTTTTTCATATTGGACGTGGCATCACAGAGCCAATCCTTTTTCATACTGGATGTGGCATCTACACAAAGCCAATCCTTTTTCATACTAGGTGTTTCATCACAAAGCCCGTCCTTTTTCATACTACATTTGGCATCATCACATCTATCTTACCATGGAAGGAACCAATCCTGTCATCATGTCAAAAATACACATCTCTTACATCTGACCATGGAAGGAACCAATCCTCTCACCATGTCAAAAGGGCACATCACTTACATCTAACCATGGGAGGAACCAATCCTACCACCATGTCATAAGGGAACAACACTTACATCTAACCATGGGAGGAACCAATCCTACCACAATGTCAGAAGGGCACAACGCTTACATCTGACCATGGGAGGAACTAATCCTACCACCATGTCTGAAGGGATCATGAACTCATCACTTCCTCTTGGAAGGAACCTATATCTGGAGAACACCAGGCTTCTCCCTGAAGTACTCAAACTTCACGCTGGCCATTTCTAGCATAGAATCACATCAGGGTTGATTACATCCAAGGATAACCTATGAGCTTCACCAATACCTATTACATCCGAGGACAACCTACAGGACTGTTTACGTTTGAGCCACCTATGAGCTTCGCTAGTATTTTATGCTCAAACAACCTGTATCTATGCTAGAACTCCCTCTTTTGAGAGATATCGATCTGGATCACATATAGGAGCTTCACTACTCCTCTCTGATCTCATACTGAAGTAGCATCCTGAAGTGCTCTTCTTATCAATGGCACTGTCTACCCAATCTGAATCCACATAACCCTCCAGGTTAATCTTCAGGTTCGTATCATACTTGAGCCCATACTCAACTGTACCCTTTAGGTACCTCACTCCATGCTTTACAACCATCAGGTGAACATGTCTCAATGTGTTCACAGCAAATAAAATATCTGGTCTCATATTCGTCAGGTACATCAAGGAACAAATCATCTAATGATACATCATGGCATCAACCAACTCTGATGAAGCAACACTCAATAGCTTCAAGATTGATGCCATAGGTGTGGTTCATATTTCATTCCATCATCCTGAACCTATTTAGGATCTCTATTGCATACTTCTCTTGTCCCAAAGAGATTCCATCTGCATTTTGCCACACCTCCATGCCTAGAAAGTAGTTCACTTTATCCAAGTCCCTCATCTTGAACTCGGCAGCAAGTCTCCTCTTGCAACTTTAATGAGTTCCTCTTTTCTTTCAGGAACAAGTCATCAACATATAACCTGAGCATTATTGGTCTTCCACATTCAACCTTGAAGTAAAGGTTGGAATTTGCTTTACTCTCAGTAAATCCTAGAGTCATCAGTAATCTGTCCATTATATTGTACCATGTCGAACCTCAAGATCTTCTGCAGTCACTCCCTCTGAAGTGGAGCATCATTCTCCCTCTGCCATTCGTACTCTATGTATTGAAACATTCTGTACTCAAGTGACAAGTAGATTCCTCTGTTACTAATATTCTATGTATCCATCTAGGGTCACTGGATACTAACATCCTCTATCTTGAAAACATTCTTCTCGCACCCATCTGTGAGCTTGTCATCCTCTATAAGCTTTCATCTTCAACCTTGTAGAAAAGGTTAAGATATTCATAATTCTAGGTGATATTCAATCTCCTCATGTATGTGTTATCCCATGGGTGTCTTAAAAGCTCATACAAGGCCTTCTTTCATTTGCACACATAATTATGCCTGTCATGTTCCTTTCTAGTGGCTGCAAATATCTCTTCGTAGTCTATGTCTTCTTTCCGTGAGAAGCCTCATGATACGAAACTTTCCTTGTATCCCACAATTTTTCCATCTACTGCATGCTAGAACTACAAACTTCTCTTTAGGTCTCGATACTACATCCTCGACATCATTCTTCTTGAACTGGTATTCTCCTTCCCTTTCCTCTTGGCTACTTATTCATAGCTCGAAGGTTCTACATCAATGATGTCGCTCAATAGTGTCACATAACTACATTCATCATATTATTCTTCATTCTTGGATTATTTCTCGAACTAACATCACTTGTTCTTCGGAACAAGTCTCATCCTTATTTTCTTGTAGGTGATTGTATGCGACCTTTCCTACAAGTCAAATGCATTAGTTGTATGGTTAGAAACATTTCATAAGGCATATTCATAATGGAAAATTCTTATGCATAAAGATATGATCATGCAACTATTTTATCCAATACAACATTCATCCATATCTCATGGAAACTTTCTAGATTCCTTTCATCTCTACCATGACATCATTGAGACTGTGCACTAATCCAATATGTCAGCAAAGAGGTTTCATTCTAGATAAGTAGCAATGGAGAGTTGTATGAGCTACTTACCCATCACATGCATATCAGTAGTATACGTTCATTAATGCAAACATTCTATCATGCATAACACATCAACTGAATATAGACAAATGCATAACAAAATAATATCATGAAATGACAATTGAATACTTATCTTTATTTGTTTTGTGGGTAGACTCCTTCTTGAGCCTTCTGCTTCATCATGACATCATCATTTCTTATCCAAATGCTAAGATGGATAAGAGAGTCTTCAAGAATTGAGTTCTTCATATTCCTCATCACTTGAGGGATATTCTTTGGATCATGAGAGCTTGATCTTCAGTTGCTCCCATATTCTCTTTCTCTTATTATAAGTCAAGCTTCTTCTTGTGTGCACTCTTCCCAGATTCTGATGAAAGTAATCACTTTCTTCTGGCACACATTCCTCGAATGAATGGATCCCATGATCTTGGGGGGCCATTCAAGGTAGTTATCACAACTTCTGCTTTCTCCCCTTCTTCTTCTACTACTTCAAGTTGTTCTTTTATTTGAGAGACCCTTGTAAAGTATGACTGTATGGTCTCTGCATTCTAGATCTTCACATTATTCAACTGGTTTCTTAAAGTCATCTTCTGATTTCTGTTCTTCCCTTCAAATAGCTTGGTCAAGGAGTCAAACATCTATTTAGGTGTCTTTAGGGAAGACGTTGGTGGTATAAGGTGATCCTTGATTTAGCAATGATAT
The DNA here is from genome assembly GCA_001517045.1 of Pseudotsuga menziesii. NCBI lineage: Eukaryota > Viridiplantae > Streptophyta > Pinopsida > Pinales > Pinaceae > Pseudotsuga > Pseudotsuga menziesii. The sequence continues at coordinate 31,174 of LPNX010415148.1, read as the reverse complement.
TCTTGGTCTTGACCTAGTTCTTCTTGTGTAAGGTTTTTAGCCTCGTCTCCTTCTGGAACTGGAACCTCTCTACTTATGTAGGTGTCCAATTCATTTTGTTCAAGAACTAGTGAGATCCTATAATTACATGCTTGGAAGCTATCAACCTCACCAAGATTTTCATCAAGCTGGTGTGATTTGTCATTTTAAAATGAGAACCTCAACTGTAAATAGCAAAAGATTAGATCTTATCGATTTGAGCTATCCATCCTAGTTCCGGAGCTAGCTGATCTAGGGTTTGTAAGAGAAACACTAATTTTCAAAACTTGGGATTTCAAAATTATGATTGGATAGAAATATATGCCTCCTCAGAGTGAGCTATCCAATGTAATCCTTTTCTAAAAACAGTGGTCGAGGGAAGCTCCCGGAACAGGAAGCCCTAGTTTACCAATTTCTTCTATAGAAATTCTTGATATTGTTTATGCGGTATCTTAGAAATTAATGCTCCTCTATGTCTAAAACTATGCATTGCGGTAGCCTATCCTATCCTCTTTCCAACACCATAGGTTTGAGCAGAATTGGTTTCTCCAATTGGGAGTTATGAGAGTTTTTCCAATGTGACTTTTTCAGTACTGTTCAGCATGGAGAAGTTGTACGGACTTCCATGTGTCACTTTTTCACCTTCGGGGTCTAAAACTTTTACCACGGAAATTAAATTCCATGCCCTATCTGGAACATCTTGTGAAATATCATTTAGACCTTTGTAGCCCGAGATATAACAATTCTCCCCAGGTGTCCTATTTAGGGATGAATCCTAGAAGAGACTAGAACCCTGAATTCGAGGAATCATATTTCCCAAAATATAACGAATCTGAGGCTGAATGGTTTACACCAGGTACATTAGGATTTTAGCTTCGACCTGTGAATTTTTTGACCCCTGATACTTCTTCAATACAGAGATATAGCGAATGTACAAAAACTACCCGTTTTAGTATTTTAGGGTTTTTCAGGCCCGGGGTCAAACTAGGGTTTGACTTTCCCAGAGTTTTACCAAACCAAAAATCTAGACCTTGATCTCTAAATTTTGATTTTGAGGAGGATAGAAATCCTATGCCAGGCTCACTCAAAAATTCCTCTTTTGTAAAAATCCCTAATTTCGCACAGCAAAAACTAAAAATGGCCGGAATCAAATTCTACTTCGATAGAAAGATGCGCCCTTCAATGGAGAGTTAGCCTAGCCTTCTTTTACTGATCAATTATGGAGAGAGACCCAAAAATTAAGAATCCCTATCTTCTACAGCTGCACAGTGTCTTATTCTAAGGTTAGCTCTGATACCATGTTAGATTTTTATCATTTAAGAAATATGATCCTAGGATCTTATTTGAGAGAATAACATGCATAACAATAATCACAAGAGACAAGAGACACAAAGATTTTCCTTGGGGAAACCATAAAGGAGAAAACCCTGCAACTTCCTCAGAGATAGAATGAGCACCAATGGCAGCAGTAAAACCCAAAGATAGAAAAGATGATCTCCAACATTTGTTCTCTCTCTCTCACTTGAGAGGGCTTCTCCTCTCTCACTCATGCACCCCAGTGAGTGAGTGTGTCTTTTATATAGAAATGAGGAGAGCCTCACTTCTATTTATATTCTTTCGTTCACATTATTTCCAATCCAACAAGTTGGCCTCACTTAACAATTACTTACCAGGGTCGACTTCTCTAGGACAGTCTAATAACCTTAGTGCCCCACAACTGTGGGGACTTTACCCTCCGATCAATAAGGAGGGTTAAACTTAACTCAATTGTGGGTACTATTTCCCCGACTTACAATGGACGGTTAAACTCATTGAATTTACATGAATTTATTATATTAATGACTCTCCCGATAGGAACATCGAGGTACAATGAAATATAAATGAATACATTCCGAAGTTACAAATACATCAACACTAAATGTTGAGCTTATTCCTCTTTATCGAAGCTTCCTCGAGCTAACTAAGCTCCAATAAGCTACCTAAAAGCTTTTGTGAGCTAACAAGCTCTGTAAGTTAAATCTAATCTATCAAACTAAATGTCTCAACTGGATTAAATAAAACTCTTACTCTATTTTCCAGCTTCTTCAAAGAAGGAACAAAGTCCTTATTCGACTCTACTATCCTCTATGACTTACTATGCTTGGTATCTGTTATTTTCTAGTATGGTAAACAAGCAGCTCATTTGATTTTTTCTTACTATGGATTTTTTAATTTTAGAAAATTATTGATGAAAACTGTCAAGGATTAGAGTGAAGAAGGAATATCTTGCATGTGGATCATTTCTGCATTCAAAGTGACTTATGAGAATTCTATACATTGGGTATTTTTCCCTGCATTAAGATTTGGTAAGAGTTAACATTTTGTTTAAATCATGGTTTTGTAATAGTTAATTTATTGACCACCTTACAAATTGGGCTGATATCCTTAGATATTTCGTATAAGATGTACTTTATAATTGTATAAATGGTAACTAAAAGGATATTTCTACTATTTATTTCTGCTACATCTTTTAGAATGGGAAACATATTAACTTTGATTTCGACTTTGGGTGCAGAGAAAAATTAGTGGATTATGCTCTTGCATCTGGAAAAATCTACAAGGGAGAAGGGTTTAAATACATTAAGGAGTGCTTTGAAAATGGCACACTTAATCTCATTGGCCTTTTGAGTGATGGTGGTGTTCATTCGTGATTAGATCAGTTGCAAGTATTCTATATCTATAAATGCATTATTATGAGTTGTTTATCTTAGAAAATATTATAGATTTATTCATGCTATGCAATTTTTAATCTTTGTAATTATCCATCCTATAGTTGAATGCTATTTATATCACCATACTGGATTGAATTGCATCTAAATATTTTATAATTGTAGAACCCATTGATCTACTGACATAAATTTTAAGAGAAGGCTACTCTTACATGGATCCATTAAGCAACAATTAGAAAAGATGCTCATTCTTATCCATGAATACTTGAAATTCTAGTTAGATGCTCACTTCATGAGTATGTGTATGAACTTGAATGCCAACTTTTTCCTTCAAAACATTTATGTATTACTGTTTTCTTTATTGAATCAATTCTGCATATGAAACCTTTCAAGTTCACCCAACATACAAGGTAAGAGCATTTCATACTACTTTCTTAGGTCTCCCAAGTCAGAAACAATGTTGGGATTATTAGTATTTTCTTATAATTACAAATGATGTAATCTTGGTGTTAATATTTCCCCTTTCCCTAATTCTTAAAGGGTTCTAGCTCAATGGTAGAGCACCTTCTTTACAAGCAGGAGGTTCAAAGTTTGATTCCTTCGTGCCCTAATGCTATTGCAATATTAATGTTTTAAATCAAACATATTTTATTATGATTTATTATGGCTACAAGGGGGTTTCTAAATTGACTTCATATGTCACTACAAGGGGGGTTCATAACCACCCCCAAAGGTTTGTAAAGAGTTTTAGGGGGCTTCATAACTACCTCCAAAGGTTTGTAAAGAGTTTTAGGGGGGTTTCGAACCGCCTCTGTAGGTACCTATGAGGGGGGTTTATAACCACCTCCAAAGGTTTATAAAAAATTTTATGGGGGGTTTTGAACTGCCTCTGTAGGTACCTACTAGTGGGGTTTAAAAATTCCCCAAAATTTTTGTAATAAATAATTTTAAGGGTGGTTCCGAACCACCCCCGTAGGTACCTGGGAGAGGGGTTCAAAACTGCCCCCAGAGTTTTGTAATAAATACTTTTAATGGTGGTTATGAACCGCCCCCGTAGGTACCTACGAGGGGGGTTTAAAACCTTCCCAAAATCGTTGTAATAATTACTTTTAATAGCAGTTCTGAACCGCCCCCGTAGGTACCTACAAGGGGGGTTTATACCTACCCTTAAAAGTGACTTTTTTTTTGGGGGGGGGGGGTTAGAACCTCCCCCAAAAGCCACTTTTAGTGGCAGTTTTTATCTCTTCCAGAACTACCACTAAAAGTCAAAACTTTTAGTGTTGGTGCTATTAGGGCCAATTTTGTAAAGACTGCCTCCCAACACAAAATCGCCCCCGAAAGTGACTTTTGGAGGCGAAAGAGAACCACTCGTTAAAGTAAGAAAATTATTTTTGGGGGGGTTTTGAACCACCCCCAAAAACTACCAAAGTTTCTTTTGGGGGGCGTTTAGAACCGCTACCAAAAGTTACTTTTGGGTTAGAATCGCCCCCAAAAGTCACTTTTGGAGGGGGGTTAGAACCACCCCCAAAAGTCACTTTTAGGGGCGGTTTTGATCTCTTCCAGAACCGCCCCTAAAATTCAAAACTTTTAGTGTCGATGCTATTAGGGCAAGTTTTGTAAAGACCCCCTCCAAAGCCAAAATTGTCCCCAAAACTGAGTTTTGGAAGCGGAAGACAACTGCCTCCAAATGTCAAATTTGTTGTAGTGCTTTTCTTGCTCACCATCCTCTTCAACAAGTATTCAAAAATATTCTTGCATAACCTATGGAGGAAATCACTCTTGTTCTTTATGTGGAAACAAAACAATCTTTGTATTGAACATGATCAAATTTATAAGAAGTAAAATTCTGCAATCACGACAAGAAACCAAAATGAACTACACGAGTTTACACGTGATCTCTTAATAGGAAAGGAAGAGTGAAAAAACTGAGTATTGAAAAAGTCATAATATAAATACTACATAAATTATAACCTTTGGTAAAAGCCTTCAATCTTTTTTCTCCTTCCAACCAAGCTTTTAGATTCTCATAAAGATGGTACAAAATAATTTCTGCAACAAATAATAAAGGGAAATGTTAATTACTCTACATATATAGTATCAGATAAGTCATTTTATAGACTGCTTAAATACAAAAATTGCATAGGGGTGGAAAGGGGGGAGGGGTTATCTTAGACCTAGCTAGAAATATCATATATTCTTATGCTTGGGGGATGGGAAAAAAATTGAATAATCAAGTAGAATGGATTGGTTTTGGGGACTCTTGGATTGTCATCAATAAAATGCGCAACATTTAGGAAAGGAGAGATGTTGATATTGGTAGTCCAGAAAAGAGTTATATCCTTGATATCATACATGGAATTGGTAGAATTTTATCATATAAAGGGAAACAACAATCAATTGGCCAGAAAAAGGTCCATTACTTCACCAGTCAATTAACAAAAAAATAAAAATAAAAGTATTCTTAATCTATTACTATACCATCAATTTTTTCCATAACATTTCAAGGAAGTCAATTCAAGTTTGATCATAAACCTATTGATGGGTTTATAGATTATGTTCAAGCATGGTAAGAATATAAGTTATTTAAGCACAAAAGACCAAAAAAATAGGAAATCTTACCAATCCTATCACTACACCATCGATTTTTCTCACATGATTTCAATGCGGTCCAAATTGGTTTGATCAGGGACCTAATGAATCGAATGAATTGGTTGATAAGCAATACATCACTACACTAGCCGATTAATATAAAAATTAAAAATAAATAAGTATTGTCATTCGATCACTATACCATGAATTTTTTTCATAAGATTTAAACACAATCAATTTCTATTTGATCTCATACCTGTTGATGGGTTCATAGCTTTTGTTCAGGTAGGGTAAGAATGTAAATATTTTTAAGCACATAAAACTGGAAAAAAATACTTACCAGTTGTATCACTACACCATCGATGTTTCTCAGAGGATTTCTACATGGTCCGACTTTATTTGATCGAAGGGATGATGCATTGATGAGTTCACATAATTTGTTCAAGCTAGGTAAGATCTTAAACACGAAATGACTTGGCATATTTTGTTTAGGGTAGGATATAAAACAAAATATGTAAACTTTTTAATAAATAGAGGGTTCCTCTGTGATGCATATTTTGTAAGCAGTAAAATGTTCCTTTTTACTTACAATTAGCTCTGAAACATAAAAAATATTGAAAATATATAATCTATGGCACAAAAAATGGAAAAAGAAAATATTACTAATTAATCATGATAACATCAATATTCTTCAGAGGATTTCAACCAAATCCTATTTGGTTTGATCATAGACCTACTAACAAGCTCATAGATTTTGCTCAAGCAGGGTAGATTCAAAAAAGACATCGATTTCATTTGCAAACATATTTTGGGGAAAATAAAAAAAAATGCAGTTGGAGGTATTTTACACTATTACCCACTTTTGAAAATTTAGAATTAACTCCACATCGAATCCACATTGTTTCTTGTGCAACCAAAAAAAAAATTCAGGGGGGAATAGGGGTTTGACTAAATACTTTATTAGTGATGTTAATTAAATTTTAATTCATAATAAATTCATTTCTGATTTTGGATACATTTTCAGGGTGGTAATATCTTATGAATAACATGTATCTTCCTCACCCACAGTCACAAACAAATGTGACTGGCATTGACGATTATCTTTATTACCACAAAAACCCACCAATGTATCACTTTTTTCTACCCACCTAACATATTTTTCAAAATGGTCTTATCTTCAAGAAGAATATAGGAATTAAACCCTCTATACCATGTTTGGATTTATAAGTAGCATAGAACTTTCCAACTTCTTCAAAAATGTACTCATTCTCCCCTAGGATATGTGACAGTGATTTTGTCGCTTGCCTTAAAGTTGTAGATATTGAAGAACAATATAAATCCAAGCTAATTAGGCTATGTAATCTAGGACCCTCCCTTAACTTAATCATCTCATAAAAATGGATTCAATGGATGCACCATATCTTCTCTCTGCGTTTGGATGTTTCAAGTTGTGAAATATATCTTGGACAAATTCCCAAACAACATCTTTATCTTGTAATTTTCCTTGTTTATGTGCCTCACACAAATCCTTGCAAAACCTAAATACATATTTCCTTCTACAAATTCAAACAACTTTTCCTTTAGGGACCTTATTCTAAATAGAGAGTATAACAACCTTTGTCCTCTCCCACCAATTATCTCTCATTATTTATCTATAGCTAGTATATGTAACCCTTGCAATATTTTTGAGCGCATTTTGAGTCAAAAAGTCTAATTTTCTCCCTTTCCCTGTATCTCGCCTATGTCTTTTAATAAAGCTCCTTGATTCACAATATAAATGCATCCTAAATACATCATAGTTTGGAATCAACTTACAAAACTTGCATGTCAATGATTTAAATTACATGACTATCTTAGAATCCCCTTGGAAGTGAATATGCCTATATGTACCATCAATACGACATTAAACACTTGCATGATAACATAACATCCTCTTGATATTATTCTCTATCGACCATAATTTTGCACCCCTTTGATCATCCATTAGGATATTTGTGTTCAATCTCTCCCCATTTATATAAATATATGGATACCAATACCCCCAACATTGTAGTATCAAGGGAGATAAATAATCTACAACAAAATAATAAAATCAAACAATTTTGAATATAATAAATAAAATTATGTTCAATGTCATATTGAAATTAAATTTAATCTTGAAAAATGAACATACATGAAGTAGAATGGTTTTCACTAGTAGAACCCTATGTGATAGTGGTGTTGACGATGGGACTGGGAACCTAGTCAAACTCTTTTAGGACTTATCATTGGTAGGATTCTTGGATCTCTCAATGGTTTCATTCCTCAACCTAATTGTATTATGTGAAGGCCCATATTTATTAGAAATCTGTTTCTTTGATTTAATGTGTTCATTTATAGAAATAACAATATTATCACTTGCTGGTACAAAATAATACCATTTATTGCAACATGTACATTCCACTTTCACTTTTCTCTTGTCCTCGTATGCTGCAAGTTTTACTTCCACCACTTTGAACAAATTTGGATGTTGTGTCTTATTAAAATCATATAGTATTTTTATGTCTTAATCAATCTGAAATAAATCTCCAACTACTGTTGGCTTCCTTTCTATGTTATATGAAGGAGTTTCACTACTTACCACCCTTGAAATGTTATGTTGATGGGCCCCTATTTTCTTGTGATTTTTTTTGAAGTTGCAAAGAGTCTATGCTGCCAAAGATATTTCCCCTATTAAGTAATCAATACCACAAATTTCACAACGAATATTTATTTTAGGTGTTCTCTTTTCTGAATATTTTAAGAGTAAGATTATCCTCAACAATTTCTTCCATTAAACTATTTAGTTTGTGCTCCCAATATTCCAATACAGTAGAATCAACACATATGGTTTATTCTACCAAATCACACTCAACGTTAAGTCTTTCTTGTTTATGAATAGGTTCATCCACATTTTCCTTGATGCTTTCAAGATTTTTTGTTCTTTTCACTACATTCGATCACAACGCTTTAGTATCCAATGTTTCTAGTTTCCTCTTGATTCCTATAGGTTTTTTTGTATCTTTGCATATTTTCCCTTGTGTTTCATTTAAAGTATATCCCTGATTGTTGTTAAAATAAAAAGGATATCCAATGATACCATCAAGCATGATTTTTTTGACGTATTTATGCAAATGTAGCATATGATTAACACCTTACTACGTCAAGGGTAAAATGTTCTTCACCAGTTACAATTACAAATTCAAATTCATTTTCTAGATTCATCTACATTTCCATCCGCATGAACCTTTTAGTTAGATAAAAATGGATAAATATTATCACAACATTTTTCAAAATATTGGATATAGCATACATTTTTCAAGGTGATGTCGAAACACTAAAACTACAGTTGAATTTATATACAAGGAAATACATTAAACTAGAAAAAATGAGAAACATTTGGCTTATTCAATAGACAACTAGCTCTTGTAGATATTAAATAATATTCCCAACAAACCCACCAGACATTCAACAAATGGGTGGGCCATAATAGTTCCATTCATTGGATATACATGCCCCACTATGCCATCACACAAGTCTTACATAGGGAATACTTTCCCCACAAGCGAGATATGATTTCCACTTTGAGACTAGTGATACAAGGGACCATTCTCATAGTGTAAGCAATGATATAGAGTTAAAAGTAATGGTCCAAGGCTACACTAATTATGATAAAATGACTCATAGTTCTATGTTGGGTAGGTGAAATGGACCTAAAAAGGAAAAAGGAAAATTTCGATTACTTTTTTTAAAGAATAACAAAACATACATAAATGAAACATGAAAGGAAACAAGCAGAGATGGCATGAAACACAATTTTTAAAAAACATCATTACTTTTATACAAAAAGCCACATAATACTAACACAAGCCAAATAGGTGTAACTTGAACAAAAAATATGTGTAGGATTATATTGGAGAGACAAAAAAAATGAAATACACAAAGGAATAGCCTGACTAAAAAAATGTGTACAAAAACACGCAATACAGAAGCATGCAAGTTTGTATTATTTATATGATGTTTATAAAAGAAAGAAAAGAGCAATGGGGAGGTGATTCATAAATGAAGGTGGGGATTCATAGTGGAAAATGGGGATACAATGAAACCATATTAGGAGATGGGGGAAGGACCTTTAAGGTGGGGAGGGGACCTTTTATCTTTTACATAAAAATATCGACACCAAAATTTTCTGCAACAAGTTGAAATTGCAATAGGTCATGCACTAATACATTTGGGCGAATTTTTTCACGAAATAATTCCACGTTTTGAACATTCGTGGATTAATACTTCATTTTTTTTATCATGGTGGAAAGACCATGGCAATATAGACGTTTTTAATATTCAATGAACTTTCTTCTCTTTATTGACGATATATGGCTATCTTTGCACACCCGCCAAACCAATTCCATCTTTCAACAGCTCTTGGTTGTTTACACGTGGGTCAAGTTGCAATGGAATTAATAATTATCTTGGTTGTTTACACGTAGGTGAAGTTGTAATGGCATTAATAATTATCCTTGCTGAGTTAGAGCAGGATTTTCTTTTTGCTGAAGCTTCACAACTCTACTCATATTTAAAATTTTATTTTGCATTACAAATATGTTGGGTCTGGGTGAAGGGGTACCCTATCTGAAAGAATTGTTTTATTTATAAAAAAAATCAACAAGATGCATCAGCTACCTCCCAAACCCTCTCTGAAAATCACACAAAGTGTTTGTGGAGTCTCCAAGCTAAAAGCTCAATCCTTCCATCCTTGAAAGTGTAATGTGAGAATGTGCATGGAATCGTTCGTCCATTGTACCACCTAACTCATGCATTTTTGGCACATTTTCTATAGTTGTGATTGATTGAGTGTAGATTGAGCCCGTATTTCCTTATCAACCATATCCAAAACTAGAGAGATCATTCATACTTTGCAACAATCATCTGGCCATAAATTCATAAAAGGTAAGCATGCATCCTTTTTGGGGGGATACAAACTAACATTGAGGCTCAAAATAACAGTTGTATTCTCTGGATCATGTACCTTACGAATGAATTTAACAACCCTACAACTACCTCCTTTTATTTAAACCAGAGTAATTGCAACAAGAGGGTCCAGTCAACAATGGCTCTAGTCAATTCATTTCTTTTATAGACTTGATGCTCCACTAACTTATTTTTCGTTGACACAGTGTTAATCTCTTTCCATAGTAGAAGGACAACTTTCATTTGGACCATTTGGGCCACCTAGTGTTCCAATGGCCAAACTATCAAGGTCTCCTTTTGAGTAAATCATAGGCCATTGCACAACACTTGTTGGCATCAATGAAAACTTCAGTCTGTTAGACACAATGCTCACGGAGAGGGGGGTGGATCAGTGAGCTAAGGCTTCAACTCAATTTCAACTTTTTCTACCAATCTTATATCATTATTTCACAATTGATTCAACAACATATTTATCAAATAACAATACCAACTAGGCACATGTCATTCATCAATTAAACACATCACTATCAATACATTGCACAAGGGATACATGATATAGTTTTGTAATCTTTATATAAGTGGATATTTCAATCTCCAATATGGGATACAACCCATGAGGTGGAACCACCCACCAGAATGGTTCAGTCAGCTACAACTGAATGTGATGATAGAACATCCAAACAAGCTTCAACTTGTCAAAAGACCAATAAGTCTTTCCCCAACTCCACCCAAACTCTCTATACAAATTACAATTGATACATCAGACTCTTCCAAAGTTTTCCACAGGCACACACATCAAAAATACCAATCAACAACTCTTCATTCTGTACTCAGCGAGTCATTCAACATACAACACATTACAACTCTGTCTCAAATCTGTCCATACGCCATTAGTATCTTGTCTTCAGTACTATCCACATCAGCATATAGGCTTCCAAACTGTTTAATTTAACTCTTAGACAGAATTGTTTTTAACTTGTAAAAACATTTTTTCTTCTTCTTTGGCAGATTGATTTCTCCCTCATGTGATCACCATAAGTAAAACCTACAAGCATGGCTAGATAACCATTTCAACAATGAACAAGACCATATCACAAGATAAATATTTTGACACACACACAGCCTCTAGCAAGCATTTCAAAATAGCTTTTGAACCTCTTTTGAACATCAAAACATATTTCTTCCCATTTTGGCAAACTCCAGTTTCACATGTGTGAACACTCTATGGAGACCTGAAGTCATGAGAAAGTGGACAACTTACCAAAGAATGGATTCATGACATTTGATAAATTTACTTGGACAAAGACTGCCCTGGGAGGGCATTTCCAACAGACCTCTCAAAGGGCATGTTTTTAACACTCGGTCAATTTTCTTTTGTTCTGACTATCCAAAATATTATTTTTCCTATTTTGGGAAGATTGATATTTTGCATAGGAGACCATGATAAGACAACCTGAAGGTATGGCTAGATATTCAGTTCACCAAGGAACATGCCTATGATACCCGATGAATTTTATCATCAAAATAAACCCTCCTTACGGGCATTACAAAATGCCTTTTCAATTTCCCGAATCTAACATTTAACCAATTTTCTTGTGTTCTTAAAATGCAAAATAATATTTTTCTTACTGTTGGAAGATTAATATCTTTGTCATAAAACACTCCATAGGATAACTGAGACCATGTTTAGATGCACCCATCAACAAGATATAGCCTAACACTTTCATATTATTTTTCTCATTATCCTATGAGATAGGGCGGTCACTTCGTTGAGGCCACTGAGGCAGTTTTTCCAATACTGGAATAGTGCAAAATAGCCTGAAACTCTGTTTTGGCAGACCATTATCTTTGTCATCAAAAATCTTCTTTGAGAACTGATACCAAGGTGAAATAGGCTCTTCAACAAGTTGTAGGATGATAGCTTCAAATAATTTTTATCATAGACCTATAAGGTACGGCGGGCATTTTCCCAAGGCCACATGAGCCAATTTTTCCAACACTTCGACAGTTTTCTTAGTCTGGTCCAATCTGCCTAAAACATTGTTTTTGCGGGTTCATAAGTTCTTCCTCAGCTACTTCCAAGACAATATGAAGACATGGTCAGGTAGGCCAAATATCAATCTACAAGACCCCCATATGGTGCAGGCATTTTCTTCAACACACAATTTGTGGTAGGAGTTTTCTTAAGGCTACCTGAGCCAGTTTTCCAACACTTAGTCATTTTCTTGTTTTTCACTAAATTACCATATTTTTCCAAAATGATTGTCATTAATGTTGTCATCAATGGAAATCCTATTCATCACATTCTTCATGTTTTTCTTTTATAGAAATCGGTATATAATATAATGCATTTAGAAACATACTTATATCTAATGTATTTGACAAGTTACTGTTTGGTATGGTGTAGGTAAGACAATTACTATGAATGAAAAGGCAAGGAAGCTTGCTCAGTTTAGAGTGGCATTAGAAGTGAAGGGAGATGGAAAATGTTATTTCCCTTGCTCTGGTTGTACGGGATTGCAAAGAAGAAGAATTTTAATAACGACAGCTGAAAGACATTGTACGGAGAAGAGGCACGCCGAAGGGGGTTATGAATAGCGTCCCTTGGTAAGAGGTTATTCAATTTTTAATGTATTCTTTGTAATATTCATCATGTCATGAATTTCAGTAAAATGTATTATCATTTTATTATATGTTCTAAACACACTAATTTTACTATGGTGTTTGTAAATATATAGACAATGCCTCCAAAATGTCCCCTTCCAGAGATTTATTTTCCAAGTACTAGCATAAATACTCATTTATAGGGTGACGAACATCTAGATCAGAATAATGAAGCTGATCAAGTTCTTAATGATGATATGTATGGAGATAACATTAGTTATACAAATCAGAAAGATGAGATACATAGATTGATCCAAGACACATTTGCTCCAATGGATGAGGACAACCAGAATGATAGTCATGATGTTGATCCTCTACTTGAGAAGGCACGTCAACCTCTTTATGAAGGCTCAAAAACAAATATTGTATCTCCTATATTGTTGTTAGTGAACTTGAAGGTTTTGAATGGTTTATCAAACACCCGTCTCACACAGATACTAAGGTATGTAATTTGTTAATTATTTATGTCTACATGTTCACATGTACATAAAGGGTTGACATTTTTCCTATATTGATATTTTTATCTAATTTGTAAATTATGGATGCGATATTGATGATTAATATTGTTTACATAGACTTATTCTTTTGAATTTTGTAGATTGTTAGGTGAATTTCTATTACCAACATCAAATATTTTACCATGCACATATCGAGAGATATATGTGATTATGAAAGAATTTGGAATGGAGTATCAAGCTATTGATGCATTTCCTAATGATCATATCATATACTATGGACAATATGCATTAGAAAATTAATGCCCACAATGTCAAACAAGTAGGTATCGAACCGATAAAGTTACAAAAAATGTGCCTCACAAAGTTCTTCGTTATATTCCAATAATTCCACGTCTCCAACGGTTGTTCAAGTGTCAAAGTATAGCATAGTTTATGGATTTCCATGCAAAGAACAGAAGTCAAGACGATGTTCTTCGAATGCCTGCAGATGGGTCTACATTTAGGTGCATCAAAGAAAAGTAGCCAATTTTCAAAGAAGAACCTTGTAATGTTAAACTTTCGTTGGCAACTGATGGTGTTAATCCATTTGGAGAGATTCGTTCTACCTACTCAGTGTGCCATGTTTTTGTTATAAACAATAACCTTCCTCCTTGGATGTCGGTCAAGAGAGAGCACACAATTTTGGCAATGATTGTTCCAGGTATTTAATTAATTTGTATTTTTTTACTTGAAATTCTAATCACTAAATATTTCATTTCTTTATTATGTGCATGATAATTATGTCTTTTATATATAACGACAAATAGCTAAATATAATTAATCATGTATGTTGGACCAATTAGCTAAGTACCAGGTTAAAGATATGAGCGTATATATTGAGCCTCTTATCGATTAGTTGTTGAAGTTATGGGATGGTGTCACTATGTATGACATCTCTAGACCAATAGGGCAAAGACGATTTCAATTACATGGAATAATTGGATGGACAATTCATGATGCTCTCGGGTTAACACATTTTTGTGGTATATTGTTACTTTCTTTTGTTCTTTAATATTATATATATCTATTGAAAATATCATGAATTATTTTAAATGGTAATTCTAATTCTCTACACTAATTCATATATCTTATAGGTCTTCAAACAAAGAGTAAATTTGCATGTCCATCTTGCGGTCCCAGGATAAAATCTCGTCGTTCAAGGAGTTTAGCAAAGGAAGTGTTTGATGAGTATAGGCACATTCTGCCTAAGAACCATAGTTATCGAACTATAGACACAGCAAAATTCAATGGTAAAGAAGAGAATGGAAAAAAAATCACGAAGAATGAAACCTCATCTATGGAACTTAGAATATAATAGAAATCGGCAAGGTATGCCAAATTATTTATGCATTGTTGGAATATTGGTCAATACTTAACCAAATTTATAAATATGAAAAACAATATTTTTCCTACTTTGGCATATTGATTTCTTGCACATGTGACCATCATAAGGAAAACTGAAAGCATGGATGGATAACCACTTCAACAAGGAACAAATCTACGTCACGTTATGAATTTTATTAGCACAAGGACACTATTGAGTATGGTTGTCATTGATGTCAAAGGAGGTCATTAATGACAAAAGAAGTGTATATATGGCATGTGTGATGAGGTTGAAAAACACATTTTGGTGTCCTAATGTCTCATGATGTCATTGTTACATTCTGGAAGTAGTTGGTAACGGTATGATAATTTGGGGATTTTGACCAAGTGTTGAAAAACTGCCCTAAAGCAGTTCCCTTATGAAAATGAACACCATAATTCATAAGAACAAGAAAATGCTCACCATGACCTACCATCCCATAGTTTGTTGAAATATCTATCTGACCATGTCCCTGATTCTCAGAAAAACTCCTTGAAGAAGAAGATACAGGTCTCCTAAAAGAAGGAGTTTTGGTCAAATTAGTCAGAATTTCTCTAGGGAAATGTCTTCCATAATTTGTGGGTTGAAGAAAATGAATGCACCAAATGTTCATCCTGTAGGTGTATGTTTTGTCTACCTGACCATGTTCTCACATTGGTTTGATAATGCTTGAGGAAGAAGATATGGATCTGCCAAAATAGGGTTTCAAGCCGTCTTACACCAAAGTTCATTAAAATGCCCACCTGGGGAAAATGAAGATGAGTATGGGAGTGAATTCAACATAGATGTTCTTAGTAAGGTGTAAACATCATCTAGTAGCATTATTTCAGGTTTTGGGTGAAATTAAAAATCCACCTTAGGTTTTGGACAGATTGTCTGAGTATGGAATTCACTACAACAAAAACTGGATTAAGCGTCTCCTTTTGCATCCTTTTTTGCGTCTACACCATCTTTCAGTGTATTTTTCTTCATTTTTTGGACAAAATGGCACAATTTCACGGGTTGGTGCTATTTTAGGCATTTTTTGCGTCCTTTTTCTAAATCTGGCACAAATTGCAGCGTAATTTGCACCGGGTTTTGCACCTGGTTATGCGCCAGGTTTTGCATCAGGTTTTGCGACAGGTTTTGAGCCTAGTTTTGCACCTAATTTTGTGCCTAGTTTGTACATCTACTCTTCTTGCGCCCCCTTTTACGTCCATGTTTGCCTCAACTTTTACGTCCTTGTTTTCATCCACTTTTGCATCCTTTTTTACATCCACTTTTGCATCCACTTCTGCTACTTTTTTTGCATCCCTTCATGTGCCACGTTTTGCATCAAATTTTACATCCTGTTTTGAGTCTAGTTTTGCATCTCGTTTTGTTTCAGCCATTTTTGCATCCACTTTTGCATCCATTTTTTTGTCCACTTTTGCACCCACGTTTTCATTACTTTTTTCATCCCATTTTGCATCCATGTTTACGTCTTTTTTTACATCTACTATTGCATCCACTCCTGTCGTGTCCCAATTCACACCCATTTTTGTGCTTACTTTTACACCCACTTTTGCTTCAACTTGTGCATCCATGTTTGCATTTTTTTTGCATCCAATTTTACATCAGTTATTGCACCCTTTATGCATCCATTTTTGCATCCACTTTTGCATCGGGTTTTGCGTTGGGTGTTACGACTACTTTTGCATCTACTTTTGTTGCATCCACTTTCGCATCCAATTTTGTATCCAATTTTACATCCATGGTTGTATCCACTTTTGCGCCAATTTTTTCATCATGTTTTTCTTCCATGATTGCATCTTTTTTTGCATCCACTTTGGCATCACCTTTTGCATCCATTTTTGGTGCACCCACTTTTGCGCCTACTTTTGTTGCATCCATGTTTGCATCATTTTTTGCATCCATGTTTTTATCCACTTTTGCATCCATTTTTAGACCCAGATGTTGAAGACGAAAATGAGGATAATGATTATGATATTGAGGATGGTTATGATGATGATGATAATGTCGTTGATAATGAGGAGAACGATGACAATGATGATGAGGATGATGAGGATGATGAGGATAATGGCAATGATGACATTGCCGATGATTATGATGGCAATGAAATGAATGATGATGATGACAATGACAATGATGATGAATAGAATGAGAATGATGATGTTGATCATCTTAAAAAATAAGTTTTTATTTGTCATGCATAAATCGTGTGTGTCCTCCATGATTCTTTTCCACTAATCACATATTTTGGGTAGATGTTATTTCTTATGCCAAAGGTAATGATGAATAACTGATAAAAATGTCAATAATCATGATGATGATGATGTCAAGGACAATGGTGATGATGATGACATGGATGATGATTATGTCGATGATGATGACTATTATGATAATCATGATGACAATGACAAAGATGACGATGATGATCATAATCATCATCATTTCCATCATCGTCATCATCAAAAACATCATCATTTTCATTGTCATCTAGTTCATCATCATCATCATTTAAAGCATATGGGATATGTTTACCATTTAAAGCATGCATAACAAGTGGGATTATTCTAAAACACCCCACCAAAGTACAAAATTCAAACCACAAGGGAAACATAATATTGAAATTGTTCCAATTTTCTTTCTCCCAACAAAATAAGTTGCATGATATGACTCAACAAGATCATATATACTTGCAAAATTCTCTAAATCAAGTTCCTAAACAGAAAACACAGATCCGAGTGTTGAGGCTGGACAATATCATAACAAAAAGGAAAAACCGCAATGAAATAAAAGAATACCTATGCAATAGAATATTCACACAAATGTTTGAGGCCTTCTAAAATATATTGATCAACATCTCTCATAAGGTCTTGTGCAATATCTGTTGTCATCTCTATTATACCAGTGTATATAAATCTAACACCAGTACCCCATCAGAATCATCAAACATTCTTGGATAAAACATATTTGAGTTCTAACATGCATAATTTATTTCATATTCAGCTTGAACTCTTTATAACAGGAATGAATCCTTTGTTATTTCCATAAGAAACACATAGAATAAACCATAAGAATTACCTCATCATCAGTTCAAAGAATGCCCAGGTTATATTTGGAATTTCAATATCCTTTGCATATTTCAATATAGGATCTTTTTCATTAAATTGGAGGTACACTTCTTTCTTGAAACTCTTTAGGACTCTTGATACATGATGCTTCCTTTATGTTCCCATTAAAAATTTCTATGTCTTTAATGTTTTCCTTCCTCAAGGCTTGTATCTATTTTCTTGCTATTTTTCAGAATATTACACAAAGCTACAATTTTGGCATTGCCCTTTCTTTGGATCCCAGCAAGGAAGATTATTTTAGGTTATCCTTTTATAGCATGGCTACCACTTCCCACTTACAATCGGAGGAGATTGAGATTACCATGGCTTACATTTACTTGAGGTTTCCCTTCTCAAGGACTTGGTTCAATTTGAGACATGCTTTCTAGTGCCAATCTAACAAGGGACACACTTACATTGCTCAACTTGAAAGACGTCGCTTCTTTCTGCACTTCTAGGATTTCTTGTCTAAGATGTGACTCTTGGACATTATCATAATGGTACTAGGAGTTTGGGAACATTAATATAAATTTTTAGGGGCATGGGAATGCAGTTATTGGATTTTCCTCATTGGGAGTTTGTATAAGCTTCCTACTAAGCTGAGAACGCTTCAACCCAAAATTTGGTGGGTTATCTAATGATTTAATGTGCCAAAATCCCCCGCTAAAACGTTAAATTCCAATAGATTATAGGACCAAAATCCTAAAATAATCCTTCTTTCCTTCTTTGGTTTGTTTCAGTGAACAACACTGCCTGTGACAAAGGTAGGAAATGTATTCTAAGTTTTAAGCTTGACTCCATGGTTGTGACTTGAGAGAGGTGGCTTGAGGGCTGAGGTTAGTGAGAAAGGAGGCTTTAGATGGGTTTATAAACCATCTCTTGAGCTTGATTCAGTCTTCCCTTCTCTTAACCTCTGCCAACTCAAATTTTCTGGCACATGTCACTAGCTGACTGTGGCTTATTCTCATCATCAAGCTGTAAGTTAAGGTTTCAATCCATCAATATGCACTTGGATGTTCTCTCTGCAGTAATACTACAACCCAACGACGTTTAGGGTTGGTATCCCATCAATGCATATTATAGGTTCTGTGTTCCACTCAACATCACAATGAACATCAAGAGTTCTTTGCTCTTTGCCTAAAATGCTCCTCAGTTCATTTGTGAAGAGGAATAACGCTAGTTCTTCAACTCATGAATTTGGGTTTCTTTACTAGACTCCCACTAAACATCCTCTAGGCTCGAATCCTCACTCATAAAATTATTCACCATGCCTCTAAGTCATGATCATAGATGAAGGGGATTTCCTCTGTGCTTTGGACTCGGTTCAATTTCTACTTCATATCATGCCCAAAGCCTCCAGATTGGAACTACAGTTTGTTTGGATATATTTTGTGTCTTTGACCTCTGACGTTTCAATAGGTAATCGATTTCATCCAGGAACCCAACAACAATGCTTCACATACAGCGGATTTGCATCAAATTATAGGTTGACACTTGGGACAGTCGAATAATCCCCAACCTTTCACTAAGACTCCTCGACAAACTCCAACTATTCTTCAATTGGATTAGAGTTTAGACTTCTTACCATAGCTTGCTAAACCTAGGCTTTGTCATACTCCATAACAAACATAAATGAATGAAAAATATTCCCATTTAACTAACATTGAATTGCACAAAAAGAAAACATTTTACTTAAGAAAATCAATGCTCATAACAATCTGTGAAATTCCATCCACTGGTTATGAAAGCATTTACAAAAACATTACAGAGTTCTGAAACATAATTGAAGAAAGGCAGACAGAGAGAGAAGATCTCATTCATAAACACACGAAATCAACAACTTTGCAGGAGAAAAATATTTTTGTGTATCAGTGTCTCTTCCTCTCGATTAGTTCTTGAGTACATCGAAAATAATGCCAACCAACCAATCCCCCAAACATAATCAACATAAGTTTTTATATGTAAATGAAGAGGTAACTCCTTCCAATGACAAAGTGCTTCCCTTTTCCAAAATTGAACAGGTTGATTGATCTCTACTCGAAAACTATCGGTATCTCTCCATCTTCTTCGACACTTGAATAAGTTGATTTCTATGAGGGCGTCGTATCCACATCTACCAAATGACGAGAGAAATATCCTCAATCTCACTCCTTGGAAATATGCAATAATAACAAACAAACTATAAATAAACTAAATCTAAAACAAAATCAAGTTAACAAAACTGAAAGAATAAAATTAAACTATAATCAAACTAAATTAAAATTAAAATCAATTTACAATATAAAAAAAGAAAAGAAAAAATAAACTAATAAAATCTCCTGGCAAGTTAGGCAATGATATCCTAGGAAATTTAATCAATAAATAATAATGATCTCAATTCCTTCAGTGTAGCAGTCTCTAATGACTCATTGGTATTCTTTTGAATGTTTCATTTGTAATGTTTTGATGGCGTAAAATATGTCTCCTTGAAATAAACAGCCTGAGCCGGCTCTTGCTTGGTTAACACTAAAAGTGCACCAATGTGGCAGTCCATTCTGTGAATCCATGAGTATTCCTTTGGCATGTTGAAGATCCATCTAATCTATGATGTTTTATTTTCTGGATCTGATCATTCTTTCCTTTGATCTATCATTCTTGCCTTTGATCTAGTATGATTCTAATTTGAACGCTGGTGGGTGCTAATGTAGAACAATCTTCCCCTTTCATTACCATATGATAGACGCGCTTCTAAGATTACATTTCACTCAAGCTCACCATGTTCAAAGCTTCAATGGCACAAGGTATGTTTCAATCTATGGCCATCCCAAATTTTTTCAATTTATTGTTTCTGCATTTAATTGATATTCAAATCATAAAAATTTAGCCCGAGAACTCTGAAATTGCTTCAGAAATGGGCTTTTTTTGTTGAATTTAATCACATTTTTTAAATTAAAATTTGTGCATAACCCGAGAACTATAAAATTGCTTTAAAAATTGCTCAAATACAAGCTAAAGATGTGATGCTAACTTGGAAAAAGGATTATCCAAGTAGTCTTGTGAACAAACACTTGTAAAAAAGAGTATGGATAACCCCTCCATCCGTTTTTCATTGTTAAGGTTTTGGCTCGAGTTCTTAGTCTCCAATTTGATGTACCTAATCTTCTCCTCTTTCGTAATTGGTAGCAGTGATCAAATTTGAAGGGTGGATCTTAATTTCAATTGGAAGGGAATTTATTCTTGGAGCCCTTCAAATATGAAGGGTAGTATAAATAATTGTATTTCAATTGACAAGTTTAAATTAACTAAACCCTTTCACGAAAAACAATGTAAAAAATAAAATTGTTCTTTCAATTTTTTTATAATTTTAACAATGGAGCACCTCTTACTATTTATAGAAAAAAAATGATATATTTTCAATAAAATCTAACTTAACTACTACTCACACCTATAACTTTCCCACTTAACTACTCACACCTATAACTTTCTCACTTAAGCACTTAACTACTCACACCTATAACTTTCTAAAATCTAGCCATTAATAAACTTATTTTGGTATTCTGGTTCAATTTAAAAGGAGGATTGGTATTAGACTCAAACATGCAATGAGTTGCAAGGATTCAATTGACTTAGGCCCCTCCATCACATACATGCATGCTTTCACAACAAGCGCTGAAAAACAATATTTATTTTTTGCATTTTTTTGTGTGAAAAAATTTGGTTAATTTATACTTGTCAATTAAAATATAATTATTTATATTACCCTTCAGATGAAGGGCTGAGAGAATAAATTCCCCTCCAAGTGAAATTAAGACCCACCCTTCAAATTTGATCATATCTTAATCTTAGTGAAGGCACATTTTTGGTAAATCCTATACGAGTGTTTGTTGATATAGATGATATTGTTTGCTTGACAACAATAAGTTTATATAGTCACTCTAGCGCTGTAAACTATCTACATGAGTTAGCCGACTTCTACTTGATCTTTGGACCAAGGCTCCTTGCCTATGGACACATATATTTGATGCATTTCTTTGACTGGAACTTTCAAAGGGGTTTATTTTCCACCTAGAATTGAAGCACCGATAAAGAGGTTTATTTTCCACCCAAAAATAGTAAAACTTGAAAAAGTGGTCCTAGAAATCTCTCATATCTGGATAGGGACCATATGCATTAAGAAAAATGATTTATTTTCCTAATTCCACCTGTAGAGAGACATACCTAGGCTAGAGGGAATTTCCCATTGATTAATTAGATGTAAACTTCTAGACTTCCATCATATTAATGAATCTCCCAATCTACCACTTAGGACAAGAGTGGCAAAGTCCCAACCATAGAGAATTTTTTTGGGACCTCCAATTAACTTACCACCATTAATCATTGTTTATTGGAGAAAAATAATGTCAAGGTTTTGTGGTGTGATGAGACACTTTAGAGCAAACATTTTGGAGGGATTGGTTAACCCTCACTAGTTTAGGGAGAGAATCATTTTGTATTTTGGCCTCTAAGCAATTTTCAAAAGATAATTACTAACATGAAATTATTTCCTTACTAGATAGATGTTGAGCCTTGGACAAGAAGAATTTCCACCCTTGGAGAAAATCCTTTAGAGAGAACTCCTCAAGTGCTCCTAGGACCCAAACCAAACCCTTAGAAGTATCAAAGGTATTTTTTGCTCAATACCTCAAATTGTACTTTGGTCTCCTTGATGGATTCTCCTCATCATGCAAATGTTGTTTTTCAAGGTCACCACATAGATTATATGTTCCGTAAAAAAAGATTGGAAAATAAGAAGGGGATTTCTTACAAGGGGGAGGGAAAGGGTAGCTGAGAGATGATGGGGATTTATACCCTAGAGACTATATAATAAGTCTACAATCCCTCTAAAATATTTTTTGTAGGGAGATTCCCATTCTAGTAGTATTCAAGGTCCTAAATTTTAAAATATTTTATGAGTGAAGAATAGGAGAGCGAAATCTGACACAGACCAACATATCTACTCCTGAAAAGTTAGCATGAATGAGGGAAAGAATATTATCGTTTTGGACCTCCTTAAAAGGTGAGTGCATTGAGTTACTCCATAGGATAGGGAAAGGGTCCTTATCACCCTCATGCAATTTTTTTTAATGTAGGATTAGGCACCACTTTTTATTCAAACACCCCACCAACCAAGTTCCCATAAAGGGGAGATATAGTCATTGACTTAGAAGACTCAATTACAAAATAATTCCTAACTCTTTACTAACATCGATGCGAGAGTGCACAGTTAGCATCCAAGTGATCATAGAGGTCACACCTAGTATATTGGAAAGGGACTTTCAGATTGTCATTTTCTTCACCATCTATCATAATATATTCTTCTAAACCTTTCTTTAATTCTATCTCACCAAGCTATTGGAAAATATGAAATACCTATCAACTTATAATATGGGTTAGACTCATATCATGAACCCAAGAAGTTATCGATAAGTGAGAACAAATCCTCTGACTAAAACATGAGTGGAAAACTAGGATGTCTTACCCAAATTATAGTGGATCTCACCCCTTCAGGCTTGGCATTGGAGGATAGGGTTGAGTTCCTAAAAAGAATAGGTCTATGGATAATATTCAAACAACTTATAGTGATGGATGTGGAGACCTTGTCCTATTGGAGAATGAGTGCAATCCATCCCCAAGTAGTGCTAAAGCTCACAACACATAACCCATACTTAGTTGGAGTTCCTTTTACATCGATGATTTTAGGCTTTGATTCAAATTATTTTATCATTAATTATTCTAACCGTTTTTTCCCCATATCCATTGTTTCATTCAAATG
Source organism: Pseudotsuga menziesii (assembly GCA_001517045.1). Taxonomy (NCBI): domain Eukaryota; kingdom Viridiplantae; phylum Streptophyta; class Pinopsida; order Pinales; family Pinaceae; genus Pseudotsuga; species Pseudotsuga menziesii. The sequence continues at coordinate 7,463 of LPNX010415148.1, read as the reverse complement.
CATATCTTCACCTAGAACTACACTCAAATCTTCTGGATTTGTTTTCACCAACTTATGACTCTTTTGTGTTTTTAGTCAACTTACATCTATATAATAGAGGAGGGGATGTCCCAAATTCCATGGGAGTAAATAGAGTCATCTTGGATGGAAGACAACCACATAAGAAAGTGAGATCCATACATGTACCAATCATACCAACTCAAGGGGAAAGGTCCTCAAAGCCTTGAGCATTCAGGTTTAACTCACAACTAAATGAAGGGAAACCTTTAAGAGTTCCATAGAGAAATAGATGGTAATGTTCTAGGCCTATTGGGTGATAAATAAGATCTAATAAATAACATTATAATTAGTATTTAAATCATCTATCAATTCTATGTGATCATTCCCATGCAACAATGATTGCACCCAAGTCCCAAAATTAATGCTACTACACCATAGCTACTACACCATGAGGGAGATTTGAATAATTAGATACACATAATTGAATATCACCATGAGAATGTCGATAAGATCTACACCAAATCTAACACACATACATAAAACCTCAAAAATATCCCTCACTAGGATACCTACGATATATAGAGTTTCATAGTCTAATGGTTATCACATTGAACACCAAACAAATGTATACATCATATTTTTCGATATCACTCTGTGTTGTGAGAACTTTTTTTTTATCAAAATTTTAACGAGTTAATATTTTTCACTGAAATAAAGAAATGTATAAATCCTATTTTTTGATTTTTCGATATCACTATGTGTTGTGACCACTTTGAAATATTTTTCAACAAATTTTTCCCCTGAAAAATATATGGGCTTCCTTTGACTTACCACATCGATGGGTTAATTACTGATCCGAGCTGCTTTTCAGCTGCAAGATCTAGTTTTTTTTGCACTGCATGTTTCCTTTATCCTCTTGCTCATGCAACGATACGATCCTAGGTGTGGCGTATTTTGGTTACAATGTCCAAAGAGAATGCAGACAAGGAGAAGAGTAGCTACAGGTCGACAGAATCATTGGTGGAGGGTGAAGTTTGAGGGCACAGTTGATGCCACTGAATATACAAATTTGTTGGAACAATCTCTCTTCAAGGTATGGTTGGAAAACACTCTGCCTCTATCTTGTGTTGTGCACTCATTTTATTCATTTTATTGTGAGAATCAATCCATAAAAATCATTGAGCACGAGTTCCAAGGTAAATACATCATCAAATTATTTCTAAATAAAAACCAATCTGATGATCTATTAATTTTGTTGATATCTCTAGGGTTATTGTTTCGATCTAGAATTAGTCGGCTCTGTAATTCTGTGCAAAACAGAGTGTATATATGTATTCATTTCTCAAGGAATCCGATATGGATAAGAGATCCATTAATTTCGTTGATCTCTCTAGGGTTATTGTTGCGATCTAGAATTAGTTGGCTCTGTAATTCTGTGCAAAACAGAGTGTAGATCTGTATTCTTTTTTCAAGGAATCCGATATGGATAAGAGATTCCAAAGTAAGTGAAATCGTGGTAGTAGATATGCACCCAAATTTGGTCAAGATACTTTCCCTGCCATGGTTTTTTGTGAAACCCTTGTCTTTTCAATATATCGTAGCTTCAAAATGACATTAACAATCAATGACAAAAAGAACAGGGTTATAAATCTAATAGTCAATTGGGAAAGGCACATGTATAAAAATCTAGAGAGTCCTTTAATTGAATTCAAAGGTCAAAGTCTTGGTTTTCAACCCAGCTTGTAAGTTTCATCTGTAGAATGAAGTGAGTCCACTTTCAATCCTGAGTAAAGCTCAGTAATGACAACGTTGAAGACTAAATTGTGAACCTATAGTGTTTTAATTCTAGCTTGTAAGTATGTCAAAACCCCATGGATGATAGTGCCAGAGTTAATTGAACCTGTGTGAATGATTGTCTTTCCAAATTATACTACATGCTAGTTTATGGATTGAGGACCTCTAGTTTTAAAACAGAGTATCAGATATGATCTGTAGCGCAGAAACCCAATATATGAAAACCTGATATCAATTTTCTATCCATTTCCAATCCCTTGTGAATGTTGGACTTTTGGTTCCTCCATAGTTTCATTCTTTACAAAAACAATTAAATTTTTAGGAAAGAAATCCAAAGAATGAAAACTTCCTTCCTTGCCAAGAATCATGTGATAGTGCATGATATGATCGACCTTGATCTCCTCCAATTTCCTTTTTTCCCAATTGGAATCTTTTTATTTACTGAGCCTCAAGTTGATTGGAGGTTCTATGATCATATAAGAGGCAACTAACTAGAGGCCTTAAATTTGACAAGCAATTGTTTTCAATACTTGACAATGATCGGAGATGTCATATAAGGAATATTGACTAGGATGTATATGCCTTTCCATATTGGAAACATACAATAAACTTTAGAAGCAATGACTGGAATTACATCTATGATCAGAACAAGTATGGAATGTTATCTCAGGGATATCAAAGTCAAATCTAGAATAAATCAAAGGGAATACCCAGCTAGTGAGGGAGAAACCACTCCAAATTCCATAGAAAATAAAAAAGAAAATCTCTCCTTCGCATTAAGACTTCTCACTTCTTAATCTCCTTGATGAGTTCAAGAGCTCATTTGATTTTCATTTTATATATGGGTATGAAAAACTAGTGAACAATGTGCTTTATTTACACATGTAAGAAATGCACTAAATTCACAATCCTTGCCATCATTACCTAGTTGGTCTATGTGATAATTTTCTGTGTGAGATGCCTTTGTGATCACACCAAGGATTCCTTCTTAGATCCCTAATGAGATCTCTATCCTCTGCCTATCAAAATATGCTCTCGCTTGAAAGTGTTCCCTAGGTGAGGTAATATTGATCATGCTTGCAATCTAGTTTCACATATCATTACCTTTTTTCCAGGTCCATCCATTTTTTGTGAGTGCATTACATCAATGCTTGAGCTCCAAACCCATAACCTCTAATGGATTTTGAGTAAGTGCACCCTTAATTACAGTATGACTGGTAAAGTCTCAGTCTTTATATTGCTAGGGATTCACTAATGACATAAGATTTTCTATTGGTTTATTTAGACATATCTTATTATTTGGTCCATATCAATATTAATTTGATATTGAATTATACTTATTTTTAATATCCATGTTGGATGTCTGGAAATGTCCCTTACTTGAGTACACTTCTATAGATAAGAGACACATCTATCTTATGCACCTAAACAATGTGCTTTATTTT
>LPNX010415142.1:0-40744 GCA_001517045.1 Pseudotsuga menziesii | reverse complement strand
TGACAAGAATTGACAGCGACTTTCACTTTCACAATTTTTGAAAAATTCAGCAAGGACAGATTCATTTACAGACTCACGATTTACAGGGTAATTTTCGGGTAGACTAAGGTTTTCTCTGACGACCGAAGCATCAATTTTGCACAGTATTTTGGACGCGGACCGACTCACAATAATCCTCTGAGAGGGAGAATAGTTCACCGCACACCACTCGGCAAATTCCGGGAAGTGGAGGGTTTGCTCAAGGGCGAAGTGATACAAAAAAGACTTGCATACATTCAGAACGTCATTCCCCTGTGAGTAATAAGACCACAACTTCTCTTTATTGCCGGATACGCTCCCTGTGGATAGGAAGGGGTTGCACACGCCCCTGTGTCTGTCTACTAAAAATTCCTCTCTGTCATCCACGACCTGACCAGACATTCGAATTTCTCTCCCTTGGTCCATTACTTAATTTACAATGGTAATTGGACGAAGGAGTTACAGGGTTCAAGTCCTACCTGGCTTACTGTGGAGGCGTGTGCTCGGAGCGTGCCTGAAACTGACAAATGGAAGCTGCCAAATCGCCAAGTCCTTTTCGCCGGGTCCCGAGCAAATAAAATAATCATTGGAGAGGTCAACCCTGCCTTTATAGAACCACACACTTCGCCACGTGGACAACATTTATTTTCCGCAACCACCATCTATTCTTAACTGTCGTGCACTTCTATTTTTCGGCTTGATTCAAGACCCTAGATCTGATTTCTCTTTAACTTCTGGCCTTTGGATCGCGTGCCACGTACCTCGTTTCGCCAGGCGCCTTGGTGATAAACAACGTGCCAGTCTCCATCCCGGAATGATCTCCCATCGTCGATGAAATCGCCTTTTATCATGAGCCGTTGGATTGGGTGACACGTACCGAACTCCGCTGGGCTCCGTCGCTTTAACCGTCGTGCAGCTTTGATCCACGGAATTATTCTCAGCCATTGATGTGATACCCCTTTAACTTTCCACCGTCGGATCATATTCCACGTACCAAATTCCGCTGGGCACTTCGGAATTATCCACCGCGCTAGTTCACTCTCCGGAAATCATAATAGCCGTTGATTTGATTCACTTTGATTTTCAACCGTCAGATCGATCACCGGATAACACATTCCGCTGGGCGCTTTAGGTTTATCGGTCGTGCAGGTTCTAGTTCCGGAATCAATCTCAACCGTGGATGTGATCCGACTTCACCTCTCCGCCATTGGATTGAGTAGCATGTACCGGATTCCGCCGGACTGTATTACTTTAACCAAGATGCAACTTCACGAAGCGGATTGGATATAGACCGTGGATCTGCCCGAAACAACCTGATGGCCGCTGATCCGTGCGCCCGATAAGCGCCTGGACAAACCTTTATCTTCCTTGCATCTCTGAGGAGCGGAGAGAATATCAGCCATTGATTTTCTTCCTTCTTCCATCGCGGCCTAGGATCTTTGTTGACTTAATCGCCTTTTTGCCTATAGTCCCATTTTTACAATATATCCTTTAACCAAAGTATCCAAACAACCATTATTTTTCTTTCTCCACCATGGTCTTTCATCTCCTTGATAAATAATGGTGTTAACAGGGCGCATCTTTCTGTCAAAGCGGAATTCAATTCCTAGCATTTTCAGTTGTCGGTGCGGGAAATTAGGGCTTCTTGCAGAAGAAGAATTTTTGAGTGAGCTTGGTATAGGATTTCTCTCCTCATCAAAATCGAAGTTTAGAGACCTGGATCAAGATTTTTGGTTGGGTGAAACTCCGGGAAAGTCAAACCCTAGTTTGACCCCGAGCTAGAAAAAACCTAAATACTAAAACTGCGACGTTTTGGTACTCTCGCTATATTCCGAGATTGACGAAGGCTCAGGAGCTAAAAATTGTAGAGGCCGAAGATAAAATCCTGATGTACACTGTGTCCAAAATTCAGCCTCAGATTCGCTATATTCTGGGAGATATGATCCCTCCAAGTTAGGGTTCCAGCCTCTTCCAGAATTCATCCCTAAACAGGACACCTGGGGAGAATTGCTATAGCGTGGGCTACAGAGGTCCAAATGGAATTCCGGAAGATGTTCCAAAAAGAGCACGGACTATACTTTATGTGGTCCAAATTTCAGAATCAGAAGATGAAACAGTGACACGTGGCAGGCCGTACAACTTCACTGTTCTGAACAGTCCTGTAACAGGTCACCTTGGGAAAAGGATCATAAATCCCAATTGGTGAAACCAATTCTGATGAAACCTATGGTGTTGGATCAGGGACATGCGAGGTTACCTCGGTGCAAAATTTCAGACACAGAGAAGCAGTAATTTTGGAGATATCACAGAAACAGTGACAGGCATTTTTGCAGAAGAATTGGAAAACTAGGGCTTCTTGTTTCGGGAGCTTCCCTCCACTGTTTTCAGAAAAGGAGTACATTGGACAGCTCCATTTGAAGAGATCTATCTTTCTATCCAATCAGATATGAAAGATTCCAAGTTTTGAAAATTAGGGTTTCTCTAAAAAACCCTAGATCAGCCAGCTCCGGAAGAAGGATGGACACCTCAAATCGGTAAGATCTAATCTTTTGCTATTTGCATTTGAGGTTCTCATTTCAAAGTGATCTATCACATCAGCTTGATGATAATCTTGGTGAAGTTGACAAATTCCAAGCATGGAAGTATTTGATCTCTCTAAAGAAAATGAATTGGACACCTACATGAGTAGAGAGGTTCCAGTTCTAGAGGGAGATGAGGCTCAAAGCCTTACACCAGAAGAACTGAGTCAAGGCTAAGAAGATCATTGTTGATTCAGTCACGGATCAACTTGTACCACAAGTGTCTTCCTTAAAGACACCGAAAGAGATGTTTGATTCCTTGACGAAGCTATTTGAAGGAAATAACATACATCGGAAGATGACCCTAAGAAACAAATTGAAGAGGTAAAAGAAGAAGTGAAGAATGCAGAAGTGGTGATAGCCACCTTGAATGGCCTCCCAGGATTGTGGGATCCATTCATGCGAAGAATGTATGCCAGAAGAAAGTGATTACTTTCAGCTCGACTCATAAGAGGAGAAGAAGAAGATGGGAGCAATTGAAGATCAAGCTCTCACCATTCAAAGAAGATCCCTCAAGCGATGAGGAATATGAAGAACTCAACTCTTGAAGAACCTCTTATTCATCTTATCATAAGAAATGATGATTTCATGAATGTAGAAGATGATAAAGCAGAGTGATCAAGATGGAGTCTACCCATGAAACAAATAAAAGATAAGTATTCAATTGTCATTTCATGATATTGTTTTGTTATACATTTGATTATATTCAGTTGATGTGTTATGCATGATAGATTGTTTTGCATTAATGACTGTATACTACTAATATGCATGTGATGGGTAAGTAATCTAGAAAGTTTCTGTGAGATATGGATGAATGTTGTATTGGCTAAACAGTTGCATGATGCATAAGAATTTGTTGTTATGCATATGTTTTATGAAATAGTTTTAACCATGCAATTGGTGCATTTGAATTGTAGGAAAGGTCTTGAACAACCTTTTACAAGAAAAGAAGGATGAGACTTATTCCGAAGAACAAGTGATGACAATTCAATAAACATGAATCTGAAGCTCCCAGGGTCAGAGACACCATGATGGAAGAAAGAGCTTCAGAGAGCGGTAGATCCACCTCGAAGGATGAAGACCACCATGGGTATGAGAGATAACTCAAGACGAAGAAAAGAATGCTATGAAAGAAGCTATGATCAAAGAATAACAGTTGAGCATGGGGAATGATGTATATGATATGATTTCGAGACATAAAGGGAAGTACGTAGTATCTTCCATATGGATCTACAAGAACAAGTGTACAAAGCAAGGTTCGTGATTTGCCTCAGAAAGAATAGACTATGACATGACATACTCTATTGACCAATATATATCAAGCATAGAACCACCTGTACAGAATGAAGAAGGAAGATAATACTCCACTTCAGGGGGAGTGAATACAAAAGATATCTGAGTTCGACATGGTACGACATGATGGACAACTTCCTAGGTCTAGAAGTATGGCAAAGTTCAGAAGGAATCTTTCTCAATCAGGGAAAGTATGCGGTAGAGATATTGAAGAGATTCAATATGTTGGAATGCAAAGCCATGGCCACACCCATGGACTCCAACCTGAAGCTGTTAGCTGATGACTCATCAGAGTTAGTGGATACGACTCATTACAAACAGATCATTGGGTCATTGATGTACTTAACAAATACCAGACTAGACATTTGTTTTGCTGTGAACACCTTAAGTCAATATCTTGTTCAACCAAGACGGGTTCACCTAGTAGCTGCAAAACATGTGATGAGATATCTGAAAGGGACTATAGACCTTGGTCTATACTATGATGGTAGCCATGAGTATAGATTGTATGGCTACACAGATGCAGATTGGGCTGGAAGTATCTCAGATAGAAAAAGCACATCAGGTGGATGTTATAGTATGGGATCTGCTATGATTTCATGGTTTAGCAGAAAGCAGTCTAGTGTTGCACTAAGCACAGCCGAAGTAGAATATATAGCAGCTTGCTATGCTAGTTGTGAAGCCATATGGCTTCGGAAGCTAATGTCAGGATTATTCAACCTAGAGTTGGACACTACCGTGATTCTATGTGATAACCAGAGTTGTGATGACAGAGAACCCTGTGTTCCGTCGTAACACATAGAAATCCGGTATTTCTACATATGAGATAAGATGCAGATGATGATGTTTCAGTATTCCCATACTGAAGATATAAATGATGTTTCAATATTTACATACTGTAGATGCAGATGATGGTGATTCCGTATTTCTATACTGAATATATAGATGATGATGCTTTCAGTATTCACATATTGGAGATACAGATGGTGATAGTTCAGTATTCACATATTGAAGATGTAGATGATGATGGTTTAGATGATGATATGCTGACGAAGCCTCTGTCTCGAGTAAAGTTCGAACACTTTCGAGACAAGCTTGGTGTGGTTCGGAAAGACCTTACTCGAAAGGGGGAGTAGTGATGTTACAGTGGGATTGTATCATCCCTGGGCACTTGCCCTAAAGTGATCCGGAGACCTCGGTCTTCGAGAATGAAGAGGGATTGTATCATCCCTGGGCACTTGCCCTAAAGTGATCCGGAGACCTCGGTCTTCGAGAATGAAGAGGGATTGTATCATCCCAGGACATCTGTCCATAATAGATCCGGTGACCTCGGTCCTCGAGAACGTGGTGGGATTGTATCATCCCTAGGCACTTGCCTTAAAGTGATCCGGAGACCTCGATCTTCGAGAATGAAGAAGGATTGTATCATCCCGAGACATTTGTCCATAATAGATCCGGTGACCTCGGTCCTCGAGAATGTGGTAGGATTGCATCATCCTTGGACATTGTCCTAAAGTGATAGGGACTGATTCTCCTGTAATCAATCCGGTGGCTTTGGTCCTTGAGAATGTGGTAGGATTGCATCATCCTTGGACATAGTCCTAAAGTGATAGGGACTGATTCTCCCGTAATCAATCCGGTGGCTTCGGTCCTCGAGAATGTGGCAGGATTGCATCATCCTTGGACATAGTCCTAAAGTGATAGGGACTGATTCTCCCGTAATCAATCCGGTGGCTTCGATCCTCGAGAATGTGGTAGGATTGCATTGTCCTTGGATTTAGTCCTAAAGTGATAGGGACTGATTCTCTCGTAATCAATCCGGTAACTTCGGTTGTCGAGAATGTGGTGGGATTGTATCATCCCTGGACTTTAATTGCAAAAGTGATCCAAAGACTTTTTGTCTTTGAGTTGTGGATTGCAGGTTGTTGCTGATGATGATGATGCCGTAGTGATCGAAAGATCAGAGTATGATGACGTACTGATCGAAAGATCAGAGTATGATGATGACATACTGATCGAAAGATCAGAGTATGATGATGATGACGTACTGATCTAAAGATCAGAGTATGATGATGACACACTATGATTATGATGTTTCTGATCGAAAGATCTGAGTATGATGATGATGTTTCTGATCGAAAGATTAGAGTATGATGATTATGATCGACAGATCAGAATATGATGATGATGATGTTGCTGCTGATCGAAAGGGCAAAGTGCTGATGATGATATTGCTGATCGAGAGGTCAAAGTGCTGAATATGTTGCTGCTGATCGAAAGGTCAAGGTGCTGAAGATGTTGTTGCTGATCGAAAAGTCAAAGTGCTGAAGATCGAAAGGTCAAAATGCTGAAGATTTTGTTGCTGATCGAAAAGTCAAAGTGCTGAAGATGTTGTTGATCGAAAGGTCAAAATGCTGAAGATGTTGTTGCTGATCAAACAGTCAAAGTGCTGAAGATGTTGCTGATCGAAAGGTCCAAGTACTGAAGATGTCGTTGCTGATTGAAAGATCAACATGCTGAAGATGTTGCTGATCGAAGCAGTCAAAGAATTAATGATGATGAAGATTGAAGATTGAAGATGAAGACTACATGATGTTGAAAAGCTTCCAATGATTTATAGATGTGTTACCTTGCTGATGTTGATGATGTCCCCTATCTCTACTCTTGTTGTTGTTGATGTTGCTGTAGAATACCCTTCTCGTTAAGGGGGAGTGTTGAAATATTGTAACTTCGAAGAATATTCTATATGTATCTTTTTGTGGTCCCCGATGGTCCTACCGGGAGAACCACTTGTATTACATTGTACCTCGATGCTCCTAATCGGAAGAACTAATAAGAGTCATGAGGTAATCCCCTCTAATTGTAAAGGTGGGTCATCAGCACCCCAGTGTGGTTACTTGAGCCTACATGAGTAACTCGAGCCTACATGATTTAACTCGAGCCTACATGTCGAATGAGTTAACTTAAGTGAATGGATGAATATAAATAGAGGTGTAGTGCTCCTCATTTGAGACACACACTCTCACTTGTGTAGCGCATTAGTGGAGAAGAGAAGAGTAGCTGGAGAAGGAGGAGGATCAGGCTTTGATCTCCTTGTTGGTTTTATCTTTTATCTTTTGGGGCATCTATATTGAGGAAGCTTTTGCTAGGTTTTTCCCTTTAGGGTTTTCCTAGGATAAATCTTTGTGTTCCTTTTGTATGGTTGTGCTTGTCTATCTTTTAGTGATCCTGTTTATATGCTTTTGTTATGAAATCGAAATGAAATACTAATGATCTAGCTTAGCATATGAAAATTTAACACAAGTAATCTCTGCTATTGTAGTGATCATTATTTTTTCTGATTTTGAATAAAAGTCAAGGCTTTGAAGGTCTAAATGGTGTAAGATCTTGTTGATGTGAATGCTGCAATTAATCGAGGTGGTATTTGGCTAAGCTATTGTTCATTTCTTACAAGTTTTGCAGATCTGATTTCTAACTTAAAAATCCTTTATGGTTTATTGAGTAAACATTTAAAGTATTAATTTCTTTACTTGTTTTTGGTTATCTGAGATTAAGAAGCAACATTTTGTAGTTGGTAATACTTGTGTTCTTTTAATTTCATTTGATTGAATGCACTAGATTGGATCTCACTTGTTCAAAGTTTGTGTGTAGCTTGCAGATTATCTCAGGTGAAGGAGAAGTGGGAGCTCAGTTGCATCCTTTTTTTCCTTCATTCTTTATCTTAAAGATCTAACACTTCTTGCATTTCAGGTATTTCTATGTCTTCACAAAGATTCTAGCCAAGCTTGAGGGCTATTTCTACATCCTTAAAAAAATAAATATTTTTCTTGTTACCTTTAAAAGCAAGCTTAGATTTTTTCTTAGCTTGATTATTTAATTAGATCTATAAGCATTTCTTTTTAACCATCATAAGTTTAGATCTAGTGATTCTCTTAGTATTTGAAGTGGTTTAAATTCCTTCAACTTTCACAAATACTAAGGTGTAAAATTTTGATTGTATTTCTATGCTAATCTACTAATTTATAAAATATTAGCTTGCTGTTTTTTGTATTTTGTTGATAGGTCAAGAGGAAATGCTGGCGAAATGTTCAAGTTTTTAGCCTCTCAAAGCATCTCCAAATCCCCCCTCTTCAATCCCTTTCTTCTGGCAATTTATTGTAAGCCTTTTTGGCTAAAGTATAAGGTCAAAAGGCAGCCCCTTTATTTAATTATCAGCAATGTAACAATTTAATAAAAGAGCAAGTGGGATTACGGCTCCCACACCCCTCTTCCTCGATTTGGGGGAAGATTGTATTTGTCCTTGAAGTGGGTTGGATTTTCTTATTCGTTTAGATTAGAATTGATTACAACTTTTAAATCAGTCAAGTTTATTTCAAGATTTACAAATTTTATTCAAAGTAATCAAATACTAACTCGGCATTTATTTGCCGTAGTAATTAGTCTCACAATTTTTTGTTCACACGAGCACACAATCTGTCCTGAAGGGTTGTATCTCAACTTTACTTTGCTTTTACAAATTGGAACAAACATTTGCCTCTTCCGTGTATGCTCTACCCCTCGCAGCTTTGTCTGACTCTTGGGGATATCAAAAGCAGAATTGTGCATTAATTAATTAGTCACATTTAATTTAATCAACTCACAATAATAAAATTAACATCCCCTAAACATTACGAAAATGCAGCGTAAACGATTTTGGAGAAGTAGTGGGAAAATTCTTCAGGGAAAGCGGGAACAACTAGAAAGTGACCGTGGGGTCCCGTTAGGCTGCAACCTTGTGGCGTAGTGTTGAACACCCCCCGACGACTCCATCTAGCCCACATTTTACCGTGCGGAGCCACTCTTCCCAAATTCTGGACATATTCCCAGTACCACTTGGTATATTGGGAATCCCCTTTAATTATTCATCATTCTAATAATTAAGATTGACCATGTACACGAGCAAAATATTTTCCTTGTTTTCAATAGCATTCATTGTGTTGTGACCCCATATTGGCACTGGTGCAATTCTTGTACTCTCTATTTTGCTTGTAGTCATATTGTGATTATTGATATATCTTGCAATGCTGTTGAATTTAGTTATATAATTTTGCATAGTGTCATGTCAACAATTTATTCATTTCTAACTCCTTAAACAACCCACTCAATTGAAATAATTGAAACACTTAAGAGCCTTAGAAACTCTTTTGGTAGGGACTACCCCCCTTGGCTTCGTTAGGAGTTAAGCCTAAACGGAGGAGTCAGGATCAGGTGACAGTACCTGACTCGAGACTTGCCCCCAAGGACGCACCAAACAGCTTGAAGATTTCTGCTGCGTTAACCCAGGTGCGTAAGAGGCAGCAACACCCTGAATAGCCTTGCGGGCTTCAGATAATGATTCAGTATGACGTCCATTGCCTTCCACCGTCCATAGGTGCGATGGAGTGACCACCTTGTTGCTCTGTAGGGACAAACGACCTCACATCATACTAAGGATGAGTGGTCGTCTCTTGGCAATTGACTAGTTATGGAAGACATTTAATTCATTTGCAGTAGTGTTTATCAACAATGTTTTGCTGACTTAACATCCATTTAGATATGACATTTAAGTTTTGATGCTTTAGTATCTAACGACACTTTTGTTAGGACTATTTGTTTCCGAGGCCCTGAGGAGAACAATCCCTATGATAAGAATCGCACAATCCAGAGTCGAGGCACAAAAATATCATGGGATCTATCCAACACAGGGGTATAGGTGGGGGAAATCCTCGATAACACTAGTAAAGGTGTAAGTCAGGGTCAAAATCAGAGATGGAAGATAGCAGATGAATGGAGAAAGTGATAAAATGATGCCATGACTAGCAAGCAGAGTCCCTGTAGGAAAATGACCAAGTCCATACTGTTATACACTTATTTGTACCATAGTTGGATTAGCTGAGGAGTCGCCAATTGAAAAACATGATAAATGTTTGATTCCAGTGTATCAGATGATCCACCTTTGTGTCTAGCCTGTTTTGGCTAGTCAGTTTTTTGTTTGAATAATTATGACCATGGCCCCGCGGGGTTTGTAATAAAATGTGCTAGTAGGGTGTTTTGAGTGGTTCGGTCTCCTAAGACGTAGAAGTTCAACTAAGGTATTCCAGGGAGTTTTTTTCCCTTGACAATTATGCTTTGCCTATAACTGAGTATAATTGACGAGGTTTTCTCTCGCTTCCTCCAAAGCTAGAATGGTCGATTTTGAATTCTGGGCCTTGGGGGGTTATTAAAGCCCAACTGAGTATATATAAACCTACTAGACATTGTTAGAATAGACTATGGTCATGTTCTAAGTCACTAGGACCCTCAGAAAAAAAAATTTGAAAAAGTTTTACCGGACGCATCAAAATTTTAATTTTTTAATTTTTTAATTTTCCCTAAGTTTTTAATTAAATTTTTCCATAATTTAAATGGAAAAATTCAATTTGTAATAAGTTAGTCATCCGGAACCCGAATTCAGTGATTGAAAGCTCTAACCTTAAGCCAAAACTCATTTTTGATTAGCCAACCAACTAGATCCAAGTTTCAAAAGTTCATTCAGCCTCATAATTAATAATTTCTCAAAAAAGTCATTTACGGAGAAATTATTAATTAAAATATTAAAAATGAATATTTTGGAGAAAATAAAAAACTCTCCAAAATTAACCAAATTCAATAAAATAAAAGGCTAAATGACATGGCACGGAGCATTTATGATGATTCCAATCAATATCAGTCAGTTTCAGATCAAGTATCGGAGTGTAGCAGTTGAACTATCAGTCAGAAATTTGCCTTCTTTGGTCAAATCCGTTTTTGGTTGAAGTGTGGGTTATCTATTGGTTGGGTGATCATTACGAGGGAGGATGAGCCACCTCACCCCCCCTCATTACTCCAATACTAAGTTACAACTCAGTTGCAGCTCAATTCAACACCAAATGATCATGTCGAGCTCATTCAATTACTCCGGTGTTACTCTTAGTTTGGTTTTAGGGTTTTAGCCTTCTCTCTTTGTATAAATAGAGGCTCTTTGAGCTCTATTAGGGTGGAACTTTTGTGGTAGAGTTACTCTGTAGAAATTGTATCAGGCTTTGTTTTGAATTTTTAATAAGAATTTCGACTTTGGAGGTCTATGAGCTCTTTGCATGTGGTATACATTTCATGGTTGAGGTGACATTGCTTCTAACCCTTTGCTTTTAAATACTTTGAATGAGATCAATTTTATTTTGTTAAAGCTCAAGAGGGCCACTGTTGGCACGGTAGAGTAATCATTTGATGTTTCAAGTTGATTATTTATGCAAAATAAATTAAAATCTTGATGAACATGAGTAGTCAGTGATACGTAGTGTTGATCCTGATTTAATTCTCTTAGCATACTTTCATATGATTTGATCTCACTTTTTGTTTGAGTTTTGGTGTTATTAGGTTTCATAGGTTGAAGAAGGGTGTGAGTTCAGCTACATCTAGCCCAAGCTTCAAGCAACCCCTTTGTTAACACTTTGTGATTGCAGGACCTACACAGATCGTATTCTTCTCTTACAAAAAAAAGTTGGAAACTTCTCTTCCGCTCTTGTGTTCCATCCACAAGAACCCCTTCTGCTTTACCCTTTCTTTTTTCTTGTTTTGCATTGCTTAAGAAGTACAGCGGAAGTGCTGGCGAAAAATCGAAGATTCAAGGCTTAAAAAAGACTCATTATCCCCCTTTCTCCATTCCCCTTTCTCAGCTCAATCCGGAATCCATCCAAAGATAGCAAAAAAACAAGAAAGGATCAAAAGAACGGCATTGTAAAGAATTAATAAAAGAGCAAGTGGGATTAAGGCTCCCACACCCCACTTCCCCCATTTGGGGGAAGCCTGTATCGCCATTGTCCATATTTCATTTTGTTTCAATTTGCTTTATACTTGCAAGATAAATAAATGGTGAAAGTAGAATAGGGTAATTAGTTTCAATTTGTTAAAAGGCTTAGTTAGATTTGATTTCATTAGTATATTCTTGCTAGTTTCCTCTTATGCAATATGTTCTCATGCTAGATTAAGCTTGGCTTCATTTTTGCTTGCTTAAAAGTTATCAGAAAAAAGAAAAATCTGTTTGATTAATTGCTGATTAGTTTATCATCCATGAAAAATGAAGTGAAATGTCTCTCTGATTATTTACTTGGTTAATGCATTGCTTCTTTACTTTTTGATAGAGTTTTGCTTACCCCCTTGCTTTCCCGATTAGGGCCCTAAAAAGCTTGAAAGAGACTCTTCGGTGGTTTAGATCTTTGTGCTTCTTTTAGTTTTAACAAATTAATTAAGTCTCTTGAACTTGCAGTAACACAAGTCAAGAGCACTCTCTATCGGAGAGCATACTTGGAATTGCACATCCTTGCATTAGGCATTCTGGATTAGCTAAGTCTCTTGAACCACTGTCATAAGACGGGGTCAAGAGCGCTCTTTGTCGGAGACTTTTAATCAATTAACTTAATAAAATTGGCAACGCACACCTCCTAATTAATTAACTTCGTTTTCTCCTTGCCGGAGTATGCTCTGACCGACTGCAAAATCAGAGTACCCAAAAACGGCACTGGATTTCTAATCACGAAAAACTTAATAAAATTTAAACCCTGTAACCAACGCACCGGCATTGTAGGGAATTTTCTAAAGTACATCTTAGTAAAGGCGCCGGAACCCTCGCTGTCTAACCTTCTCAGCTAGCTGGTCAATCTCTGCGATACCAGCCTAGGATACTGGGCGGGCCCATCATGTCTCCAACGGATTGAACTTGGAATATTCTCCCGGCTTTTTGACAAACCTTCGTTGACACCCTAATCAAGAGCACTTAAAACTCTTAAAATCTACCAAGAGCACTCGCACAACCTAATATTCACTAGTTTGATTTCGAGACTTGTTATTGAATTCTTTACGCATTTCAGTATTTTGACTCCATAAGGCACTGGTCTTGTAATTTGCATAATTATTATATTTGGATCAATTGTCTACAGCATGCTTTAATTTCTATCTGTGAATGCATAATTAAGGAAGTCTGGAATCATTACTTATCTTTTAATCTCTTGCTAGCAACGTGGATTGCTTTGATTTATGTGTCAAACTCATAATAAACAAACACCTTTAATCACAATAACTCTTAAACAACATCCATCCGCATCCGTAACCAATTAAAACACTTTAACCATATTGAGCCATAGAAAACTCTTTGTTAGGGACTGCCCCCCTTGGCTTCGTTAGGAGTTAGCCTAAACGAAGGAGCTAGGAGTAGGTGACAGTACCTAGTTTTGTGCTTGCCCCCAAGGTCACACCTCTCCCACTTTCCTAAGTGAGGAGACAACTTTCGAAAGATTAATGCTACTGGTGTGCAATCAGCGGACAACATCTTTTGGCGTCGTTACTGGAGACAAATCTTTTGTTCTTGGACGACCTTTGTTTCTTTTTAGTTTTTACCTTTTTCCCTTTTTTGGTAGATTTTTAGTCCAATTACTCTCCGAAATCAGACTTGAATCCACCTAGCGACTTCACTGTCAGTAAACACCTCAAGGTGTTCAACTAGAAGAAACTCTGAAGGTTTGCTCAATTTCATCCCCGAACTTGAAAAGGTTTATAGGAGGAGATTGAACAAACTTGCTTCTTGTAGGATCCTTGAAGAACTTGGATATGAGTCTGTTTCAGACATCCACCTTTTATTTCAAGAAAAATTAGAAATTTTTCAAAACAATAACTGTTTTCCTAACACAATGGGTGAGTTTTTTACTCAGATCAATTTCACTCAGATAGCAGGTCAGCCACATGGCATTCCCGAAAAAGCTATTGATAAGCTTGTCACTTTCACAGGCACTGATGCCTCTACCTCTGCTGAGCAACATCTCAGATATTTTTCGAAACACTGTGGTGCCTATGTTAGGGGTACTGACAAACATGAAGATGTGTACATGACCCTTTTTGCTCTATCTTTGGATGGTAAAGCTGGAAACTGGTATGACAACTTGCCGAACAACTCTTTCGCTACCATAGCAGCCTTCGAGGCTACGTTCCTTGAAAAATTTGGCAGCAAAAAGGAACCTAGACATCTAGTGGCGGCCTTGACTAGTATGAAGAAATCTGATACAGAAACCATGGATGAATTCAACGATAGGTTCACAGAATTGTCAAATTCCATCCCTGCCACTCATGCTCCTTCTGCAGCTTCCACTTTGGATTATTGCATATAAGCATTAAGTGGCAAGATCCAGTACCAGATTAGAGACAAGGAGCCAACCACATTGCTTCAAGCTCAGAATTTGGTCATTAAAATTGATAAGAATATGCAGTCTTCAGGAGAGTCAAACATCCAGGGTTACTCTAGATCATCAACTCCTCTAAAAACTGTTGAACCTAAAGGAAAAGAGTCATCAAACGAAGCATATGAGAAGAAGCTCATGGACCTAACAAAGAAAATGCAAGACATGGAAAGGAAGCACTTAGCGCAGATTAAAGCGGTTCAGAATAGGGTCATAACTGTTGAAAGAACTCAACCTCCGCCACCTCCTAGAACTTTCCCTACAAGACAAACATGGCAGAGAAAGAATCCCAACCATGAGCAGAGGCCTCCTCATCAGCTAGAGGCTACTAATGTGGTTGAGCCTTACAAACCATTCTGTAGGGCATGGAGGGATTTCCATGAGGAATCTTCTTGCTATTATGCATGCTATATTGAGGAGCATGGTTTTCTAGAGGGTTGTGGTCCTAAAGCATCATCAAGCGAGCCTGAGTACATAAACTGTGTAGATGACGTGCATGATATTTTCGAAGAAAGTTGGAGAGAGGCAAAACAATATTCAAAAGATCCTGAGTACATTAATGCAGTTGGACAACTTCATCCTGTCACCACAGAAACCCGGTGTCAAGTCGAAGATTATAGTCAACAATTGGATAACCTCACTAAAACCTTTGGTACTAATCCTACAAATGAGCATAATGATGATAGTTTGGAAGGTTTACTACCTTGTGACCTTTTTTCTGAAGAAGATGACTATGATCATGAGGAGGGATATAGCCAGGGATGTGATACAGGTGACGAAGAATCCCTTTCTTTTGAGATGGATGACAACTACAAGACTTTAATTGAAAATCCAATCTTAGAAGTTTCATGTGATGAGAGTCCTCCATGCTCTCCACCGGATGACAAATATTTGGAAAGTTGGGTCCCATGTGATATCTTTGAAACCCAGCTTTTTGAAGAAGATTGTTTTGAGCAGAATGAGGAGTGTAGCCAGGGACTTGATACCAGTGATGAGGCATCTCTCATATCCGACATAGATGGCGATGATGATTATTGGACTTTTATTGAAAATCCAACCTATGATATTTTTGAAAATATTTTTGAGAATCTCATCTATGATGTGTCCAGCGAGGGGAGTGTTTATTCTGAGACTTATGAAAGTTGTAAAGAAGAACAGTTAGAGTTTTCATATGATCAGTTAGAATTGTATCTGCGTATCTATAATAAGGACTTGAAAAAGCAGTGCTGTGAAGAATCAGATGGGATACAACTAGTTGAAGTTTTTTCATCGTCTTCACATATAGATGTTTCTTATGTTTTGGAGCAGCTTGGGGTTTATACAATGAGTTATTATTTGATAAGCCTTGATGATCAACATGATGGAGTAGTCGACCTGCCGCATCATCTCGATTTGTATATCAGTGCTATCCAGTCATGGATAGAAGCAGCCTACGTGAGCACCTGCCAGTTTGGGAAGAATTTTGACGACATTATTCATGCCTATGATTCCCCATCCAGCCCACCCATTCCAGATCATCACGCAGGTTTGCATTTTCTGGAAATTGTGTCCTTACTTTGGCTGGTAACCAAAGACAAGGAAAAACTTTTTTATATTAATAAAATGCTTAGGTGGCTACACTGGATTTATGATTACACCTAACCTTTTTCGTATCATGCTTAGAGTAGGAAAATAGGCTTCTTAAAGTGAGCATTTACTTTAACATTTTCTTTCTGTACTTAGGAATAAATAAATTTTTCAGTTATGTTTTGAATAAATCAACTTTTGGATCATTGGCTCTTTTTCATAAAACTTGTGCGACTAAGGTTTTCTTGTCAAGTTGAGATGTTTTTACAGGATATGGAAACCAGAGATTCTGGGGTTCTCGTATGCTGTCCTTGCATAAGAGACTAGATTGAGCACACGTCCCGCAGTGGGAGCCAAATGTTATCCACTTATTTGTACCATAGTTGGATTAGCTGAGGAGCCGCCAATTGACAAACATGATAAATGTTTGATTCTAGTGTATCAGATGATCCACCTTTGTGTCTAGCCTATTTTGGTTAGTCAGTTTTTTGTTTGAATAATTATGACCATGGCCCCCCAAGGTTTGTAATAAAATGTGCTAGTAGGGTGTTTTGAGTGGTTCAGTCTCTTAAGACGTAGAATTTCAACTAAGGTATTCCAAGGAGTTTTTTTCCCTTGACAATTATGCTTTGCCTATAGCTGAGTATAATTGACGAGGTTTTCTCCTGCTTCCTCCAAAGATGGAATGCCTGATTTTGAATTCTGGGCCTTGGGGGTTATTAAAGCCCAACTGAGTATATATAAACCTACTAGACATTGTTAGAATAGACTATGGTCATGTCTTAAGTCACTAGGACCCTCAGAAAAAATTTGAATATGTTTTACCGGACGCGTCAAAATTTTTATTTTTTAATTTTTTAATTTTCCTTAAGTTTTTAATTAAATTTTTCCATAATTTAAATGGAAAAATTCAATTTGTAATAAATTGGTCATCCGGAACCCGAATTTAGTGATTGAAGGTTCTAACCTTAAGCCAAAAATCATTCTTGATCAGCCAGCTAGCTAGATCCAAGTTTTAGAAGTTCATTTAGCCTCATAATTAATAATTTCTCAATAAAGTAGTTTACGGAGAAATTATTAATTAAAATATTAAAAATGAATATTTTGGAGAAAATAAAAAACTCTCCAAACATAACCAAATTCAATAAAATAAAAGGGTAAATGACATGGCACGGAGCATTTATGATGATTCCAATCAATATCGGTCAGTTTCAGATCAAGTATCGGAGTGTAGCAGTTGAACTATCAGTCAGAAATTTGCCCTCTTTGGTCAAATCCGTTTTTGGTTGAAGTGTGGGTTATCTATTGGTTGGGTGATCATTACGAGGGAGGATGAGCCACCTCACCTCCCCTCATTACTCTAGCACTCAGTTACAACTCAGTTGCAGCTCAGTTCAACACCAAATGATCATGCCAAGCTCATTCAATTACTCCGGTGTTACTTTTAGTTTGGTTTTAGGGTTTTAGCCTTCTCTCTTTGTATAAATAGAGGCTCTTTGAGCTCTATTAGGGTGGAACTTTTGTGGTAGAGTTACTCTGTAGAAATTGTATCAGGCTTTGCTTTGAATTTTTAATAAGAATTTCGACTTTGGAGGTCTATGAGCTCTTTGCATGTGGTATACATTTCATGGTTGAGGTGACATTGCTTCTAACCCTTTGCTTTTAAATACTTTGAATGAGATCAATTTTATTTTGTTAAAGCTCAAGAGGGCCACTGTTGGCACGGTAGAGTAATCATTTGATGTTTCAAGTTGATTATTTATGCAAAGTAAATTAAAATCTTGATGAACATGAGTAGTTAGTAATACGTAGTGTTGATCCTGATTTAATTCTCTTAGCATACTTTCATATGATTTGATCTCACTTTTTGTTTGAGTTTTGGTGTTGTTAGGTTTCACAGGTTGAAGAAGGGTGTGAGTTCAGCTACATCTAGCCCAAGCTTCAAGCAACCCCTTTGTTAACACTTTGTGATTGCAGGAATTACACAGATCGTATTCTTTTCTTACAAAAAAAAGTTGGAAACTTCTCTTCCGCTCTTGTGTTCCATCCACAAGAACTCCTTCTTCTTTACGCTTTCTTTTTTCTTGTTTTGCATTGCTTAAGAAGTACAACGGAAGTGCTGGCGAAAAATCGAAGATTCAAGGCTTAAAAAAGACTCATTATCCCCCTTTCTTCATTCCCCTTTCTCATCTCAATCCAGAATCCATCCAAAGATAGCAAAAAAGCAAGAAAGCATAAAAAGAAAGGCATTGTAAAGAATTAATAAAAGAGCAAGTGGGATTAAGGCTCCCACACCCCACTTCTCCCATTTGGGGGAAGCCTGTATCGCCATTGTCCATATTTCATTTTCTTTCAATTTGCTTTATACCTGCAAGATAAATAAATGGTAAAGTAAAATAGGGTAATTAGTTTCAATTTGTTAAAAGGCTTTGTTAGATTTGATTTCATTAGTATATTCTTGCTAGTTTCCTCTTATGCAATATGTTCTCATGCTAGATTAAGCTTGGCTTCATTTTTGCTTGCTTAAAAGTTATCAGAAAAAAGAAAAATCTGTTTGATTAATTGCTGATTAGTTTATCATCCATGAAAAATGAAGTGAAATGTCTCTCTGATTATTTACTTGGTTAATGCATTGCTTCTTTACTTTTTGATAGAGTTTTGCTTACCCCCTTGCTTTCTCGATTAGGGCCCTAAAAAACCTGAAAGAGACTCTTGGGTGGTTTAGATCTTTGTGATTCTTTTAGTTTTAACAAATTAATTAAGTCTCTTGAACTTGCAGTAACACAAGTCAAGAGCACTCTCTATCGGAGAGCATACTTAGAATTGCACATCCTTGCATTAGGCATTCTAGATTAGCTAAGTCTCTTGAACCACTGTCATAAGACGGGGTCAAGAGCGCTCTTTGTTGAAGACTTTTAATCAATTAACTTAATAAAATTTGCAATGCACACCCCCTAATTAATTAACTTAGTTTTCTCTTTGCTTGAGTATGCTCTGACCGACCTCAAAATCGGAATACCCATAAACGACACTGGATTTCTAATCTTGCAAGAAAAAACTTAATAAAATTTAAACTCTGTAACCAATGCACCGACGTTGTAGGGAATTTTCTAAAGTACATCTTAGTAAAGGCGCCGGAACCTCCGCTGTCTAAGCTTCTTAGCTAGCTGGTCAATCTCTGTGATACCAGCCTAGGATACTGGGCGGGCCCGTTATGTCTCCAACGGATTGAACTTGGAATATTCTCCTGGCTTTTTGACAAACCTTTGTTGACACCCTAATCAAGAGCACTTAAAACTCTTAAAATCTACTAAGAGCACTCGCACAACCTAATATTCACTAGTTTGATTTCGAGACTTGTTATTGAATTCTTTACGCATTTCAGTATTTTGACTCCATAAGGCACTGGTCTTGTAATCTGCATAATTATTATATTTGGATCAATTGTCTGCGGCATGCTTTAATTTCTATTTGTGAATGCATAGTTAAGGAAGTCTGTAATCATTACTTATCTTTTAATCTCTTTGCTAGCAACGTGGATTGCTTTGATTTATGTGTCAAACTCATAATAAACAAACACCTTTAATCACAATAACTCCTAAACAACATCCATCCGCATCCGTAACCAATTAAAACACTTTAACCACATTGAGCCATAGAAAACTCTTTGTTAGGGACTACCCCCCTTGGCTTCGTTAGGAGTTAGCCTAAACGGAGGAGCTAGGAGAAGGTGACGGTACCTAGCTCTGTGCTTGCCCCCAAGGTCACACCTCTCCCACTTTCCTAAGTGAGGAGACAACTTTCGGAAGATTTATGCTACTGGTGTGCAATCGGCGGACAACACATACTATGAAAGGGCATGACCAATGCGTATACACAAGAACATCTCAATTAGAACAACTGATCACTCCTACTCTAAACCAACAATAAGAGCAAAATAGAATATCACCAATGTATAACCACCATACACCAAATCAACAAGGAGCACAACAAATTTCCAAGTGCACAAACCATATACATACTGGGTCATATACCTGAATTTGCATTGTGCAACACCTGAATGGCATTGGAACACTGCTACTGTATACACTATGGGCACTGTCATCATATATGCTTTGAATGGTAAAGAATGGTTAACCCAGTCATCGATTTGGGATCATGAAGCTCAGTCATGGCATGAAACTGAAGATGTACATGCTTTGTGTCCACTGAACGTACTAGTGAATCGTGATCATTAATAAATTGCTCATCAACTGCTGATCTCGTATATAATTATAATATAGCAAAATGACTGGCTCAGGAATATGTTCAAAACTGGTCTGCAATCATGGTAGCCCCTGCTGCTATGGATGTGACAACAGTAACATCCCATGGAATTTGAGGGGTATTTTCACATGTGCCCTAGTTGTGTCCCCACACCCCCATGTCCCTGTGCCCACGAAATTTGGTGGAACACTATATTTATGGAAAAAGTAACGTGCTTGTGTTTGATTGGCATCCATAATGAGCATTTGGACATGGTAACTGTCATTTTCAGTAGACTAGAATTAGTGGGGTTGTCACCCAAAAGAATTATTTATTAATATAATACTCTGAATTTATTAATTCCTGAAAGAGTTATTTATTAGTATAACTCTGCTGTTTGCTTTTTGGGTTTATGAGTTGACTCATATCAAATACATGAGGTATATTATCAAAGAAAGTCAAAACGTTGACTGTACTGTATTGTACAGAAAATTGGCTGAATTTTGTACTATTCCCAAATTTTGCACAGCAAAGTCCAATATGGCCAAATCTTGCTACTATGATTAACTATGCATTGCAAAATGTATAATTTTCATATTTAGTATTTTTTCCTATCTTTTATCGTTATTTTTTCTATGTATATTTGGGGTAGGGCGCCTTGTGACATCCCATGAAATTTGGGGGGTCTTTCCACATGTCCCGTAGGTTTGTACCCACACACTCATGTCCCTGTGCCCACGAAACTTGGTGGGACACTGTATTTATGGAAAATGTAACACGCTTTTGTTTGATTGGCATTCATAATGACAATTTGGAATTTTGGACATGGTAACTATCATTTTCAGTTGACTAGAATTAGTGGGGTTTTCACCTTATGCAAAAGTAATTTTGTGTGACCTTACCTTGATGTGAACAAAATAGCTGTAATATTGTTTGGCAAGATGTATTGCTCCATGCTTGAAAATTGAAATGTGTTTCCATGCTAGAAAATGGGACTGACATTTAATATCTCAACTAAAATATAATTTGGGATGAGAAACATTTGATAAGTATGATTCGATATGTAGGTAAACCCTTCTATCATTATTTATTGAACTTATGGTATGTGCTAGTGTACAAGTATTTTTGATATTCCAAACTGCCTACTGATAATGTGTGTTGCAAACAGGTTTTCCCCTGGCCAAGCAACATCTTTGGCATTGATTGTATTTGATGAGCTTTTAAAGGTCAGTGAGCTGGGATTCACCTTGAAAATAGTCTTTTTGTTTCAGATGTAAATTTAGTGCTAGATGAAACTTTTTAAGGAATTTTCAAAGCCTTTTTATCAGGTTAAGAAAGTCTAGGTATACCTGTTTTCTGGGAACATCGAGGGTCTAAAAAACAACAATATTTTAAACTTCGTAACTAATTTGAGCTTTTACTTTTGGAGTGGTTATGTAGGAAATTGAAAAAAGGCCAAGGCCTATTGTATTTGCTGCATTTTCTGGGGGGCCAAAGACATGTATGTATAAAATTTTCGAGGTATCTCAATGCACCCAATATAAGCAATAGAATTTCTTTGAGTTTAAATTTGCATTTATCAAAACGAATATCCAGTAGTTAATCTGTGCTAAACCATAAGCAAGCATAACCACAAGCAATGTGAAATCGAACTGACCTAAGATTAAAGGATTGTTTGTACTAGTGGAGTACGTATTCTAAATGCAACATGTGGTTATAATATATATATATATATATATATATTATAAATAAAGAGGCATATGATGTTTTCTTACACATTCTCAAGGGTTACTTTCAGTATTAAATTAAAATGAAGATTAGTTTCTCCATTTCACTTCTACTTTCTGGTGCCAAGGAGTGTAAGAAAATGTTTGACCCTGTTGATATGCTAGGCTGTGGAAGTAGAAGACATGCTGCCACACCACTTAGTCTATCAATGGAGCATTCTGATTTCACCTTTTAGTCCCCTACAAGAAAATTTTATTCTTCATCATTAAGTTGTTTCCCATATTTTTGAACATCAATATAGTTTTCTTAGTCTATGCCATGGCTTGCCTTCTTGGATTATCTTACCATGCTAACAGAAATATATTGAAGAGATTCTTCATTGTGTTGCTTGTGATGTCATGACTGTGTTACTGCCAAATTCTATGGACTATCTGATGAGAAGTACTGTGGTGAATGTGTTTATACATGTAGTTTGGCAGACATGTTTATTTTAGTACACTTGTCTTCTGTCCTTTTTGGGTGACTTGGTCCAAAATGATTATTTTCCTACTTTATTGTATTTTATAATAAACGCGGTCAAAGATGATCACTCTCCATCAATTTTGTATCCCTATATATAGATCATACAAGTGAGTGTATAGTATGTGGATAACATTGGTGATCTCTTCTTATGCCTTGCTCTCTTGTGTGTTTACTTGATGTGAGTTGTAACTTTGTTCGTATGAATTGGTATTAAAGCATTAAAAGACTAGGGCTTTCTAAGATCTGTGCAATTATGGCCTCCTTTGGATTTTTTCTTGCCTGGAATTCTCCTTTATACTATGTTACTATGATAGTGATTTAGAATGTATGTTACTATGTTCACCCCCTCCTTCCTAATTTCAGGTCCTTGATTTGTGGGTAATTCGTCATTGTGCTAACATTCCTTTCCAATTTTCGATTTCTGCATCTTCTTTTTCTCAAAATTTCTACATATTGTTCCACAATTATGGATTCTGTCAACATGTGAAACCACTGGTTTTTGCCTGTTGTGCAAATTTCTTCCCTACCTATCTGCAGGAGCTGTGAGACTTTTCAGGGTAGTAAAACTGAGTTGCTGATTTGACATATGGAACTGCAACCAGAAATCACGTTTTGATCCCACACTTGTGTTTCCTCTGTCGTGGGTCCCACAACTGTTGTTGGAGCTGTTCCCTGAAAAATGGCTAGGCATTTTGGGAACTCTTGCCAGCAGAACAATGATGTGGATGTCAATTGTAGTATGAGTTGACTGCTGAGGAAGATCTGATTTTGTTTTTCCATACCCTTGAAGCCATTGTTGAGCACTGTTATCTATACTGGAAAAGGTTGTGACTACGTCTTCCAGCTAGTCATGTAGAAGAGTTCTGTTGCTTGGTAGCATGGCTTGTTGTTACGAACTATTTTGTACCATAGTTGAACCTCCTGTGGAGCTGCCATTTGATGAACATGATCAATGTTCATATCTAGTGCAGCAGAAGTTCAGAGTGTTTTGCCTAGCCAATTTTGGCTAGTCATTTTTATTTTTATGCTGAAATGACCATGTTCCATGGGTTTTTTGTAATAAAGTGTGCTAGTAGGGGTTTTGAGTGGCTTGGTCCCCTAAGACGTAGATTTCAACTAAGGTATTCTAGTGAGTTTTTTCCCTTGTTGATTATGCTTTGCCTTTAGCCGGGTATAATCGATGAGTTTTTCTCCCGCTTCCTCGAAAGCTGGAATGCCCGATTTTGAAATTTGGGCCTTGGGGGGTTATTAGAGTTCAACTAGTAAATATGAACCTACTAGACACTAGTTGTATGTTCTATGGTCATTTCCTAGGCCCTGGGATACATTAAAACAATGTCTGAAATTTATTTTCCCGGACGTGTGGTGATTTTTTATTTTTTATTTTTTGACTATAGAAAATTAATTAAAATTTTCAATTAATTAAACCATTTTGACCATGGTTTAATTGAAAATTTTCATTTTGTAATAATTAAGTGGTCCGGGGGTTGCTTTTGGCAAATAAACACTTATTTTCTAAGCCAAAACACTCATTTAACCCCTAGACACACTTATCCTAAGTTTCAGACTATTATTTGGGCTTGGAATTAATATTTTCTCAACAAACCCAAAAAACGAGAAATATTAATTAAAATAATAAAAAATAATAAATTGGAGAAAATCAAAATATCTCCAAAAAAGGCCAAATTTGATTTATTAAAGGGCTAATTAGCTTGGCAAAAAGCATCTGGAAAGATTCCAATCAAGTCTGGACAGATTTGAGTCAGTATCAGAGTGCTACAGTGAACTTCACCTTGGGATTTGTGCCCCTCTCCATGCATGGACGTTTTTCCTTCTTTGGCACGTTTCTATTGGCCGGGTGATAAGATCGAGGAGGATTGAGGCCACCTCACCCCCCTCATTACTCCGCAACTCAGTTACAACTTAGTCAGGCATCAGTTCAACTCTGAATCAATTGCCAGAGCTTCAGTCTGATTTAGGGTTTTAGCTTCTCTCTTTTTGTTTAAATAAGGGTCTCTTGCTCCCATTTGCATATGGAGAATTTGCAAGAGAATTCTGCCAAGATTGTAACCGATATTTGTTAATGGAATAAAGTGACTTTGGAGATCTATGCGTGGGATTTTTGTATGTGAAAATCTTGTGAGGTGATCTCGTTCTTACCCTACTCTCTTTATTTAGTAAATATTAAATCAATGTTAGCTCATGAGGGCTATAAATCTAGCACGTTAGGGTAGCCATTTAATGTCTTAACTTGGTTATCTATGTAATATTCATTATATGTTTGAAGTGGGCAGGAAGTAGTCAGTTATACCATTGCTTTTCAAATATTTATTTTGATTATTACATCCTAGCATTTGATCTCGTTTACTTTTGTTGAGTGTTTTGGTTTCAGGAATCACCAAAGGAGGAGGGGTTGAAGTTCAACCAGTTTCTCATCAAGAGTTCTTAATCTAATACTTTCACCATGCAGGTTCTTCAGAGCGCTTGATCCCAGCTTCAAAAAACACACGGCTAAAAATGGACTCTTTCTTACCTCTCTTAATCAAAATTTTAAAATCTTTTCACTGGTTACAGGGCTCCTCTTTCTTTCCTTCTTCCATATACCTGCTACCTTGCTTCTTGTTTCCACTCCTTATCATTCTTGCTTCTCTGGTTTTCTTCCTTACTTTTTGCTCTTCTTTTTTGCCTCTTTTTGCTCTTCTTTCTTGCCTCTTTTTGCTCCTCTTTTTGACCCTCTTTCCTTCAATTTTTGCAGCCAACTGTATTCTTGTTGGCTGCCCTCTTTGTCCTTTTTGTTTGCAGCCATTCTTCTCTTTGTTTGGCTGTTCTATTCCTTATTATTTTGCAGCCAACTTTTCTCTTAGTTGGCTGCCCTCTTTCACCTCAATTTTTAGCTTTTTTGGGCATTTTTTGAGCTTGTTTTCCTCCATTTTTTGCAGCCACCTTTCATCCTTTTGTTGCCTGCCCATTACTTACTTTTGCAGCCATCTGATTCCTTCATTGGCTGTCCCGTTTCTTCATTATTTTCAGCCTTCTTTCACTCTTTTTTGCATGTACTTTTTTCTTAATTTTGACTAAAAAAAGGACTAAAAAATTGCAATTTCATACTTAGATTAATTTCAATATTTTTTGCATCTAGATTAGTTTTGTTTGTTAACAATAATGGGTGCATGAGTGCTTGGTTTTTCTTTGTAGGTGGCAAGGACAAAGTGAACCAAGGGAGCAGGTCTAAAGGCTTGAAGAGGAGTGCAAAACAAGAAGACAAAATACAAGCATAAATTGCATCCTTGTAAAAAGCCATTAAGGCTTATTCATCTTAGTAGCTTGCAATCTTTCTTTTTCAAGGGTTAAAATCCCTCTCATTGTAATCATTAATAAAAAGAGGCTAGTGGGGTTAAGCCTCCCACATTTTTTCTACTTTCCCTATTTGGGGGAAGTGTGTCTTGTTTCTTTCCTTGTTTAGATTAGATTGCTTTCTAGACTTAGTTTATTTCCACTAATTGTTAGTTTAAACTTTCATCACTTGCATGCTTCTTGTTTCATGTGCTTTTTTAATTATTCATAAAAAGAACCCAAAGACTCTTGAACCTGTCATAAGACAGGTTAAGAGCACTCTCTATCGGAGAGCATTTGCATTGCATTATCATAGTAGGTTAGATAAGACTCTTGAATCTCACCATAAGGTGGATCAAGAGCACTCTCTGTCGGATAGTTGTGTTTGTTAATAAAATCTTCAACTCACACATCCCCTAAAATTGGAACCTACCCCTGGGGGTGGGTGCCCATGATACTTAGTTTCTAAATAGCAGATTACCCTACAGAATTATATGATACAGGATCAAATAAAGAAGGTCAATCATTTTGGATGCCAAACTCTGTATACTTGTTGAAATTTCGAAGAAGACTGAGCCATTTTTATGCCCCATGGATGGAAATGTAAAGATGGAGGGATTCTTTCCTATGGATGAATTGATCTAGGCCGTTGTCTTATGCAACAAGAGGATACTAACCAATATGAGGGTTACTTTCCAAGGGTCACATCCAACATTTCCACATCTGAGTACAAATCTTGCAAATTTAATTAGAGCAGTATAAACAACAATATTTTCCAACTTGTTTGAGTGTTTGGTGTTATC
This sequence comes from Pseudotsuga menziesii, assembly GCA_001517045.1. Lineage (NCBI taxonomy): Eukaryota > Viridiplantae > Streptophyta > Pinopsida > Pinales > Pinaceae > Pseudotsuga > Pseudotsuga menziesii. Next base: position 14,395 of record LPNX010415142.1, on the reverse strand, counting down.
ACCTAAGTTGCACTTAGGGGATTTCCAGTGAGCCGCCAGAGTATTGAACAAGTCAATTGTTCATTGTCAGTGCTCAGAAGTTTTGTGGTTACGTAAGGACCAATTGTGGTCTGTTCTTTTTAACAAAATGCATGTTCATACCCCTTGGGGGCATTGTAATAAATGCTCTAACATGACAAAATTTTTGTAAAGGACTTGCCTTCCTAAGACTGGGCTATCAATCCGATTATTCCAAGGTGTTTTTTCTCTTGTCAATTATGTAATGCTGAATAAGCGATGTATAATTTTCAAGTTTTTCACCGCTCCTCCAAAGCTGGAATTTTCGTCTTGGTGGTTAGGCCTTAGGAGGTTATTAAAGTTCATGTGTCGATGTATATAAGCGTGTTAGGCATTGTTTTTGAGTCGTATGGGCATGTACTAGCCCCCCCTAGAGTTTCATCCGATTTTGAGAAAAAATAATATTTTCTTTTTTTAAAGCCATTTTTAATGGTTTAAATGGAAAAATTCAAAATGTAAAAAAAGTGTAATCCGTAGTTCGTTTTTGGCGTGGTTGGGCTCAATTTCAAGATCAGAGCAACAACTTTACCTCAGTGGCCACTTTCACTATATTTCGGGCAGCTGAAACACCTCGAAAGTCAAAAATTTAAAAAAGTCAAAAATTAATAAAAAAAGGATGGGGATGACATGGAGGTGGGTTCCTCATGCCATGTGACCCACTTCAAAGCATAATGGAAAGTTTAACTTTGGATTTAAATGAAGCTACGAATTAATTCTTTGGAGTGGTGATGTCAACCACTAGAGGTGTTCACGCTAGCGCTCGTGTGGATGTGAGTGGGATTGGGGTGGACCCCTCTCCACTTAAAACTTATGAAATAAAGCATGGTATATTAAAACGTGGAGTGTGGCATAGTGTTCACAAACCTTTCACCAAATTATTCCTTCACATCAATTCCGTACGGTTCGCGTGAGGAAATTAAAGACTTGCGCGTGTGGGAGTTTGGTGAAGTGGTTGGGTGATGTGGCCTTTGGGAAATGAGTTGGTAGGAGAGGTGGCATCTACCTCTCTAGTTCCACTTCTGATTAGTTCAGTTCAACTCAGTTACACTCCGGGTTGATTTTCAGTTGGTTGGTGCCCCCCCTGGGGCTGGGTTTTGTTATAAAAGCGAGGCTTTCTTCCTCATTTGAGATGGATGTAAGGAACCTCTGCCTATTGTAATACTGCTGCTATTTTGAATAATAAAGTGGAAGACTTTGGAGGTCTACCTTGTGTCATTTGAGGAATGCTATGCTAATGAGGTGATATTGTATTGTTTAAAATTGCTCTTGCTCAATTTGTGTTGATATATCTAGCTTAGAGGATCATTCATGATACGTAGAGTAAGCATGTACAGTTGTTAAGTTGCTTGCTTATTGTTATCCACTAATCTTGCACTTAGTTGGATTAGCTGAGGAGCCGCCAGTTGACAAACATGATAAATGTTTGATTCCAGTGTATCAGATGATCCGTCTTTGTGTCTAGCCTGTTTTGGCTAGTCAGTTTTTTGTTTGAATAATTATGACCATGGCCCTGTGGGGTTTGTAATAAAATGTGCTAGTAGGGTGTTTTTGAGTGGTTCGGTCTCCTAAGACGTAGAATTTCAATTAAGGTATTCCAGGGAGTTTTTTGCCCTTGACAATTATGCTTTGCCTATAGTCGAGTATAATTGACGAGGTTTTCTCCCGCTTCCTCCAAAGTTGGAATGCCCGATTTTGAATTCTAGGCCTTGGGGGGTTATTAGAGCCCAACTGAGCATATATAAACCAACTAGACATTGTTAGAATAGAGCATGGTCATGTCCTAAGTCACTAGGACCCTCAGATAAAATTTGAAATTTTTTTACCAGACGCGTAAAAAATTTTAATTTTAATTTTTTAATTTTTCCTAAGTTTTTTAATTAAATTTTTCCATAAATTAAATGGAAAAATTCAATTTGTAATAAGTTAGTCATCCAGAACCTGAATTCAGTGGTTGAAGGCTCTAACCTTAAGCCAAAAATCATTCATGACCAGCCGACCAGCTATCTCCAAGTTTCAGAAGTTCATTCAGCCTCATAATTAATAATTTCTCAAAAAAGTCATTTACGGAGAAATTATTAATTAAAATATTAAAAATGAATATTTTGGAGAAAATAAAAAACTCTCCAAAATAAACCAAATTGAATAAAATAAAAGGCTAAATGACATGGCACGGAGCATTTATGATGATTCCAATCAATATCGGTCAATTTCAGATCAAGTATCGGAGTGTAGCAGTTGAACTATCAGTTAGAAATTTGCCTCTTTGGTCAAATCCGTTTTTGGTTTAAGTGTGGGTTATCTATTGGTTGGGTGATCATTATGAGGGAGGATGAGCCACCTCACCCCCCCTCATTACTCCAGCACTTAGTTACAACTCAGTTGCAGCTCAGTTCAACTCCAAATGATCATGTTGAGCTCATTCAATTACTCCGGTGTTACTCTTAGTTTGGTTTTAGGGTTTTAGCCTTCTCTCTTTGTATAAATAGAGGCTCTTTGAGCTCTATTAGGGTGGAACTTTTGGGTTAAAGTTACTCTGAGAAAATTGTATCAAGCATTTTGCTTTGGCTTTGTTAATTAAGATATTCGACTTTGGAGGTCTATGGGCTTTTGATTGTGCTGGATTCCTCATGGTTGAGGTGATATTGTCTCTAACTCATCTCATTTAAATACTTGTATGTGATTAAATATTTTGCTAGCTCAAGAAGGCCATTGTTGGCACAGTAGAATAGCCATTTGTAGCTTCAATTTGGTTATTTATGCAAAGTAAATCGATATTTTGATGGACATGAGTAGTAAGTAATACAAAATGTTGATCTTGATTTGATTTGCCTAACATACTAGCATACATTTTATCTCACTTCTTGTTTTAAGTTTTGATGTGATTTAGGCTTCACAGATTATAGAAGGGTGTGAGCTCAACTGCTTCTATCCCATGCTTCAAAACAACCATTTGAATCTAACATTTTTAATTGCAGGACCTACAGTGTTTGTTATCTTTTGCTTCAAAAAGAAAGCTTGGAATAACTCTCTCTCTCTTGTGTTCCATCCACAAGTTAATGTTCTTTTGGTTACTGGTCACTTAGGAAGCCCTAGTTTACTTCTTTCAATCCTTAGGCTTCCTTCCCATTGCCTTGTTTGGCTTGCCTTTCCTTCTTCTTCTTCGCTGCCCTCTTTTCACTTTAGTTTACAGCCCCTTTTCTTCACTTTGGACAGCCCTCTTTTGCCCTAGTTTTCGCTCCTTTTCTTCACTTTGGACAGCCCTCTCTTTCTTCTTTTTGGACAGCCCTTTTTCGACTGTTCATTGCCCTCTTTTTTACTGTTTTACAGCTCTTTTTTTGCCTTTGGACAACCCTCTTTTTCACCTTTTCTCTCTCCCTTTTCTTGGTTTTTCTCCTCTCTCTTTCTTCTTCTTTCACCGCTGGTTTTTACCCTCTTTTTCGAGAATTTAGTTTGCAGTTTGTCTTTAAAGTTTTGACTAATGCATAACGTTTGAACTGTTTAAAGCTCTTATTTGCAAGAGGAATCGAGAAAAGCCAAAAGGCTAAAAGCAAGCAAGAAGAACAAAAAGACATTTTTCCCTCTTCTTCCATCCCTTTCTTTCCCTGTTCTTCTAGGAAAAGGCAAAGAACAAGTCTTTAAAAATTGTAAAATTAATAAAAAGCGAGTGGGATTACGGCTCCCACACCCTTCTTCCCCCATTTGGGGGCAGCCTGTATCGTCTCACTTTTCATGGTTTTCATTTTCTTGTTTAAAATCGCTAATGGTAGAATAGTGTAGGATAATTACATAATCTTAGTCAAGTAGTGCATGTTTGATTAATTTATTGTTCATAGAAAATAAGTTAAAAAATATTGTTCTGATTGTTTAAATTGAATGTGGCATATTTCTTCTAGTATACTTACCCCCTTGCTTTCCTGATTAGGGCCCTAAAAAGCCTGAAAGAGACTCTTGGATAGTTAGATTGTTATTGTTTTATTTCTTTCACTCAAGTTTAACAAATTAAGTAAGACTCTTGAACTTGCAGTAACACAAGTCAAGAGCACTCTCTATCAGAGAGCATTCATTAGATTTGCACATCCTTGCATTAGGCATTTAGATTAGATAAGTCTCTTGAACCTTTGTCATAAGACAAGGTCAAGAGCGCTCTCTGTTGGAGAGTTTTAATTAACTAATTTAATAAAACTTGCAACACACACCCCTTTAATTAATCAACTCCTTCCCCTCCTTGTCGGAGTATGCTTTGACCGATCTCAGATCGGAATATCCAGAAATGGCACTGGATCTTTAATCCCGCAAGAATAACTTAATAAAATTTAATACCCCGCAACTAACGCACCGATGTTGTAGGGAATTTTCCAAAGTACTTCCTAGTAGAGGCGTCGGAATCCTGCTGTCTAAGCTTCTCAGCTAGCTGGTCAATCTTCGCGATACCAGCCTGGGATACTGGGCGGGCCCGACATGTCTTCAACGGAGTGAACTTAGAAGATTCTCCCGACCTTTGACAAACCTTCGTTGACACCTTAATCAAGAACACATAAAATCCTTAAAACCTACCAAGAGCACTCGCATCACCTAACATTCACTTGTTTGATTTCTAGACTTGTGTTTAATTCTCTTGCGCATTTCAGCTTCATTGACTTCATAAGGCACTAGTCCTTTTTTAATTTGCATAATTATATTATTTGATCAATTGTCTATGGTTTATCATAATTTCTTTCTCTGAATGCACTATTAAAGTTTGGAATCATTGTTTATCTGTTAATCTCTTGTTAGCAACATGGATTGCTTTTGATTAAGTATCATACTCATAATAAATAAACACTTCTAATCATAATAACTCCTAAGTAACACCCATCCGCATCCGCAACTAATTAAAACACTTTAACCACATTGAGCCTTAGAAAACTCTTTGTTAGGGACTACCCCCCTTGGCTTCGTTAGGAGTTAGCCTAAACGGAGGAGCTAGGAGTAGGTGACAGTACCTAGCTCTGTGCTTGCCCCCAAGGTCACACCTCTCCCACTTTCTCAAGTGAGGAGACAGCTTTCGGAAGATTTCTGCTGCTGGTGTGCAATCGGCGGACAACACTAATGATTTGGATTTGAAAGATATAGGAGTAATCGACTATATTCAGTTGTATTGAGGTTCTCTGAGTTTTTCTTCTTCAAACATACTCGATCTAATCCAATCTTTGACAGAGTTGTTTTATAGTTTTGTAGGTCACAAAATCCAAAGGAAGCGTTGAACTAAGTTGTTTCTTCTCCTTCTTCGACATCCTCTTTAGAAGCTAATCTTTGTTGCAGGGACTCCAAAGCCATTAGCAAAGAATCAAGCAAGGGCTTGAAGTGTTCATCCATCTCCTGAAAATCCAAACTCTTTCTTTCCAATTTTTTTTTTTTGCTTCATAACAAGTAGATCTAAGACTTAAAGTTTATCATTTTATCTCTTGTTATATAGATCTAGGAAATTTTCCAAGTTTATTTTATCAAAAGCTTAGATCTAGCCTTTTAGCTTTAGTACTTAAAGTAGTATATTCTTTCTATATTTGGGCAAGTACTAAGTTTGTATTTTATTGACTAACCCACTAATTTACAAATACATAGCTTGCTGGTTTTTGCCTTTTCATGACATGTTAAGTGGAAATGCTGGCGAAATTTTGAGGTTTCAGGCTCCTCAAATCACCTCTAATTCCCCCTTCTTCATTCCCCTTCTTTGGAATGCTTTGTAGGCCTTTTTGATCACTTTCCAAGATCAAAAGGGAGCCCCAAACATCAAAGCATTGCAATAATTAATAAAGAGCAAGTGGGATAAAGGCTCCCACACCCCACTTCCCCCATTTAGGGGAAGCCTGTATCGTCCATTGTCTATTTTCGAACTTTACTTTGCTTTATATTTGCACAATAAATTGTTAGAGTAGAATAGAAAGAGTTAGCTTCGTCTTTTGAAAAAGTTTGCTAGATCTCAGTTTACTAGTGTAGTTTTGCTTCACTTTTCAAGTTTTTTTTTATCTCATATAAATTGTTAAAAAGAACCCAAAGTCTCTTGAATCTCATTGAAAAGAGGATCAAAAGCACTCTCTATCGGAGAGGTTTTACTTTGTCTTAGATTAGATTTCTTGTTTTCATATAAATTGCTAAATAAAAAGAACATAAAATCTCTTGAATCTCACCGAAAGGTGGATCAAGAGTGCTCTCTGTCAGAGAGTTTGTTGTTTAATTTTCAGTTGATTTACTTTAGCATTTTTTACCTTTTCCATAAATCTCTTGAATCTCACCATAAGGCAGATCAAGAGTGCTCTCTGTCGAAGAGGTTTTCAATGGTTCTTGTTCACAACATTTTATAAAATTGGAATTTACATTTACTACACTATGTATTCTCTACCCACTTGTGGGATTCTTAGAAGCAATTGTAGATTCACTAAATCTTCACATTTTTATCCACTTCAACCATAAATAAAATACTCTCCCAAGAAAACCAACGAAAATCCGGCGTTGATCGCTAATTATCGAAAGTGGGAAAATTTTGCCTGGGAACGCAGGAACCACTGTATCGAGACCTTGAAAGCACAATTAGGCTACATCCTTGTTGGTGTAGTGTTGAATACCACTTTAGAGACTCCGAAAAACGCACATGTTTTTGTACGGAACTACTTAGACTATTATCCGGACATATCTCCAGTATCGAAAGGTATATCTTGGAGATCCCCTTTCCTTTTAATAATCAACTTCACCCCTAAAATTTACAATAGAATTTACTAGGAAAACTTGCAAAACATTCTCAAGCACACCCAAGACTTGTATCAAGCATCCCAAGCACTACATTGACTCCATTTGGCACTGGTCTTATCAATTATTTATTTGCTTATTATCTATCTGGAGCACTTGTTTTATCTATTTTCATATCATGCTATGGATGCTTTAGTTTTAAATTGTCATTATCAAGTGGTTGTGCATCTTTAATTATCTTGCAAGTACATACTTGGATCATTAAACTGTTATTGTTTATCTCTTTAAAAAACTCCTAAAAAACACCCATCTTCAATGATACACCAAAAAACATTTTAAAACACAAGAGCCTTAGAATCTCTTTGTAGGGTCTACCTCCCTTGGCTTCGTTAGGAGTTTGCCTAAACGGAGGACTCGGGATTAGGTGACAACACGTAAGTCTTTGCTTGCTCCAAGGCCACACCTTTCTGACTTGGGAAACAACTTTTGAAAGATTTCTGTTGACGGTGTGCACATCGACGGGCAACATTTTTGGTGCCGTTGCTGGGGACAAATTTTTTGTTCCTGGACGACTTTTTTCCTTAGTTTTTACCTTGTCTTTTGATAGATTTTTAGTTCAAAGAACTCTCTGATTTTAGACTTGAATCCATCTAGCGACCCCACTGTCAATAAACACACCAAGGTATTCAACAAGAAGAAACTCTGTAGGCCTACTCGATTTCATCCCTGAACTTGAAAAGGTTTTACAGGAGGAGACTAAATAGGTTAGCTTCTCATAGAATCCTTGAGAATCTTGGATCTGAGTCTATTTCGGACATCCATAGTCTTTTTGTTGAGAATAATAATTGTTTGTCTGATACAATGGGTGAATATTTCAGTCCCCTTGACATCTCTCAGACAGCAGGTCAACCTCACAATCTACCAGATAAAGCTGTAGACAAATTGTCGATGTTCACTGACACTGATGCCATCAATGCAAAATCTTCATCTTAAAAACTTCTCCAGATGTATCAACGCCTTTAACAATGATCCTGCACATAGACACGAAGATGTGTATATGAAACTTTTTGCTCTTTCCTTGGAAAGAGATGCTAGTGACTGGTTCAACAGCTTGCCAAACAACTCCTTTGCAACTCTTGCAACATTTAAAACTGCTTTCACCAACAAGTTTGGTGAAAAGAGAGCCTCGACATCAGTTAGCTGCTTTGACCAACATAAAAAGAAACGAGAATGAAACAATGGATGAATTCAACAAGAAATTCACAGATCTGACGAATGCCATCCATACTGACTGCAAGCCTACTGCTCAGTCCATTTTAGTCTACTATATTGAAGCTCTTAATGGAGAAATGCAATATCAACTCAGAGGTAAAGACCCTACCACTCTTTTGATGGCCCAGGAAATGGCCATTAAAATTGACGGGAATATGCAATCTTTTGGTAAATCGAACATTCCTGGATACACAAGAGCCCTTATCCCTCCTAAGCAACAGGAGATTAAAGCTAAGGATTCCATGAATCACATGCATGAGACTTATGACAAGAAAATGAAGGAGACAAATGATAGGATGGAGGCCTTACTGTTGAAATATTGTAACTTCGAAGAATATTCTATATGTATTTCTTTGTGGTCCCCGATGGTCCTACTGGGAGAACCACTTTTATTACTTTGTACCCCAATGCTCCTAATCGGAAGAACTAATAAGAGTCATGAGGCAGTCCCCTCTAATTGTAAAGGTGGGTCATTAGCACCCCAGTGTGGTTACTTGAGCCTACATGTATAACTCGAGCCTACATGATTAACTCGAGCCTGCATGACAGATGAGTTAACTTAAGTGAACGGATGAATATAAATAGAGGTGTAGTGCTCCTCATTTGGAACACACACTCTCACTTGTATAGCGCATTAGTGGAGAAGAGAAGTAGCTGGAGAAGGAGGAGGATCAAGCTTTGATCTCCTTGCTGGTTTTATCTTTTATCTTTTTGGGGCATCTATATTGAGGAAGCTTTTGCTGGGTTTTTCCCTTTAGGTTTTCCCAGGATAAATCTTTGTGTTCCTTTTGTATGGTTGTGTTTGTCTATCTTTCAGTGATCCTGTTTATATGCTTTTGTTATGAAAATGAAATGAAATACTGATGTCTTAGCTAAGCATATGAAAAGTTAACATGGTATCAGAGCCACCCTGAAAAGAAGACATTGTGCAGCGACAGAATCTAGGGCTTCTTACTTTTTGGTTCTCTCTCCACAATCGATCAGCAAAAGAAGGCTAGGCTGACTCTCCATTGAAGGGCGCATCTTTCTATCAAAGCGGAATTCGATTCCGAGCATTTTCAGTTTTTGGTGTGGGAAATTAGGGCTTCTTGCAAAAGAAGAATTTTTTAGTGAGCCCAGCATAGGATTGCTCTCCTCATCAAAATCAAAGTTTAGAGACCTGGATCAAGATTTTTGGTTGGGTGAAACTCTAGGAAAGTCAAACCCTAGTTTGACCCGGAGCTGGAAAAACCCTAAATACTAAAACTGCTAAGTTTTGGTATATTCTCTATATCTCAACATTGGCGAAGGTTCAGGAGCTGAAAATTGCAGAGACCGAAGATAAAATCTTGATGAACACTGTGTCCAAAATTCAGCCTCAGATTCGCTATATTCTAGGAGATATGATCCCTCCAAGTTAGGGTTCCAGTGTCTTCCAGAATTCATCCCTAAACAGGACACCTAGATAAAATTGCTATAGCTTGGGCTACAGAGGTCCAAATGGAATTCCTGAAGATGTTCTAGAAAGAGCACGGACTGTACTTTTTGTGGTCCGAATTTCAGAACCTGAAGATGAACCAGTGACACGTGGCATGCCGTACAACTTCACTTTTCTGAACAGTCTTGTAACAGGTCACCTTGGGAAAATGATCATAAATCCCAATTGGTGAAACCAATTCTGATGAAACCTGTGGTGTTGGATCAGGGACATACGAGGTTACCTCAGTACAAAATTTTAGACACAGAGGAGCAGTAATTTCGGAGAGATCACAGAAATAGTAATAGGCATTTCTGCAGAAGAAATTGGAAAACTAGGGCTTCCTGTTCTGAGAGCTTCCCTCCACTGTTTTCAGAAAAGGAGTACATTGGACAGCTCCATTTGAAGAGATCTATCTTTCTATCCAAACATATCTGAAAGATTCCAAGTTTTGAAATTTAGGGTTTCTCTGACAAACCCTAGATCAGCCAGCTCCGGAAGCAAGACGGACACTTCAAATCGGTAAGATCTAATCTTTTGCTATTTGCATTTGAGGTTCTCATTTCAAAGTGATCTATCACATCATCTTGCTGATAAGCTTGGTGAAGTTGAAAAATTCCAAGCATGCAAGTATTTGATCTCTCTGAAGAAAATGAATTGGACACCTACATGAGTAGAGAGGTTATAGTTCTAGAGGGAGATGAGCCTCAAAGCCTTACACAAGAAAAACTTGATCAAGGCCAAGAAGATCATTGTTGATTCAATCACGGATCAACTTGTACCACAGACACTGAAGATGTTTGATTCCTTGATCAAGCTATTTGAAGATAAGAACATAATTCAGAAGATGACAGTTGAAGAATGTGAAGATCTAGAATGCATAACATCTTGAAGCGGTAGAAGAAGAAGCAGAGAATGCAGAAGTGGTGATAGCCACCTTGAATGACCTCCCATGATCATGGGATTCATTCATGCGAAGAATGTATCCCAGAAGGAAGTGATTACTTTCAGCTCGACTCATAAGAAGAGAATAAGAGATGGGAGCAATTGAAGATCAAGCTCCCACCATTCAAATCCCTCATGCGATGACGAATATGAAGAACTCAATTCTTGAAGAACCTCTTATTCATCTTATCATTTGGATAAGAAATGATGATTTCATGAATGGAGAAGATGATAAAGTAGAATGATCAAGATGGATCCTACCCATGAAACAAATAAAAGATTAGTATTCAATTGTCATTTCATGATATTGTTTTGTTATACATTTGATTATATTCAGTTGATGTGTTATGCATGATAGATTGTTTGGATTAATGACTGTATACTACTAATATGCATGTGATGGGTAAGTAGCTCATGGTGCTATACAACTCTCCATCGCTACTTATTTAGAATGAAGCCTCCTTGCTGACATATTGGATTAGTGCACAATCTCAATAATGTCATGATAGAAATGAAAGGCATCTAGAAAGTTTCTATGAGATATGGATGAATGTTGTATTGGCTAAACAGTTGCATGATGCATGAGAATTTGTCGTTATGCATATGTTTTATGAAATAGTTCTAACCATGCAACTGGTGCATTTGAATTGTAGGAAAGGTCCTGTACAACCTCCTAAAAGAAGGATGAGACTTGTTCCGAAGAACAAGTGATGACAATTCAATAAACATGAATCTGAAGCTCACGGGGTCAGAGGCACCATGACGAAAGAAAGACCTTCAGAGAGCGGTAGATCCACCTCGAAGGATGGAGACCACCATGGGTATGAGAGATAACTCAAGATGAAGAAAAGAATGCTATGAAAGAAGCTATGATCAAAGAATAATAGTTGATCATGGGGAATGATGTATATGATATGATTTCGAGACATAAAGGGAAGTACGTAGTATCTTCCATATGGATCTACAAGAACGAGTGTACAAAGCAAGGATCGTGATTTGCCTCAGAAAGAATAGACTATGACATGACATACTCTATTGACCAGTATATATCAAGCATAGAATCACCTGTACAGAATGAAGAAGGAAGATAATACTCCACTTCAGGGGGAGTGACTACAGAAGATATTTGAGTTCGGCACGGTATGACATGATGGACAGCTTCCTGATGGATTGAGACTTTACCAAGATTAAAGTGGGTTCCAACCTTCAAAGTTGAATGCAGAAGACTAGGTTATGTTGAAGATCTGACAAGATGAACTCATGGAAGATGTTATGATGAAAGAATACTAGAATGATGTTTGGGATATAGTACTCAAACCAAAAAGCAAGAATGTGGTATCTTACAAATGGATTAGCAAAATAAAATATGTTGCTGATAGAAGTAAGGAAAGACCTGTGGCTAGAGGTTTCTATAAGAAAGAGGGAATTAATTCTGAAGAGACACTTACTCCAGAAAGCAAGGTACACTTCCTTCAGAACTATGATGGTAGTTGCTTCCATGATGAAGTAAATACAAGCCTTCCTTAATGGTATGATTGGGGAAGAGTTTTACATCGAATAGTCACAAGGATTTGAAGTTGAAGACAGATGGACTCATATATGTAAGTTGAAGAAGGCCCTCTATGGCATGAAGCAAGATCCCAGAGCTTGGTATGGAAGGATAGAAAATTTCCTGTCAATTATGGGCTTTACCAAGAGTAAAGCTGATTCTAACCTTTATCTCAAGGTTGTAGAAGATGAACCTGTCATCCTGTTATTATATGTGGATGACTTATTCTTGACAGGGAATGAGAAACAGATCATGGAAAGCAAGAAGAAACTAGCAAAAGAATTTGAGATGAAAGACCTTGGGTTAATGCATTATTTCCTAGGTCTGGAAGTATGGCAAAGTTCAGAATAAATCTTTCTCAACCAGGGAAAGTATGCGGTAGAGATATTGAAGAGATTCAATATGTTGGAATGCAAAGCCATGGCCACACCCATGGACTCCAACCTGGAACTGTTAGCTGATAATTCATCAGAGTTAGTGGATGCGACTCATTACAGACAGATCATTGGGTCATTGATGTACTTAACAAATACCAGACCAGACATTTGTTTTGCCGTGAACACCTTAAGTCAATATCTTGTTCAACCAAGACGGGTTCACCTAGTAGCTGCAAAACATGTGATGAGATATCTGATAGGGACTATAGACCTTGGTCTATACTATGATGGTAGCCATGAGTATAGATTGTATGGCTACACAAATGCAGATTGGGCTGGAAGTATCTCAGATAGGAAAAGCACATCAGGTAGATGCTTTTGTTTGGGGTTGCTATGAGTTCATGGTTTAGTAGGAAACAGTCCAGTATTTCTCTTAGCACGACTGAAGTAGGATACATAGCAGATTGCTCTGCTAAGTTGTGAAGTCATATGGCTTCGGAAGCTGATATCAGGTCTCTTTGATCTGAAGATGGATACTACAATGATTCTATGTGATAACCAGAGTTGTGATGACAGAGAACCCTGTGTTCCGTTGTAACACATAGAAATCCGGTATTTTTACATACGAGATAAGATGCAGATGTTTCAGTATTCCCATACTGAAGATATAGATGATGTTTTAGTATTCACATACTGAAGATGTAGATGATGATGTGCTGACGAAGCCTTTGTCTCGAGTAAAGTTTGAACACTTTTGGTGTGGTTCGGAAAGACCTTCCCCGAAAGGGGGAGTAGTGATGTTGCAGTGGGATTTTATCATCCCTGGGCACTTGCCCTAAAGTGATCTAGAGACCTCGTCTTCCAGAATGAAGAGGGATTGTATCATCCTAGGACATATGTCCAGAAGTGATCCGAAGACCTCGGTCTTCGAGAATGAAGAGGGATTGTATCATCCTGGGACATATGTCCAGAAGTGATCCGGTGACTTCGGTCATCGAGAATGTGGCACGATTGTATCATCCTTGAACTTCAGTTAAGAACGGATCCGGTGTAACTTCGGTCATCGAGAATGTGGCAGGATTGTATCATCCTTGAACTTCGGTTCAGAACGGATCCGGTGTAACTTCGGTCATCGAGAATGTGGCAGGATTGTATCATCCTTGAACTTCGGTTCAGAACGGATCCGGTGTAACTTCGGTCATCGAGAAGGTAGTAGGATTGTATCATCCTTGAACTTCGGTTCAGAACGGATCCGGTGTAACTTCGGTCATCGAGAATGTGGCTGGATTGTATCATCCTTGAACTTTGGTTCAGAACGGATCTGGTGTAACTTCGGTCATCGAGAATGTGGCAGGATTGTATCATCCTTGAACTTCGGTTCAGAACGGATCCGGTGTAACTTCGGTCATCGAGAAGGTGGGAGGATTGTATCATCCTTGAACTTCGGTTCAGAACGGATCCGGGGTAACTTCGGTCATCGAGAATGTGGCAGGATTGCATCATCCTTGAACCTCAGTTCAGAACGGATCCGGTGACCTCGGTTGTTGAGAATGTGATAGGATTGCATCATCCTTGGATTTTGAGTCCAAAAGAGATCCAAAGACTTCTTAGTCTTTGTACTGTGGGCTGCTGCTGCTGATGATGATGTTTCCTGATCGAAAGATCAGAGTGTGATGATGATGATGATGTTTTTGATCGAAAGATCAGAGTGTGATGATGATGATGATGTTTCTAATCGAAAGATCAGATGTTGCTGATGATGATGATGTTCTCTGATCGAAAGATCAAAAGTTGCTGCTGATGATGATGTTCTCTGATTAAAAGATCAGAATATGATGATGATGCTGTTGCTGTTGATGATGATGTTCTTTGATCGAAAGATCAGAATATGATGATGATGATGTTTCACTAATCGAAAGATCAAAAGTTGCTGCTGATGATGATGTTCTCTGATTGAAAGATTAGAATATGATGATGATGCTGTTGCTGACGATGATGATGTTCTCTGATCGAAAG
>LPNX010415120.1:329040-360495 GCA_001517045.1 Pseudotsuga menziesii | reverse complement strand
TATATATGTAAATATCTGTCATAGGTAGGTCAAGTCTGATCCATAGATCCCATCATGTACAAAATATACAAAAAGTGGATCAACATCCATCAAAATGCCTAGCACTAAGACTGCCCGCCATGGCCACTGGGACCTCCTTAGTCCCCGTGATCTCTGTGCCCCCTGGCTTCGGCCGCCTCCTCGGCTTCGGTAGCCTCCACTGCATCTCTATATACACATACTACTATGGCTACCCGTCTAAAAAGACGTAGCCAGGCCGGTGGAACCCCAACTACGGACTCCTGGATAGCTACAGGGAGATGCTCTATCCGTATCTTAGGTACTCGCTCGGTCAACCTACCTAGCTTCACCTCGAGTACTGTGATCAATCCTGGGTCTCCCCCTGCAACAGGATGTACAAAGGTACGTGGGTACCCTACAGGGTGGACCGGTCCAATATCTGCATTTTAACACATAAAGAGGGTTTAGACTTGTGCATATGTATATATCTTATCATTTGAAAATCCATAAAAATTTGATAATGATAAAAAATAGAAAATGACTTACCCATCTCTCTTGTAATGTCCCCGGTTTTGACCCCGTTTGCATGATGTATATATTGTAATTAATCGTGGTGAGGAGCTCAAGGCAAAAGCCCCACCATCGATTTTGTTGTCTATGTTTCGGAAATAGGGATAATTGCCGATGGTACGCTGTGCTATAAGGCACATTATAATTTGGCATCATGTAAATGCACACATCAAATAAACTAAAACCACAACCAGCTACGGCAGTGCAACGTTGAATGAAAAGGGCATGGTTCCAAAGGATAAGGGGTGGGGGATGTCAAAACTTGGTTTATGGGGGAAAAACCCATGTTTGTCACCTTGTTGATTTTCCATCTTCCCTTGTCAAACTCTTTAATGTTTTGTTGGGCAGCTGAGGAGTAATGGCTGCTGGTGGTTGAGGCAATTAATGCCTTTGGGAGTGGGGTGGTAGGACTGTCAGTCCTTTTCCCACCTGCCCACTCCACCCACATTTGCCATTCTTCTCCCTCACGCACTCTTCCCTGGTCAGTTCACACTCACCACGATTTTGGGCTGTTGGCTCCTCATGCACAGGCTTTGGACAATTTTGGTCTCACGCAGGCATTTTCTTCCTCTCCACGAGTTGCTAAACGCTCAGGCACTTGCAATTCGCATCCTCCTAACTGCTGTGCATTCTCACGCAGAGAATTTCCCTCCCGTTTCTCATTTTCGCGCGTAGGAATTTCCTGGGTTTTACCCACGTCGTTTTCCTCTGTGGATTGGTGAATGGAGTGGCTGAATCATTTCCCCATGGGTCGAATTGTGGGTTCTACATTGATTATTACCCACGCCCAGGCTGGGAGTATGTAAATTTGTTTCTAGCGTGGTCTGTGTGAGTCTTCCCATGGCTCAATTGCCTTGGACGAACTGTTGATTTCACCCATGATTTGGGTCACTGTGGATTTCCAATATGTCGGCTGAGTTTCCCTGTTTTGGACTGTGCATAGTTGCCATCGTTTTCATTGTGAAATTGGGTTGTTGTTGTTACCCTGGTTTGGGTGTTGTTGTTGAGTTGTTTTGGCCACGATAGGGCCAAGAACAACTTCGTATTGCCCTGTTTAAGCTATGACAGCTAAGTAATTGCCTGAGTCCAATGGTTAATCTTCAGACTGTGCTGGCTTGGCTTGTCTGTTGAAAGGCTGTGAAACCCAGCTGCGTTGGTTTGTTGTTTATGTCCCATTGGCTATGTATAAGCCTGCAATTGACCCTTATTCCGGAGGAATCATGCCCAGCTCGGGGGTGGCAGCGTTGCTGAGAGACTGATGAGCACGCTGGCCTATGGTTGGGTGGAACGTTGCAGCGATGTAGCTGGTTGCGGGTGAATTCTTCATTGAAAGATAAGTACTGCTGTTTACTGCATCTCTGTAATTTATATTGATTGCAAATGCTGGAATGTCTATGTTTGCTTCCGCTGATTTTTTGAAGGACTGTGCATCCTTGTATGATGAATTATGCATCTGTGTATGCTTGTAAGTTTTAATTTCAACATTTGATTTCTGTTTTATGTTCATGGGCTATTTTCCCGGCTGTGTTTTGATGTTCGTCGCGTCCTCTTCGCCGGCTGAGGGACGGGGACGTGACAGAGTGGTATCAGAGCTTTTAGGTTGCAGCAGTGGGCCTCTATGGGCCAAGAAGAACCAACTGACAGAGGTGCATCTTCTTCTGCCCATCTGAACTAGTGGAAGACTGTAAAAATGTAAAAAAATGGTTTAAGTGTGAGCAGTCGGACCACTGGAGGAAGTGGAATTCCGCCGTTGCAGAGGGACTGGAAAAGTTGACGTCCGCCGTTGCAGATGAATGGGTGAAGTTTCCCGTCCGACCATTGCGGAAAGGTTCATGGAGCTAACCTCTGTCGTTACGGAAGAATTTCGAAAGTGCCGCTGTTGCGAACGGCAGAGCGATTCCGCATCCGACTCGAGATCCGTCCGATCGCCGACGACGTAGAAAGATTTAAACTTTGGCTAAGTATGGAACGGTTGGGCCATTGGAGGAATTGAACTTCCGCCGTTGCGGACGGCGAAGCAATCCTGCATCCGATGCGAGAGTCATCCGATTGCCGACAAAGAAGAAATTTTGGAAAATCGAAAATTTGTAATCGGAAGGGAGAGTTGTCCGACGTCCGATGTCAGAAGTCCGCCGACATCCGACGTAAGTGCCAATTGAAAGAGCTGGTGAAGTGGGCGTTCGTCGTTACGGGCGAACTGATGAAGTTTCTGTCCGCCGTTGCGGAAGCCCAAATGGTTAAGTCTTCTGATGGGAGATTCCCCCATTCACCGACACGTCAAAAAGGGTTAAGGCTCAAGGATAGTTCGCCGATCGGAAGAGTTGACGAAGTAGACATCCGCCATTGTGGATGAAAAGTGGTTCAGTATCCGATGTGAAGTCAGTCGATACGTCGGAAGGTTGGAGCTTCCGGGGAGCTGCAGTTGCGGAAGTGTTGAAACTCCCGGAGAGCCGTCGTTGCAGAAGGTTAGAGCTTCCAAGGAGCCGACATTGCGGAAGGTTAGAGCTTCCGAGGAGCCGATTCTGCAGCTACGAGATCGGTTTGGGAGCCGATTCAGTGGACGAGATGATGGTTCCGACAACCGATCAGAGAGTCAGCCGACACCCGATTTGCACAGGGAAAATTTTGAGCTTTTCTATGAGATTTCTCAGCCAATTTCAACTGTTTCTCAGTGAAATTTTGAGGATTTTCAGGGGTTGAAAATGAGAAATTGGCAGCGAGCTAATGCGCCATATTGCGCGAAAATCAACAATTTACAAAAAAAAATTAAAAAAAAAATGAGGGCGCTGCCCTCGACCCGCCCTGCAGTGGCGCAGGGAAGCCACAAGGGGGCAAGCCCCCTTGACCCCCGTCGTCCCTTGAGACAGTCGTTCTTGTGAGAAGGAAATCCCGTGTTTTGGGCAAGAGTTCGAATCAGAGGGATTTCACAAAGGAGAAAAGGGATGCCGAAAATGCAACTGCCAAAATGGTTCTGAGATCATTAGAAGAATGTGAAAATTCTACTTTGCAGTAGTGTAATGAAAGTGCTGAGATTTGCTGAAAGTCCTCATTCTTAGAAGGGGTGTGGTTTTCACACCCGAGGTCGGAATGACACGTGTGAACAGGCATTGGAAATCTTATCCAGCAAGGAACGAGGATAAGTCACTGGAATCTGAGCATGAAGTAGCAAAGTGCTAATGATGGCCGCTACTTTCAAATGGACAATTCTAGGCAGTTGCATGCCTAGGGGCAGCAAGGACTATGAAGTCAACCAGCTGCTGTGTGGAAAAGGAATTCCATGAGAAGATGAGGGTTTTGAAAGGGAAGTTTTCATTAGACCCTATCTAGCTGATTATAACTACATTTCCTAAGTTTATGCTTGAATTGCATGAGGATATGAATTGCATGATTGGTAAGAATATTGAAATATATATATATGTTCTGTATGAACCACTAATGATAATCATTGTTTTGATATTGGCATTAGTGGACAAACCAACGATGACATGGACCCAGATGAATATGTTGCTAATGCTGATGAATGAGACCAGCAACCCTATGAAGAAAGGGGTAAGACAACGGGTCCATAACAAAAGTTGGTGAGAAAATGTTGCAATCTCCTGCAAAGGACCAACCAAAGTGGTCATGGTAAGGGCGTAAGTAAGACCCATGCAGGTAAGAGTTTGCTTATGGCAGATTCCATGGATTGGTCCAGGTAAGAGACCTCACACCATGTGAATATTGGAATGTAGAAAGGTTTCATGCCTATATATGTTAATGATATTGATTATAGTAATGCATCCTGTATGAGGTAGTCATGGTTAGGCCATGGTATGGTTGAATGCATAGTATTCCTGAATTAATCCAAGGTAGCGTTGAATGGACATGCATTAGAAAGATTTTATGAGTCTTGTTGTTATGCATTGGATGTATGCCTATGAAGGGTGTGAATGACTGATTGCATAAGTGTAGGTGCAATGTTGTGATGTATGGCATGAATGCATTGAGATGAATGCATATGGTATGCAGACTAACTAATGACTGAAATGGTGAATTAATGATAATTCTGGAATTGTTTTGAAGGTTGCTATGAATGCAGGATAGTCATGATCAATTGGCTGCCAAAAATGCTCTATTGAAGAGCAAGGTGGTATGAATGATATGCTTGTGAAGTAAGGAGTATCTAACCACTCCATTTAATTGCATGAATGCTGTGACTATACCTTGCAATGTTAGCATGATAATGATTGCATGAAGTAAATGAGCTTTGAGAACACTGATGTGACTAACCTTTGAAGTATTTGAATTTTATAAATTCTGAAAATGCTTCAGTGATGGTTGTAGCAATGAGATAGTATATGCATCCATACTTACCAAGTGTTTGGTTGATTGAAGCTTATGTTTCAGGTAGATTATTTTGAGAATGGCATTGAGAGGTAAGACCCTGACCAATGCCAGAATCCACCATGTGAAAGAACTTGTTAAAATTTGAATTGTGAATTTCGAATATTGCTGACAACCACTAGTCACTATTGGCTTGCATAAGCTTGTGTTTGGATGTTTGAAGCTTATGTTTCAGGTAGATTATTCAAGCACGACATTGAGAGGTAAGATTCTGACCAATGCCTGAATCTACCATATGATATGCATAATAGGTTGTTAGGATTCGAATTGTGAATTTCGGATTTGAGAAATTGCTAACAACCACTAGCCACTATTGGCTTGCATAAGATTGTGTTTGGTTGACTGAAACCCATGTTTCAGGTAGATTATTCCGAGAATGGCATTGAGAGGTAAGACCCTGACCAATGCCAGAATCTACCATTTATGAGAAGAAATCTCATGGCTATGAAAGTAGTTGACATGCATAATGGATTATTAAATTTGAATTGTGGATCTCGGATTTAAGAAAGTGCTAACGACTACTAATCATTGTTGGCTTGTATGAGATTGTGTCAGGAGGGACGCAAGGTAAGTGGGTATTCATGTTATGATAGTAAGCATAAAATTATAATGGGCATAATAGTGCTGCTTACAAGAAACCCACAATTGAGCAAGTCAATTTCTGTAATAGATAGAATTGCAAAATTCTTGTTGAATTTAATTGCCGATGTCATTGCTTGGTTATGGAACGATCAATTTGGATTGTAGTATCAGGTAATGATTGACTGTTTGGCTATTTGATGAATGTGTCAGGGGTACACACTGCAGGAAGATCATGTGTGATGACCTGCAAGAGCCAAACTTCATGGGAAGGTTTTCCCTTATCTTGGAAATGGGGTTCGAGTGAAACTCCATTAGACATTTTGAAAATGTCTCATCTGCACTACATGTTTGGTGATAACATGAGTGATATGGTTTGGATTATGTCAGTGAGACGTGTGTGGATATGAAATGTAAACAAGAAACAGGGATGGGGCTTGGTTTTCTTAAACCTGGTGTTTGGAAACTACACAGACAGAGCTAGAGGGCTGGCTTTCTTCTCCACAACCCCGGGATAGCACTAGAAGGGAATGCAGGGCCTGAGGGACTATGTAGCAGAGAAGGGACTGATTCCTTGTGCTGGGTGTGTGTGTGGGTGTTATAGAAGTCAGGCTAGTTCTGGTGTAGGTGTTCCTAGCTCCGTAGTGAGCTCACCAGCTTAGCATTCAGTTTTTCCCAACTCCTTGATGGTGTCTAGCAGATACAAAGGCATACTGCGACGGAAAATGGATAAGTGTTCTGTGACTCTTGCTATGAATATGCATGTTTAATTATTAAATTCCATATGCAGAACATGTTTTGATTTATTTCCATGATGACCGATTGCTTGAGTATGAATAGGGCCTACATGGCACACACCGGAAGAGAGTGCATACTTTTCCGATGTCGAGTCATGAAAGGGGTTTCAATATTGATTACACTCTGGGGAGTGGACGCACTCCTGGTGTCTCAATAGTTGATAGTGAATGATATGAAATGTGATTACAGTTTTAGAGCAATGATGCTGATGAGTTTGCTTGTATTGCGTGTGTTGCTTGTGTTGACAGGCTAAAGGTAAAGGTAAATGGTTGATATAAGTGTATTGTTGATATAAGTGTATGTTGGTATAAGTGCATGTTGATATAAGTGTATGTGTCATTGTTGACATAAGTGTATGATGGGCTGCGATATGCCTAAGGATCCATAGTAGATCCTAGATCTGGAAATGGTCATGATAAAGTTCCAAGCCCAGTTGACATGGTTATGTACTGGTTGGACATTGATTATTTGATGTTGAGGAAAAGCCTGCGTGCTGACCTAACATCTAAGTCCATAGGAGATCCCAAGGCTTGTAAAGCGAAGCAAGATCCTATGGGTGAACGAGGAAATGCACAATACAGATAAGTATTGGATTATTTTGCTTATGAATATGCACGTGTATATGATTTGGTTATGATGTTTTAAACTCTTGCTTTAGAGATAAAACTGATGAGAGTAAACTAAACATGTGAATCTATTCAATGTTTGGATATAGGTGTCGCTGGAAGCGAGGACTATGAGAGCATCCTAGAGATGCATGGGGACATGTGACTGTCCTGGAGAGCTCAGAATGAGCGGCAATGAAAAAGGTGCTAGTAGGACGGGGGAGTCCTGGCAGCTGAGACAAACCATGTGGAGAGACTCCATGGTTTAGAGGTCTAGAATAGACCAAAGACACTAAGTGTCATGACCAAGAGAGATTGGTCCAGCATTCACGGTGAAGTGAAAGAGGCTGAGAGCATGAAAAGCCACAGTGATGGTGTGGGTTACAGGATGGAACAAAACAAAGAGGAGAAAGACTCTTACTGCTCTCTCTTGCCTTCTGATTATATATATATATATATATATATATATATACATGTTTATGCATTGTGAAAACAAAAGATTGTTGAATGCATGTATGATTGAGAATGGAATGTATGTATTTGCTAAAGTAAATTTGTGAATGTTGGAATATTTAATTCCCTACCCAGGAATGGACATGAATGAGCTCATGTGCCTGTTGGGGAAAGGCATGAAAAATGTGAAAGTTTCCTTAGTGGAATTCAGACTGTCATGCCAATTGGGTAATTAACTAACTAATTTTGATATCTATATTATGCATGTTCTGATAGACTTTCAATGGTGCATTCCATAGGTGAGAAAAGTGAAAACTAGGTGATGCACGTTGATTATGGCAGCAGATCAAAAGTTATTGGACTTAGCTGGAAGTCTCCTTCAAGTGATTTCCAAGACCCAAGAGAATCTTGGGGAGATGCTCAGGATACAGAAAAGGCAGAGTGAAATGAACCACCAGATTTTGCAAGACTCTATTGGTTTGCAAAGGGAGGTGAAAAGCCTTCTGGGAGCAATCGACAAAGGAAAGGAAAGGAAGGTGGATCAGCATTGGGACAATCGTCCAAGCGACCCGATAAGAAACGGTCCAGGCATGAAGACTCAAAGGAAATTGAGCAGGAAAGGATGAAGCAGACAGTGAGATGCTGAAGATGCGGAGGACATCATTTACGCCGGGACTGTCCGATGAGGGAACATGATGAGGGCAATAGCCGCAAAGTTCCTAAACTTCGGGATCAGCAAGAAGCTGAGAACCAGCAGGAAAATTCCATGGAAGCCGAGAGGCTTGGTCGTGAATGTTCAAAGTAGATGATTGAACATGGAACAGATCTTCAATTTTGTAATTATGATGTGCAGTTGTATATGTATTGTATATATGTAATGGAACACTGAGGACGGTGTTATTCCAAGGGGGAGGGGAATGTAATGTCCCTGGTTTTGACCCCATTTGCATGATGTATATATTGTAATTAATCATGGTGAGGAGCTCAAGGCAAAAGCCCCACCATCGATTTTGTTGTCTATGTTTCGGCAATAGGGATAATTGCCGATGGTACGCTGTGCTATAAGGCACATTATAATTTGGCATCATGTAAATGCACACATCAAATAAACTAAAACCACAACCAGCTACGACAGTGCAACATTGAATGAAAAGGTCATGGTTCCAAAGGACAAGGGGTGGGGGATGTCAAACCTTGGTTTATGGGGGAAAAACCCATGTTTGTCACCTTGTTGATTTTCCATCTTCCCTTGTCAACCTCTTTAATGTTTTGTTGGGCAGCTGAGGAGTAATGGCTGCTAGTGGTTGAGGCAGTTAATGCCTTTGGGAGTGGGGTGGCAGGACTGTCAGTCCTTTTCCCACCTGCCCCCTCCACCCACGTTTGCCATTCTTCTCCCTCACGCACTCTTCCCTGGTCAGTTCACACTCACCACGATTTTGGGCTGTTGGCTCCTCACGCACAGGCTCTGGACGATTTTGGTCTCACGCATGCATTTTATTCCTCTCCACGAGTTTCTAAATGCTCAGGCACTTGCAATTCGCATCCTCCTGACTGCTGTGCATTCTCACGCAGAGAATTTCCCTCCCGTTTCTCATTTTCACGTGCAGGAATTTCCTGGGTTTTACCCACGTCGTTTTCCTCTGTGGATTGGTGAATGGAGTGGCTGAATCATTTCCCCATGGGTCGAATTGTGGGTTCTACGTTGATTATTACCCACGCCCAGGCTGGGAGTATGTAAATTTGTTTCCAGCGTGGTCTGTGTGAGTCTTCTCGTGGCTCAATTGCCTTGGACGAACTGTTGATTTCACCCACGATTTGGGTCACTGTGGATTTCCAATATGTCGGCTGAGTTTCCCTGTTTTGGACTGTGCATAGTTGCCATCGTTTTCATTGTGAAATTGGGTTTTTGTTGTTACCCTGTTTTGGGTGTTGTTGCTGAGTTGTTTTGGCCACGATAGGGCTAAGAACAACTCCGTATTGCCCTGTTTAAGCTGTGACAGCTAAGTAATTGCCTGAGTGCAATGGTTAGTCTTCAGACTGTGCTGGCTTGGCTTGTCTGTTGAAAGCCTGTGAAACCCAGCTGCGTTGGTTTGTTGTTTATGTCGCCTTGGCTATGTATAAGCCTACAATTGACCCTTATTCCGCAGGAATCATGCCCAGCTCGGGGGTGGCAGCGTTGCTGAGAGACTGATGAGCATGCTGGCCTATGGTTGGGTGGAACATTGCAGCGATGTAGCTGGTTGCGGATGAATTCTTCATTGAAAGATAAGTACTGTTGTTTACTGCATCTCTGTAATTTATATTGATTGCAAATGCTGGAATGTCTATGTTTGCTTCTGCTGATTGTTTGAAGGACTGTGCATCCTTGTATGATGAATTATGCATCTATGTATGCTTGTAAGTTTTAATTTCAGCATTTGATTTCTGTTTTATGTTCATGGGCTATTTGCCTAGCTGTGTTTTGATGTTCGTTGCGTCCTCTTTGCCGGCTGAGGGACGGGGACGTGACATATCCCCATGCTCCTCCTGGAGGGAGGACTAGGTCGGGATCACCTCGGAAATCTAGCTCGGTGTATGGAAACTGCTCCAACGCCGGCACCTGCCATTCCCACCATGAATAGAAATCATCATCATACATGCTCTATACTACATCTCCTCCTCCTTGATGGAGGAAGATATCTCCCCACCGGCTCAGCCTCGGCTGCCGTGGATGATGGACCTGTAAGGGTATCGCAGGGCTCATAGCTGGCATCCTCTCAAAGGAGAACGCTACCAATATACTAGCATAGCCAAAGTTCTTCCGTCTCCCCCTCCTACAGTCGGATAATTGCCTCCTCATGATGGGGGCAATCCCTGTACACCAATCAAAGAGTGTGCCTCTAAAGCAGTCCACCACCACTCTCATCTGAGTCCTGGTGGCCATGTGTAATCCTGCCGACCCTGAAAGTCTCACTATAGTACTGGCCAATACCTGTAATGTAAGATCCTAAATATCTGTAATGAGAATGCTGCTACCTTTCTTTTGAGTACCCAGCCTGCAGAATACATCGACATAGTTCTGGACACTCAAGGGGTTCCCACCCCTGCCAGTGCCCTCCAGGTTCACCGGTGCTCCCCGATGTGATAACCCGGTTATGAAGTAGATGTCCTATGTGGTAAGCTCCAAAGTCTCACCCTGGATATTGAACATCCCCAGGTCATGGTCCCAATAATCGACCAAGAACTCTAATATGCGGACATTGGCCCGCATAGGTGATGTGCAAAAGAACTTGAGCAGCCCACTATTCCGCAATGCTTGGATGGTAGGTGGGATTTGGAGAGCCGCTTGGTACATCATCTCATGTTCCCTCTCCCTCCACTCCAGCACCATGTTTTCCCTAACAAATAAACATAGTTTAATTTAGTATTTCACCATAAAAATTTAAAAATTTGACCATTTTTAAAGCTTTTATCTTTTGCGCAGCATGCGCAACTGTCCATTGGGACAAGTCGCGAGTCATTCGCGACTTCGCTATGCAGCAACTCGCGCATGAAATGCGTATTCGCGGCTTTCATGCGTAGCAACCCGCGAATACATTTTGCCATCTTTTATGTTGATGAAATAAACTGAATTGACCATCAATTTTAAAATTTGTTTGGAGTGAAAATGAAGAGCTCAGGGTGTAGAGTTACCTGAAGCTGACAGATCTAAATTCTGACAGTCCAATTGTCCACGGCAAGCGATCAAAGATAGAGGGTAAACTTTCCTTTTTGGTTCAAAAAGTGCAAATGGTAAGAAATGATTTGATTTTCAAACTATTAATAGAAAAAATATTTTGTAAAGTGGGTCTTTCCCTATAGTTTGAAATGTCAATTGACTAATATTACCCCTTTTGTTCCTTGGAATAGGTTTACCTACTTTTACAAAGTGTTGATGTTTCTATAGGGTGGTTTTGCTCATTCCAACACTTGTTGGCATCTTATCACTCCACATTAACCTTAGTACTCAACATTTTTGCCACGGACTATGGTATTTTAAGCCATTAGTCCCTTGTCTCTACCATTGTTCTTCCGTGGCTAGGATCCATTTTTATGAGTATCATTCTTATATGCCATTGCCATCCCTTGATACTCATTTCTGTCATTGTTTCAGGACCAGGGGTTTCCTCATAGCTACTTTTCACGCCAAATAGAGCTTCTTATGAATCTCTCTTTACAAGCTATCCCTTTATAGGACTCCTCGCCCTTATGGAGTTTCTTTAGTCCCAGGTCTGACTCCTTCAAAACAGACTTGACTGCCAAGTTATCTCGTCCGTTCAAGCTCGTTAAGAATGTGTGAACGGCATCCACATTGGTGGTAGGTTATCTCTTTCTCGGACCATGTGGAATAATACAAGAAAGGATCACTCTCTTTTCTTTGGAATTGAGAAGAGTATTCTCAAGTATAGGTTTATCACTTTTTCGGACCTGAGGGACTAAATTTATAGAAAAGGAACGCCCAGTTTGAGCTTAGTTTTCTATTTTTCATGCTCTGGACCCAAAAATGAAAAAGATTCCGAGTGTACTTTGCGTCTTTGTCATGCTCGTTAAACACCAAAGAACAAAGCGACGAGTTTATTGTTGTAAGCCCCATTTATCGTAACCAAATGGATCTTTCCGAGTGATCTTGCTTTCCTTCACACTCGTAAAACTAAAGCTATTTTATGCTGTTTTGGAAGGAGCATTGGGTAGGTGGTAATTTAACCTTTTTCGGACCTCCCCGACTGAGTACGAAAAAGGTTCACCTTTTCTTCTTCGGAATTTAAGAGAGTTCTTTTGTGGTTTGTTTTATACTTTTTCGGCCTCAGGAGACTAAATTGGACGAAAAAGGACCCCCCTGGAGTCTTCTTTGGCATTTTCAGACTCTCTAAATGTGAAAATACCGCATGAGCATGTACTAGTTCGGGCTCATTAAATCCACGAATCAGTGTATCAAGCATTATTTTCCCATCTCTTCAAGCTTGTTAAAAAATGAAGAGGGAACCGATTTTACTTTCCTGAACTCATTAAAACTTAACAAGGAAGGTAAGGAAGAAGTTTTCTCTTGTTTTCAGTAATGGCAGCTTGTCATCCTTGAACATAGCACTCTTTGCTTTCCGATATCCATGTTTCAGTATACACTTGTGTTCAGCTATCACTTTGAGTTTTGACTCCTCCTCTTGTCCATTATACCTGGGGAATCTGCTCATGTCTCCTACATGACAGATAAGTCTAGTTGTTCTATCTATCCATTGTATGTTGCCTTGGGTCATCTCTGTGTCATGCTCACTGTTCAAGGATTATACCTAATGTCTGATTTATCACCTGATCCTATTACTGTTATATCTGTTATCCATTTACTTGTGTCTCCCTTCTTTTTCCCAGTTCCTAGTCACTCTTGTGATCCGTTGGAGGATCTATTGCCTTCCCTATCACAGTATGGTTCTGTTTCAGTACTTCCTGATGACACTGACCTAGAGTTTTGACGATGGTACCTCTGGATTCACTTTCATCATTGGTGAACTCCTTTGCTTCAGTTGTCACTTATCATCTATTGGTTGACAAACTGTTGAATCCTTTCCATGTTCGACTTCAGCTTACCCTTATTCACATGGCTTGGATTGTACTGGTTCTTTGGGATCTTTTATGAAGACCTTAGTTCCTCACTCGTGAACTAAGTTGCACAAGACTATGTTCCATTTCTCTATCTAGCTTCCAGATCTTTGCAGACTCATCATTATTGTATTGTGGCTTCGATCCACCTTTGTAATACGTGGTTTTACCCGTATCATATGATGTACTCAAATATTGTAAAGGAGCTATTGTTCCAGTAAATTGAACATAGTATCCTCAAATGTAACTTTGTATATGACATTACTATGTATTTGTTTCAGGTACTCCTTCTGCTCCACTGGATTTCTGAGTTTCTCCTGAGTTTAATATTATAATGTATTTCAGCCATCGTTCCCCTCTGACCTCACACATTAGGGGGCATCTGTTATACACCTGAATGGCACCTCTCCGTCCGAGTGCTAATATCCCTCATGTCGGCACACAAAAGGACACTTATGGATTGAGGTTGCCCATATTCACTATACCTTGGCTTATGATGAAGTGCATTCCCTATATACCTAGCTGGTTACTTTGCCATTTTGCCATGTTGAGTTGTATTCGCGACTCTCTATATTGACAACTCGCGCATCATTCGCGAGTCTCCTATACAGCAAGTCGTGAATCCTTGTATTCGTGGGTTTCTATTCTATATAGTCGCGAATCATTCGCGGGTTTCTCTATTACAAACCCGCGAATGGTTTCCTCAACATTAAAACATAAAACCACACGCTAATGGAAGATTAGTTTACTCATTTAACTTAATCTTCTTAACTGCTACAACATCCCTAACCTTCGAGAATTGCCTCATTTCATCCATATAAATAGAGGCCTTGGGGAGGGTGTTGGATAGTCATACTTGGAGAGCAAAGTTATGCTGGTGGATTGTCTACAAAAATATTTGGAACAGAGAAACTTAGAGTCCTTTGGTGACAGAGGAGTCCTTGTTCAGACATTGGGTTGTAACCTAAACTCTTTCTATTATTGTTAATAAAGATATTACTTCTTCCATATGTGTTTCATATCTTGTAGATTGGTAAATGTTTACATTTCAATATGATATATGATTTGCCTAACCTACATCTATATATATGAATCATTTTGTATCTGGAAGAGTGTTTATTAACAGGTGAAGGAGGAACTATCCTGGAGACTTTGGAAGTGGATTAGAGAGGGAGAAGATAGCAAGGATCAGCCTTCGTATAATACAAGTAAGTCCTTCTACTTTCTTATTTCCTATTCTGTGCTTTTAGAGTCAAACTGTCTGCAAGCAATGAGTATGTTGGTAACCTCCCAGACCTAGGTTATTAGGTAAATTATCCTGTACAACACCATGTACTTACTCACTGAACAAACTCATTGAGGCTATCCTCAAGGATCTCACTAAGATCAATGTCATGTGCATCTTATTGAGAATCGCGTTCCTACAGCTTCAAAATTTGTAAATATTAAACCATCTAACATCAATAAACTAACATGTATTAATGAAATGACATTTATTAACAAAATTACATGTTGAAATATAGCTTTAGTGTTAGTTGTTTCCTCCTCAAATATGACAATACCGGGTACACTAGCACCCCCTATAGAGGTATCAAGCTCTTACAAGATTAAGAATTGTATACGTTAACAATATTAATATGTGTACAATATGGGAAAAAGATAATTTCAACAAAATTATTGTTTTAACCATATACTTAGGTGACTGGAAGTCATCGAAGAGGTACCATCTGTTGGTCCATGACCATAGAAGACTTGACCACATGATGTGCACACGTGTGGCTCTAGGCTCATGGGATGTGGGATGTCGGTCTATCCCCACCACTAGATGGTTTTATGCCACCAAAATTTGATGGTTGTTCCCCACCATAGGAAGAGGGGCCTACCTAGTTAATAGATGTGTTATGGAGGACAATCACTTAAGCTAGTGTAAAAAATGCCTCATATTTTTGGGGAATCATATGATGTGCAGGAGGGACATATGTCCTAGGTATCTAGCTAGAAATAGGAGGTATGGGCTGATTGGAATTTTGATGCCTAACATTGGGCCAGTTTTGGGGCATCCCGATACTAATTCCATGGAACCCCAATATATATAAATAGTTTACAAGTTTACCCAAGACAAACTCTGCATACAACTTATGGAGGAAGTATAGTGGTAGTTCCCTATTTCTTGTGGTGGAAAATAAAAAAACCATATACCATATATCGATCCAACGATCTCAGAATGGTTGATATTTCCACGGCTTAATCAAAATATGTGTTTTTCTAGTGTTTGGGATAATATAATCTATTTCAAGAACTATGAAATGTCCATATATTTTCTCTTTTGTTATTTTCAGCTTCTAGACTTTGTTGTAACTCAATCCATTTGCATACTCTTGCAATTTTATTTCTCAGTATGATGACATGTTGTACAAAGAATCATTAGAATCGATAATAGTGTCTATGATATCATCAAATGACTTTGCAAGGGAGTGGAAAACTTCATATCCACCCCTCCTAGAAGCACTAATCTCTCTCAAATGCGAAATCTCTCTCAATATATTTGCATTAGGATACATAATAGCCATTGCAATCATAAATACAAAAAATATATCATTAGAAAAATAAACATGGTATAATTATATCTCTAAGAAATGAAAAACGTAAAAATAGTGTACAACAAATAATGGCATGAACTATTTATAATTTAATATTTATAATTGAACAATTGCACTAATGAATAAACATTTAACATTTTTCCATAATAATTTTATTTCTTATATGTGTATTAATTTAAATTGAAATATATATATACATTAAATGTCCTATATGCATATGTCACGGAAACCTTCTCTACCTTATTTTAAGGATTGGGTTATGAAGTTTCATCAAAACTATAGGGTGTTGACTAATACCCTTGGAGGGCCAGCTCAAATATTGTGAGTAGAGGCAAGGGCCATAGCCTAGAAGAAAGGGAACATGGTGATATTAATGAATAAAATTCGAATATGAATTCCACTTGATATATTTCAAGTTGTATGCAACCTTGCTATATGCATGAGAAACTTTTCATTTTTGTGAATAGTGGTTTGGATTCATAAGGATTCTCATGGATACATATGCATATAGTGAAATTGATTTATTTTTTATGAGTAAATTGGGGTTTTAATTTCTTTTTGGCATACAAATGACTAGAACTATGGTTCAAATTTTTTTAGGGCATACAAATTAATAAAATTATGGTTAAAATTTATTTTATGGCATACAAATTACTAAAAATAGATTATTTAGAAGGATGGATTTTGATTTAAATACATTATATGGAGGAGAATGATTCCCAATGTGTAACATGGATGCCCTTATCATCCAAATCACATTCACCAATATGCTCTTTGGTCGCTCGAAATCGTTGCTTGTCACTATCATGGATAAAATGACAGGTGCGACCCATTTTGCAGCATAAAACATATTCTGTAAAATGTGTACACATTTTATAACTACATAACGCGTACACAATTTGTTTAACTATCCTACTTGGAATTCGCCTTGGAAGGATCAGGACTAGATTTGGTAGGGTCTGGATTTCTCAGGATCAATTCTCTTTTATAGAACTTAAATTAGTTTCTTGAATCTACCATTGCATCAAAAATGTCCCTCTACTTTGTGCAGTCACCCCACTTTGGGGAGATAACTAACAACATTTGTTGTGGTGACCTAGAGATAAGGATCTAGAGGGAATACTTTATTGATTTAACAATGCAAAACACTATCATCATAGAGTGAATCATTCACAAAATAAAAAGAACAAGAATAAAATAATATCATAGAAATCATATAACCAAACCAAAACTAAATCTTAACCATACAAACATGTCTATGATAAATTATAAAATTTTCTTTATCACAATATATTTTGAGAAAAATAGATTATGGAATCAATTCTCTAGACCACTCCATTGTCTAGGTACCATTCCCAAATAGAAGATGAAGAATGCTCAATCTAGAAAGAGGTACAATTTCCATCATTGATGTAACAATGATGTAGCTTCTAGTAGAAATTTCTTAATGTAACAATGAAAAACATTGTGAACACGGAGTGAACCATTTACAAAAGAAAAAAACAATCTTCAAAGAATGTATCATAAAAACTATATTGCAAAACCATAAACCAAATTTCAATCACATCAACATGTTTACAAAAAAAACCCCTGATAACTTATATCATATAATTTATCAAGATATATTTTGATCAGGAAAATAGATTATGGAATCAATTATGTATCCCACTCCATTGTCTAGGGCCCACATAGAAGATGGATAAAGGTCAATCTATAAATAGATACAAATATTTATAAAAATATTCCATGAGAATTAGAGATTGCAATTAGAAGTGATCCAAGCACAAGGATCAATAGGACTATTAATAGACAAATATATTTATGATTACTAACCATAGAATCATAGGATGAATGGAAGATGCCTAAGCAAGAGAATGGATTTCAATGTGTTAGGATTCAAATGAACTAAAAGGAATTCATCCTCTACAAATTGATTGTTAATAACCTTCAAGTCCCACTGAATAATTATTACTTGAATGTGACATTCAACATTGGATACTTCAAGGAGATACCAAAGAGAATTTAGTGTATTTACATGGATAAAAGGATACAAAAGGAATAATTATTCATGGATTGGTGTAAAACAATGTGACCAAAAAGAAAAACATTCACGAGATAAAATTCACATGCATTAAGGAACAATGTAAAATCCATATTTGGAAGGTGGAAACCAAATACCAACCACATCCACAATTTGTTTTTTTGTAATTTAGTACTTACATTATATCTTCACAAAATTTATAGATATATACATTCAAAACTTATCCTCTCTTTAAGATAAAACATCTTAGGCATAGAGACAAATAATCTTAGGAAAAAAATGATTACAGTCTCCACAAAACTTCCTAACTACAATTATTGGGCCCCATACAAAAGCAACCTAGGGTTGTAAACCAACTAAACAA
Organism: Pseudotsuga menziesii; assembly: GCA_001517045.1. Classification (NCBI taxonomy): domain Eukaryota; kingdom Viridiplantae; phylum Streptophyta; class Pinopsida; order Pinales; family Pinaceae; genus Pseudotsuga; species Pseudotsuga menziesii. Next base: position 342,492 of record LPNX010415120.1, on the reverse strand, counting down.
AATGGTACATGCATGTAGTGGATATTTCTCTCCAGCTACGTGCAAAAGTACCTACCATAGATCAAATGGATATAAGGGTAGAGTGCATGGTGCAAGGGAAAAATTCAACCATGACTTACAAGAAAATAACATGTAATATTGTTAGATTTTCTAATTTTTAATAAACAAATGAAACATACCTTGTAAAAAGTGGGCCATTGCAGTTGTTTGAGGATGTGGTCCAATGACTTCCACGATCTGGTTCTCCAATTTTCTCCACCAATGGTTATCAAAGGGAATATGGATCAAGGAGTGTATGGAGTAAAATCAACATGCAATGTGTAAAGATGTGGCATAAAGGTGAGCAATGTAAATGTATGACCGAAAATATGATTGACAGAAAGTGTAAAAGCTAAAGGTTCAGAAGTGTTTTTGGGGATACCTTCACAATGTATTTATAGGGTGATCCAATATTTTCTTCCCCATGTTATTGGTCCATGGTTTTTCATAGTGCATGGTATTTGTCCATGGTTTTTGACCCATTCTCTTTCTAGGGTTTTTTGGTCCTTTTTTTGGGAGAATGGGGGTTTTGTTGCAATAAATGCACATCTTCACTATATTTATGAGGGAAGGAATAATGAGTTTTTGAGCCAATTTAGAGGGAATTTAGTTGTGAAGGTCAAAATGGAGTAATAATGATGGTATTATGATGTATAATTATGGTGTAGACCATAGAGAAGTATGTGGGAAAAAAATTGTATAACAGATTTCCCCCTAATGTGTGAGGGAGGGAGCTCATCATATGGCTGAAAAACATCATAGGATCAAGGGATAAATAGTGGAAATGATGGAGAAACCGAAGACAACCGTGGAGAGGTGGAGTCTCCTCATTCGTATTGCATTGGATTTTGATTTTTATTGCTTCTCAAAATGGATGAGGTACATATAATCTCAGACATATATATATATATGACGCAGGAATACTCATGCTCGTATCAATGTCTCAATATAAAAAATAGGGATCAAGGCTCAAACAAGGGTAGTCTATCAATACATATAACTGATAGTACATAATGGTGGCCTCAACAAGAGGCTAAATACAAATACCAATTTGAAGAACTGCTACATAGAAACAATGACGTTCTCTTGGAATGCAATATCACAATACTTGATGCTCTGTTGAATCTGATGGTATACACAACTACATGGACACAATGACTGAGAGTCATAATATCTAAGGCACAATGAACAACATTAGATGTTGTATATATACGGAAGCATGATACTGAGAGAATTTTGAGCACTGTCGCCAACACAACCCGGATATCACAAAGGACATGAAACTATGTGGGTCTGAAATAGACTCACCAATGTGCTAGAGTTGGGTGACAACCGGGGTCTTTGATCAAATAATGAAGGAACCAATACCCTATACGAATCTAAATGATGTGATAATGTAGCTGAAGTCGAGCACGTGAGACACAACCAACCCAAAAGGCACTAAGGACTCCTTTCAAGTGATCCAAGGGAATCATCAAGGAGGTGGATGAAAATAAGATATAGGGACCTTTGGGTCTATCCTATGGAATAGATGTGTTGAAATTGATAGAGGTACATCTATAGCTACCACAACAATGAGGTTTCCTCAATAGAAGCATGAGGGGGGAAACCAGAGATATGGAACAATAATGGGATTGAGACACTAAGTGGGGAACAGGGGGAGGGGCGTACATGAAACTCAAACTTCCTTTGTTCAAAGTATAACGACAGGGTTGAACTGGAAGCAGATGATAATAACTCATGGGGAGGAAATCGTGGTTGTGGAACTGGGGATATGACTGCAATGGGAGATACGTGGGGAGGGAACTGGACAAGTGATATCCAGTGGATCTAATAGAGAACCATCATAGATTACTTTGAAAAAAGGAGAACTAATGGGGGGGATACTGCCATAATGGAACACTATATGAAATATGTGTGGGAACCAAAAGGAATCATTTTTTCCTTCTTCATAGTTTAAGGATCTCAAATAAGGGATAGAAGTATGCTTAGTATGATAATGGCTCGTGGATTTTTTTAAGCCCAAGATGGAAAATGCTTGATAGTGTTTTCATGTTTAGAGAGTCTAGAAACATAAAGAAGGATCCAATAGGAAATCTTTTTCATACAATAGTCTCCTAATCTTGAAAATGGATAAAAGTGTACAAAGGAGAATATCTCAGCCAAAAAGGGGCAAAGAGACTTATTTATCATAGGTAGTTAAACCAAGCTGAAAAAGGAGAAACTTATGTTGATTAAATGGTCATTCGAATACTTTTATGATCATGAAAGAAACCAAGTTTTCTTGTTGGTCTTTTCTTTATGAGAGTGTTGGAAAATAGATTAAATACAACCCATACATGATATTTTTCGTAGAGTATGGTCCAAATGTCCAAAAAGGCATAAAATGAAACAAATGGAATGGTTCCTAGATGGAAGGTGCTAGGGTGGTACTTTTCTTTAATTGGTCTACATCATCCGAAAAAAGAGGATAAATGATACCAAATATACACCCTTTCAAATACTTTAATGAGTGTGAAAGGAAGCAAGCATGCTCAACAATCTTTTCATTATTTAAGGAGTCAGAAAAGAGCTTAACAAAAACTCCATAATTTTCAGTCAAGAAAGGACGAAGTGTTCAATCTTCCAAAAGGGGTAATGTTGGGACCATGGATGACGAGAAGAAAAATAACATTGGAACACTGGTGGGTCCTCCTTATGGGATGGTGAGTGGTGATAAAATAACGCAAATTTTGCATTATGGATGGAGCGTAGGGTTAGTGGACATGCCAATATAGAAGGGGTTTGACTTTCCTAGTGGCACACAAATGGAGGTGAGGTCGGTAAATGGTTTGAAAAAGTAGGGAGAGCATGAGACGTGAGTCCCATAGGTAGATAGAACGTGAAAAATGGAACCCATCGGTGCAAACGACGTGAAAAATGGATGTTGGATGACTCTTTGGTGCACAAAAGAAGGAGTTGGCCAAATGGAGGCCTAGAAACAAGGGGGGACCACAAGACACATATCATTTTCAATTTTTAGTGTTGAGTTGGAGTGGAGGGCCCCGAAGCAAAGGTGTTTATTTCTTTTGATTGGACTGGTTATTTCATGATATGTCAGTTGCAAGTAAGAGATATCACCTAGCCCATCACTTTCATTGATTTTTTGTCATTTTTGTCACACTGTGGGCCATGGTCGAGCCCAAAATGGTTTTTGGGTTGCGTAACACTTTTCAAGGGAAAAGGCACAACCCAAGTCACACCTCTCGAGGAGAAAGGAAATACCTAGTCGTATTTATCAGGGAAGAAAGCGTGACCTAGGTCACACCTATTCAAGAGATAGGCGTGATCCAAATCGCACCTGACAAAAGGTTTTATGTGACCTAAGTCACACAAAAAGGCCCTACATGAGTGATCTAAACCAGAATGGAAATTTTTGTTGAAAAAGGTCTGACTGGTACTTTTTGGGTGTGCAGGATGCCTCGATTTGGATGGAGGGAGAAAGACATCGAGGACCTTAGAGATGAGATGGAGGAGAATGATACAGTACATGATACTCTGGCCTGAAGTGGGCTTCTAAATTTCTTCCAAATCCCTATGAGGTGTTCAATAAAGTTATTTTTTAACAATCTAGTGATATTTTATGATAGGAATGCAGAGTGCTTCATCATATAAGGTGACCGGTTAGAGATCACCCTTCATGACGTGTAATTTTTTACTAGCCTCCCATTGTTTGTTGTTACCGATGATATCTTACCGAAAATCCCAAGAGGAGTGTCCATAGATTACTTATGTTCCCAACATTTCTATGCCATAACTTATGTGCATGCGTCATACATACTGGTGTGTGACATCGAGATTCTAGAAACTCACGTAGTGGCAATGATGGTGATGCATCATTAGAGGAAATTTCAACTCAAAATCGGCCTTTTAAATCTAATTCAAACTCCATGTCATCATGTGTTAGCCAATGAAATTGATTTAAATTTGAAATACCATATAGGTCTTACACACTCTTTTAATATAAATTTGGGGATAGGTATCATAAAAAAACTACTTTTTTGTTTGTATTTTTGACATATCTCTCTGTTGTTTTACTCAAATTTCAATTGGGAGATCTCACTGGATGCGGAATTAAATTCCGCATCCAACGAGTACCCACTTGGCATACTTTTGATGGACCCCACTACCCCAAAAACAAGAAATACCTAAAAAAACATGATGATGATGTCATCATCACATTTTTTCAAGTATTTCTTGTTTTTTGGGTAGTGGGGTCTGTCAAAAGTATGCCGAGTGGGTACTAGTTGGATGTAGAATTTAATTCTACATCCAATGAGCTCTCTCGATCAAAATTTGAGTAAAAACACGGGGAGATATGTCGAAAATACAAACGAAAAAGTAGTTTTTTCTTTTCTTCCTCCAAAATTAATCAATATTATTTTATTATTTTAACTATTATTTTATTAAATTTTTTTTGGAGGCCCATTTTGAGTTGAAATTTCCTCTAATATGATACTAGGATCAAAAGGTCCACACAAGATCTTAGGCGACCAGTTATTGATGGTCGAGAGTGTGATGAGGGGCACCTACTATGGGTGGGCCCAGATGTACCTCAAAGTAGTTCAACATGGGATGAAGCAGGATATCCTGGTGTATGGGGACTTCTACTTCCCATCATTTCTGTGCTCATTCTTCTTTTAGCGGTTACCGACACTACGACCCCATCTAGCGATGCATGACGAGGGACCACATAAGCCTCATATGAGGCGGTAGTGTGATATGATGATACAGGAGGGAGGTGGTCTAGTATGTCATTTCTTCACCCGAAAGATATTTTCATAGTGGAGGTATCTTCCTATCCTCATCAAGGATTATCCATGTGCAAGAATGGCCTACCGAGAAGATACGGAGATGCCTCGACCTCCTAGACAGGTCTAAGGACCATGTGGTAGGTATACATGACTATTTGTGTTTTTATCATAATTTTTGGTTTACTAGCATAGTGGTAGCTAGATTATACATGCGATTGATATTGATTACATACTATGTTCATGTGCATATGTGGGACCACATGCTCCAGCGAGATACCAGCAATGCAAGGGAAGAGTGGAGGGATTAGATCCACCCGCTCATAGGCAGAGGAGGTGACATAGTGCTACATTAGACTCACTCTGGTTAGATGTGGAGATGCTATTGGAGGGAGTCACCAAAGATGGGTGGTATTATATAGATGATGATTTGGTCTCTGCAGGCTATCGAGCTCCACCTGAGTGGATCTCTCTTATGAGGAGGATCACAGTGGATGTTGAGTATGTCAAAGCAGTGACATAGGGGGACATACCGATGGAGGATGAGAGTTCAAATGAGGAGGAGTATACTGAGGAGGAGACAGAGTCAAAGGACTCAAAGTCATATTAGTAGCATGTGATGTTTCCCCCAATGTGTTTAACCATGGAGAATTTTTGTATTATATGCATGATGAGAAAGCATGTGGGGATTCTCTTTTTGTACTGATTATGATATGGATGCCCATGGATGATTATTTTTTGTATATTTATGTGTTTTATGAGTCTCTTGTTATTATGATGTCTATACATATATGATGTATATGACATATGTATGCATGACTTTATGATGATGCATGATGCAGTTTATTTCCTATATGCGATGATTGAGGTGCCACTCTAGAACGGCATTCACCATTTGATTTGCTACACTATTGATACTTTTGGAAAAATACATGAATTAAATAGATTCAAAATGTCTAACCAATTATCTAGTGCACAAGAACTTTCTAAAGAGGCAGGGATCGCGTACCCAATAGTAGTTATTCAATTGAGCGACAAGAAGTTGGGAATCTAAGAAGATATGGATGTGACAAATACCCAAGTGAAGGGCAGTGGTCAAGAGACTAGCAACACCATTGTACTCATCCTGGTTGTTGGTATCAATACCAACACACATTCTGTCAATATGGATTAACTCATGTGACGGGGAATAAATGACCCACGCAACCAAGGTGAGATTAGGACAACATCTACTTGTTTCATTAGTGAAACCAACATATGAAGGAAAGGTAGGATCCATCTGGAACAACCAAGGAAACAAACTGTGAGACTTATGATAAAAATGATGCAAAAAAAAAGAAAAAAATATGATACACAGGTATTCAGGTTGGTCGACTTAGGCATAGAATCTCTTAAGCTAGATCCCATTGTAGAGATTCTTCAAGAGGAGACCTTTGGAGTCAGTGAGGATCTATGCCCCCTTGTCGAGACAATGATGGATGAAACAAGGGACATAACACATGGATTTGAGTTTCCCTTTTCCAGTATTATCATGGGATTGGTCGTAGATTAGGACAAATCCCCCCTCGTTAAAGGTGTGAGGGTGGATGTGGGATTCATAATGGGATTTCAACTGGGTCTTAGTCATTTTGATCATTTGGAGAGAAGTGAGACGGTCCTCATCGACACTTCCATGAATAAAATCATTTGATTCAACAAAGAGCTGATCAGACGATGAGGAAGGTTCTTCAAGGTTGAAAAATGAGTGATTGTGCAAGTCATCCCAAGGATACTTAGGAGTTGTGATAGCTTCAAGTATATCTTCATCACTATAAAAGCGGAACCTTGATAGATCAGAAGGATCTCTCATGGTCGATGAGGGGGAAGGAAGACTAAAAGTTGAGATCATAAATATGGTGTTGTTGGTATCTGAGGAAGAAGACGAAGGGTGGATTTCCTCAAGGATAGTGATTTTAGACTCAAGGGAATGCTTTCAAAATTTAGTGAGGAGGTGCCAGTACTCAGGAATGTTTCGCAAATTATGGGAATAATGGGAATAGAGGCCACAAACTGCACATGAGTGGTTCTTCTTTAATGATTTGTTCTTAACCGCAGGGATGTTTGGTACATTAATAACCGGATTTTCATCGACCTCTACTATTGTCCGCATGTGGGTGTGAAGAAATGGAAATTTGGGACAATTTTGAGTAGAGTGGCCAGGGGAATCACATAAGGAATAAGTAGGAGGTGGATGTAACTATGCAAGGGATTTTGGTGCCTTTCCCTTAGTCTTCATGGGAGGAGGGGGTGCAGGAGTAGATGCAGAAGCAGTCATTTGTGTACCATGAGGTGGGTGTGACACTATCTGAATAGATTAGACTGGTGTCAACACGATTTTTGGTGTTGGGGTGGGGTTGGGTGGATCGAGGTACCACACTCATGGAATTCCAAAATTTAATCCCAAAAGATTGAGAGTAGCCATGACTGGTTTAATCATGATTCCATAGGGTGGAAATAGAAATGGGATGGTGTGTATGGGAAATGAACCCCAATAATTCCCCAGAGAAATACTAGGGGTGGGTGTGATCTACGGTTGGGTTTGTGGATGAGGCTGCGACAAGGTTGAAATTTTGACCAGATGCGATGGTGCACAAATTTGATATTTCAGTGGTAGAGGGAGGAGGCGGTAGGGAAAAAAAGGTGTCAGTCAAAGGGGTGTTGGTAAACATACCTAGACGAATGACATATAAGGAGGGGATGGATATGCTATCGATGGTGGTGTCAATGGTAGGAAGGACATGATATGGAGTAGCTAGACCTTTAGGATCGTAGTATGTCAACTGGTTAATGGTCACAATCTTCCCATCATGGGGGAACATCAAGAGTTGAAGACGATTGAAGCAATGAATCACGTCACGTACATGTATCTACATCCAAGGAGAAGGTTATAATCTAATTTTCAGTTCACAACCTTGGTGTTGATCAACACATTTTTTCCTACCAACTCAATGCGGGAATTCATGAGAACACCTTGTGGTTGGGCAACACAACCATTGTAAGCATGAAGGGTTGAAGGGTTGTGGATCTGAGCTTCTTCCAAACGAAGGTTGACATAAGACAAGTTGATACAACCTCATCAATGATGCATTGATGAATAACCAAATTCCAAATGATGATAGGAACCTGGAAGGCTATTGATGAAAACAATCTAGGTTCTCCTTGATCCAAGTCGAAAGTGATCAACCTGGAATCGGAGGGGTCGAAAGAACCTAAAGTATATAACAAGTATTTTCATTGTGAAGAACAAGTTATCAAGACTTCCAGAGCAGGCATGGCAGAGGGAGACTGGGCCAAGTCATCGATGATACTGTAATTGAGAGCAATTATAGTAGTGGGATTGTTCACAATGTGACGCAAAGGGAACCTAGGGACTTTGGAAGTCCCATCCATATGGGGTCTCAAAAAATGTAAGGACATATAGAGAGAGCATTGGAGGTATATTTAATGGAGGTATTAATGGTTTCCATGGTGGTTCCATATTGGTTTCATCAATTCTGTAATTTGACATTAGACGACAATGCCATAAGATGATTGACACCGAGATCGATGGGTTGAATCAAAGAAGTGGTTTTCATGTTGTGTTGGACCAATGGTTTGGTTGCAACCATACCATCATCTAGTAACAGGTTTTGTGACACCATAGGAGGAGGACCTTGTGGTGCTAGGTTTGGCTTTACTGCAGCAACAACATTGTTTTCATGTTGATTTTTGGCTTGTAATAGGTGGTAGACTCAATATATGTGGGCCAACTTGTGTGTATAAAGGCCATAAACATCACAAATGGTACACATATGGTTAGTCTATAATTGAGGGTTCTTCCCAGGTCTGGGTGGATGCTAGAGGTTCTATTCAGGGGCATTGGATCCATTGTTATTAGTAGGGTTGGGTTGGTGACCAACCCCTTGAGGTTAGTTATTTCCTTGGTTCCTACCTCTCTATATTCTTCCCTTTCCTTATTGGTTATTGGGGGTGGGTTGATTGGGGAGATTTTGCTGAGCATAGACTTTTCCTTGAGGAACACGAGGATTCACTAGTACAAAATGAGAAATTAATGACTAAAAAAATGACTAAAATCAGGCTATAAATGACTATTTTTGAGTTAGTGACTAATAGTAGCTAATTTTCACTATCTTATAGCTAGTCGTATTTCACTTAGTCATTAATAGCTTGAATTATTAGTCATTCATTTAAGCATTGATTTAGTCATTGATAATCAATGATTTAGTCATTGATTTAGTCATTGATAGTCAATGATTTAGTCATTGATTTAGTCACTGATTTAGTAACTGATTGCAGAAATTAATGACCAAATATATGACTAAATAAACTACTAGATGATAACATATTAATGACTAAGCTAAATACGACTAATTGTTAGTCGTGCTATAAGATACGGGAAATTAGCTACTAATAGTCGTATATATGCAAATTTAGTCATTTTCATAGTCACATTTTTATGATAGGGTACAGAGGAATCGAACCACCAACCTCCTGCCTATAATTAGGTAGGTTTTCTACCATTGAGCTAGCACCCTTTAATAATTTGTTATTGCTTGATAATTATTATATTCAAACAAATTTTTCATCATTCAATCATACAAAGTAATGATTATCAAGTTACTATATATCCATAAATAGCTTACCCTGTATTAGTCCTTCAAGTCATTTATGCACTTAATAAATGCATTTGAAATACTTGAAGGACTATTACAAGGTAAGCCATTATGTATATATAGTAACTTGATAATCATTATTTTGTATGTTAATTCATCACATTCTACACAAACAAATATTTTCAATGATAACCAATCCAAGCACTAGTGTGTTCGACAATCCAATCTCCCCCTTGAGTAAACAATTTAATTGCATTGTTATATCTACTCTCCATGCAATGATGAGTTTTTAAACTTCCAAGCTCTCCCCAACAATGTATTTCAACCAAAATCCAACATATACAAAAATTATATAAGAATACTCACAGAAAATATTGGCATGCTTTTGTTATTTGAGTGCTAGTCTAAGTAAGATTTCTTAAAATTAAATTATACTAACATGACTATTTTCAAATCCAACATATATAACAAAAAAAATGTAGATGAAATACTTCAAAGAATAACATTGATTTCATCTCACAACCAAAAACGTTTTCATAAGATCATAACCATCAATGTTATGAAGTTTTTGTGGGGAGTGATTTTCTCATATAAAGGGATAGATGTCACAATTATCTATAGGAAGAAAGGTAAGTGCATCCAAGGTCAAGAGATTCCATGCCCAAAAATGTATTTAATTAACCCCACAACCATTTCCCACCCAAATTTATGTTGGCAAAGGAAATGCACCATTCACAAGGCAAACACAGGATTGTATTTTATGCCTAATTTTTTTTGCAATAATGTGTTGGTTGGTTGAAGCATTTATTCAAACACATTGATTGGTTGCATGGGAGGCTACATTCTTAATCAATACAGGAAAAGTTTCTTCCTCTGTGAAATCACTTGTTTGTTGGGTTGTATTGTAGGCATTATGCGCTATGATTTCTCCCCATGAAATCAATTTATTAATGGTTTACTTGCAGAAATTATGGCAATGATTTTACCCCATGAAAATATATTTCTCATACAAGAAAACAAACGGTCATTAATGCCAAAGAACAAAACTTATGAATGAATTTCTTCGAGCAAGAAAAGCCATGAACTTGGCATATTCATGGCCTAAAATGAACCCAAAACTTGTTATGAAACAATTTTCCAAAGCAATGCAACAACAATTATCATATTATTTTGTAAAAATCAAATCAAATTTTCAAAGTTGTACAACAAACACTTAATATGTTCCATTACCAATTGGTTTACTAATTAGAATTTATTCTTCATAGGCCTTCCTCATGAAACCATAAACACTTGCAAAAGTAATGTGTTACAGAAAATAACTCATTACTAACCATCATACAAACATAAAAGCCAACAGTAGTGAAGTAGAAGGACAACATTCTGAAAAAGTCAAGGAGTTGTCCAAGTCTATACATATCTCTATTGAGAACCTGTTCTCCATTTCCACTAGGCTACTTTACCCTCAAACAAATCAATCTAGTTTAGTCTGACATCTCATCCCTTTCCAACCTATTGCAATGTCAAATTTAGAGGTTCATTCTTAACAAAGGAAAATGTGCATAAATGGAAAGGAAAACAACAAAATATTATAGATAAACAACTACCTGAGAAACAATAAAATATTACAGATAAAAAACTACCTGAATGTATTCATGATGAGTGATGTTTCCCTATCGTAAATTCGAATTGAACCCTGCATATTGCATGATGTGTCAGTAACACATATTTAACAAGCATATTTTTGCTAGACTGCCTATTTTGCATGTATGCATTTTCTTGCAAACTCTAATACAACATTTTTCTAGCACCAGTGTATTTCTCGTGTCACTCTACACAACTAAAGGTGCAGATTCACAAAACAAGAAGCCTCGCGGATATCATTTTCAGCACCACTAGACAAAAACACAGGTGTCCCATCTCCCCTCTTTGATTTAGCTTATACCCAATTCGGCAAGAGGATTATGGTCAGGCCAATATAGGACCAAATTATGGCTATTGCCTTCTTAATATAATTATTCACAGCTTCCTATATGCTGATGATTTGGGGATTCTACATCATACAGTTGAGGGATTGTAGTTACAGAAGCAACTAGGCTTCCTTCATTACTTTTGTATTGATAAAAAACTGACAGCCAATATTGAGAAAACAAAGGTTACATCTTTCAATCTTCCAAAACAAGAGGCTTTTCATATCTAACCTTCTAAGTTCTAGGATTCATAAGCAGTAAAATGCCCTTTCCACTCACAAATGGAAACACTTTTCCCTCCATTTCAAGATATTTATCCTAAGATCCATTTATTTGATTCCTACTCACACGCAAATATTTTTATAGCTGTAAGGTTAGGTCTGTAATTGAGTTTGTCAAAATCGCTTATGTAAAGAAATTACTGGTACTCATGTTTTACAGGACTATTGTAAAGCAAGCAAACAATTCACTTTCAGCATTGTATCAACCAAGTTACGAGTCCCCCCATTGATTGTGAACACATTTGTTGATATTTTCCACCTTTGTAAACCTCAATAGAGGCATGGTTAAAACTTGATACAAAATCACGGAGGCATTGTTAGGATGGAACAATGCATTACCAGCTTCTTCCTACATACTTCATCTCACACCCAACAATATAGAATTTAGTCTCCTAAAGAATATTGTCTCAATAGGCTCTTGAGAGTTGGATGACTTTTGATCTCTTAATTTGAGACTTAGTGTCAAGAATTTTAGACTGATTTTGGTATATTGTAATTTAATTTCTAGATTACTACTTGATTAATTTTTAAATTGTTATCTATATTAACATGTAAGAGTGCATGGCGCCCTTGTCCACCTACACCTTCACAACCAGTTCGAATCATTGCGTCTCTCTCTGTCCCATTGGCTAATTTTTCCCATGAGTCTATCTCACTCTTTCTTTCACACACACGCACACACATCTCTGTAGCTAGGGTTTTCACCCTAGCTTGTGCTAATGAGCACCTACTAAGGAATCTGGAATCCTTAGTATCAGTTCAATGATGTGTATGAATTAAATAAAGATAAACTGAAATAAAGACTAATCTAAATACGTTCTTGAAGCTAAGCAGTAAAAAGTAAATAACATGGAGCAAAAACTGTAAAGGAATGAATAATGATTTTTTATTGATGTTACCTCCAATGAGGAGGTTGGTGGAGTCCGTTGCGCTGGTCTAATGTCGGTGGCTTCGAGCTCCAAGCTGCTTCTTCTCCTTCTCCGGTGGTGGAAATGGGCCAAAAGAGTTCTCAATGGTGAAAGTAGCTTGATGGTAAGCTAGGGTTTCGAGAATAATTTCGGCAGAGGCAGGATGCTTATGATAATGGATGATGAAATGAGGGGTCTCCACCACTTATTTATAGTTTTTTAGTGGTGGAGTGCTGGCCCATGGTTTTGGAAACCATATGGTTTAGGGCAGCTTGTTTAGGGTTTTTTCCTCCTTTTCCTCATTATTTTATATTTTTTCTTCCCTTTTGGGGATTTTGCTATTTTAGAGGAATTTTGGACATTTTTGGAGGAAAAAGGGGTTTTTTGGCCTTTTGGAGGCATTTTAGGCCTTTTGGAGGCTTTTTAGTGGGATTTTCAGGGAAATATGGTAGGCAAATGGACAAATGAGCCATGTAGTGGGGTAGATGAGGTAGTTAACCATTTTTGGGTGTTAACAGATTGCCCCCTGATGTGCGAGGGTAGGAGCTCATCGTATGGTCGATGGACATCATGAGTCATATTTGGTTTGTGTTGGGGTGTGGAGAAGAGAAGGAAGCAACTGAAGTCCGAGACACCGATCTTCGAACCACCTGCAAGGACTGAAAAGTACATAACCTCAATAATGGATGAGGGATCATCTAATAATATGGACGAGGCGGGCATTCCCATGCTCGTATCAGAATATAACATAACAGTATAAATGGTCCTCAAATACTGGATGAGGAAAAGTATCTCAATAGATGGACGAGGAGGGA